>CM062816.1:486343067-486718067 GCA_031772625.1 Pinus tabuliformis | reverse complement strand
GAAAAGAAAGTGGTCATTGAGCACGTCAGCACTGAGTTGATGATCGCTGATCCTTTGACTAAGGGCATGCCACCGTTTAAATTCAAGGATCATGTATCGAATATGGGACTTGGTCCCATTATGTAGTTTCTCATTGTATGGACAATGTTATTTTAATGAAATTCTTAATTATTGTGATGTTTTTTCTAATATTTATGTGCACTTTAAGTTGATTTGAGAAAATTCATTTAAGAAGGACCAAGAATAAACATAAGGTTTATTCATTAAGAAATTGTTGCCACATAAATGATAATAAGAATAAATGCATAGTAATACATGGAAGATAATACTCGTCATTAGAGGACTTATCGCCATGATTCATGTATCTATTACTTAATACAAATTATCAATGGGTTTTAAGTTGAGACATTAAGTTTGGAAGTATGGACCAAGTGGGAGAATGTTAAGCTCCATTAATTTTTTGCACAATTGCTGCCTACAATTATGGAATTTAAAATGCAGTCTTTCCTTAACTTATGGAAACCAATTGCAATAGTTTCCTTAAGTTAAGGAAATCCACTGCAGTTAATAAATTTATTGTTGGGAGCTACTGAAGTGGTCCATTACTCCCATCTGGAGTTCTCTGCCTTGATCTGTGGGACATCTGACACATAGTTATCAGAAGTTTGATGGAAGCTTGGCTATAAGTTCATCTGTTTGGTCCCCAAGCTTGCATCTCAATCCCCTTCAGTTTTTCACACCATCTAGCTGAGATAGCAGAGCTTGGAAATGCCTTCAAAATTTCTGCATTCTTTTCTTCTTCTTGGATAGCTGGAGCGTGGTTTTCAGAAAGAAGTTGCATCAAGAGTTTCACCAATGGCTGGAGGTAATTCATATCCCTGGGCATTAAGTTTCAACGAGTCATTGAATTTTTTCCGCATGCAGAATCGTTGTTATAATTTTCTAACAGAAAGTTGATTCTGTGGCTGTCTTACAGTATAACTAACTTACCAGAAGCCGTATATGCAAGTTAAGATGTTGAATCGATCGCTGCTGACATTAAAATATTGGACAATATTGGACAATGAACAGATTCACCAACAAAACATGTCATTAAAATTCTATTTAGTTAGTCCTTAATTTAAAAAATCTAAATTAACTGTTTACATTTGCTGTGCAACGCTATATACAGTTCTTACCGCACTAACCCTTCAAAAAACCTTCACGTTTGAATGCCATTACAATCGACGAACGAGTTGGCTTTAACCCATATTTTCCATTACGGTGGAGAAGTGAGCCACTCAATAATCAATCTTGTAAATCTTGTGCAATTTCAAAAAGCGTATGCCATCTGGCATCAGAGTAGCACAGCGGAAGCGTTTTCATACCCCACAGGTCCCAGGGTCAAAACCTGACTCTGATATGCTCTATATTAGAAGCGGCTTCAGTTTTAAGTTTCGATAATCTTTTTTGTTTGTGCTAGTCCATATCCATTACTAACTGGATTGCGACACTTCAGTGCAATTTGATTTAAGGTGAATAAACAAATGCATTCTGTCTATTCATTTTAATGGACATTTCGAAATCTCATCGCTGCCAGTCCACAGAAAAAAATAAAAAAAAAACTGCGAGCCTTCATTGAAGGTTGTCGCATTACGGTGGATCGCTTGCCAACCATCATCATCACTATGGATCTTTGCCCGGCGAGCGTTAACCAGAAAAATCACTTTATTATTATAGGCTAAAAAGTCTTCAAAGATTTATTGGAAATTGGATTGGTGAAGAAGGTTTTTAAAAATTGGATGGGTTGAATGAAGTTGTTAGGTTTTAATATATCTCCTCAATATAATATTATTGATGTTTCCATATGTATGTTGGAAAAGAAAACATTTATTTTCCTCTTTAATTTGTTTTTAGCCCCCTTCTACCGGCATAAGTTCTAGAAAATCCATCATATGTATCATATGATGATAAGTGTCCTTAATAATTGCCTCCCATAAACATCCAATACTAAAAATACGACATGTGGTGCCCTGGTGTAGTTAGGTCAAGCATGATTTTCGAACACCTAGCGCCGTGGTGTAGTTGCTGATCACGGCGACATGTGGTGCCCCTGGGCAGTTACGTCAAGCATTATTTTTGAACGCCTGGTGCCGTGGTGTAGTTGGTTATCACGTCAGTCTAACACACTGAAGGTCTCCGGTTCAAGTCCGGGCGGCGCCAATTTAATTACTATTATTGTTTGCAGCTTTTTTTCTTCAAAGTCAAGATGGAACATTTGCACTGAAATATGAAATACATGATGCTACTACATAATCATTATTTGAAAAAAACTGAAATATGGAGTGGATCATAAAACATCAAGCTGGTGGGGGGACTTTTCCATGCATTTAACGCCACGCGCTAACCTGCTGGTGGGACTTTCCATACATTTACCACCGCTGGAATTTAACGCCACGCGCTAACATCCTGGTGGGACTTTTCCATACCTTTACCACCGCTGGAATAGCTCAGTTGGTTAGAGCGTGTGGCTGTTAACCACAAGGTCGGAGGTTCAAGCCCTCCTTCTAGCGTTCTGTAATTTTGAAAATTCAGCGTACACGTGTGCGTTTTCCTCCATTTCACCTGTGGCCTGTGGCAAATGACCTCTTGGAACAAAATTTGCAGGTTCACGTTTGCGTTTTCCTCCATTTCACCTGTGGCCTGTGGCAAATGACATCATGGAACAAAATTTACAGTTATGCCAACACGTTATCTATTAAAAAGAAAAAAATCCTGTATTTCACCTCTATTTTCAACAAAAGACATCTTGATTAGAACGGACTTACAGGTGTGCGTTTTCCTCCATTACACTTATGTGTCAAAAGATTTCTTGGTTACAGGGTTTGCAGTTATGCGTTTTTCTCCATTCCACAAGGCTTACAGGTTTTTCACTTATGCTTATCTTCTGCATTGATTGTATGCAGTTTACTTTTAAAATGAAAAATCCCCCTCCATTTCATTGCGTTTTTCTCCATTCCACAAGGCTTACAGGTTTTTCACTTATGCTTATCTTCTGCATTGATTGTATGCAGTTTACTTTTAAAATGAAAAATCCCCCCTCCATTTCATTTAAATGCCTCTTCTGCATTGTTTCTATACATGCAATCTATAAAAGTGATTTTTTATAATGGAATGGTATCTCTCTTTCACTTATGTGTCTCTTCTGCATTTCTTGTATACTGGTTATGTATAAAAATGAAAAAATCCTTCTCCATTTCTTTATTGTGTTGTGTCGTTTTTGGACTGGTATATATGTTATATATAAAAATGGAAAAAGAAAATTGTGATGGAATATTATATCTAATTGTTTGTATACAAGTTATCTATTAAAATGAAAAAGTCTTCCATTTCACTTTATTTCTCTATTTTGGATTGCTGGTATACATGTTGTCCGTAAAAATGAAAAAAGAAAAGATAGATCAACGACTTGAAAATTAGCCTCTTCAAGAGGGCAACCTCCTTTATATCACATAATTGAACAATTTTTGGATGATACAAATGACAAGACCTCCTTGTTATTTATAACAGTTTAAGTAGTCACAATATAATCATAACCTATATAACAATAATAATGTAAGGCACAACTTTAACAATAATGGTCTTCTACGGGGCACAATAATAACAATATGGGGGACTACATGGGCACAACAATAACAATAAGGGCGACATAAACAATAACAATAAGGAGGTTACACTAGTATTATCTGGACCTAACATGCCCCTCTCCTTCAAAAAAAATGTTGTCCTCAACACTTCAATAGTTCTAGATGCTTCTATATAAAATTCTCATCCTCCCATGTGGAATCTTAAGTGGATAAGTTTTTCCACTTAATGAGATACTCTCAAATTGAACGATTATGTAGCTATTGGGTTCTTGTTTCTGTGACTGCTTCAGGTTCCAATATGATTTTTCCTTCCTCGTCAAGTTCTAGCAATATTGTTTGAACTGAGAGCTTGTCACCGATAACATTCTTTAAGCATGAAACATGAAAAATAAGGTGTACTTGGGAAGATGCAAGAAACTCCAATTTGTATGCCATAGTACCAATCTTTTGCAACACCTTGTAAGGACTATAGTATTTGGGTGATAATGTATTATCCTTCTTAGCTTGCTTGAGGGACATTTGTTTGTATGGTTGTAGCCGTAAAAATACCCAGTCGCGTATGTCAAAACTTCTTTCATTGTGATGATGATTTGCTTGTTCTTTCATTCGATTTTGCGCTAGAGTGAGGTTATCTTTTAAGAGTTGGAGAACTTGATGTTGATGCTCGATGTGGTCTTCCACTGCTTGAACCTTAGAATTTCCTCTTAAAGATGATGTGATGGAAAGTGGATGATATCCATAAAGTGCCATAAGTGGGGTCATTTTTGTTGTAGTATGGGAGTGTTATACCACCATTCAGCCAGAGGTAACCACTTGACCCATTGTGTTTGTTTATCATATACAAAACAACGAAAATATCCTTCCAAACATTTGTTCACTATCTCAGTTTGCCCGTCAGATTGAGGATGATAAGATGAGCTATGAGCTAATTGAGTACCAAGGTAAGAAAATAATTTCGTCCAAAAATTTCCTGTGGAAATGAGATCTCTGTCACTTACAATAATTTTTGGGTTTCCATGTAGCTTTTGAATTATTTCCATAATTGCAGTAACAATTGTACTGGTTTTAAAAGGATGAGATAATGCACAAAAGTGTGCATACTTGGTAAGTTTATCAACTACCACCATGATGACACTCTTTTCTTCGGATTTGGGTAAACCTGGGATAAAATCCACTGAGACCTCCTCCCAACGTTGACTTGGAATGGCTAAAGGTTGTAACAAACTTGGGGTCTTAATTGTCTCAACTTTATTTTTTTGCAAACCAAACATTTTGCCACAAACTTCTAAATATTAAATTTAAGGTCATCCCAAAAAAATTCCTTCTTGACCCTGTGGTAAGTTTTTAAAAATCTTGAGTGCCCTCTTAAGGGGGAGGTGTGCAATTCCAAAAGAATATTTTATTTGAATTGAGAATTCTTACATAGATATAAACAATCTTAGTATCATAATGAATCATTTTTCTAGACAAACGTATCAGATGTACTAGGATCTTGCTGCAAGTTTTGAATGAGTGTCCAAACCTCTTCGCCATTCTTCCATTCATCCCTTGCTTCAGTTATCTAATCAAGTTGGATAATATAATGGCCCGTAGTAATGTTTCCACATCCTCATCTTTTTTCTTGAGAGTGCATCTGCAACAACATTTTGCTTCCCTTTTTTGTAGATGGTTTCAAAGTCATAACCCAACATCTTTGTGACCCGTTTTTGCTGCTCTTTTGAAGATAATCTTTGTTCCAAAAAGTATTTAAGACTGTGATGATATATTTTTACTTTGAAGTGTCTTCCCATTAGGTAAGGTCACCATTGCTTTAGTGCATGTAGTATTGCCAACATTTCTTTCTCATAAATAGATTTGTGTAAATACTTTCGCTTGATTGGAAGACTTTCAAAAGCAATAGGTCTTCCTTCTTGGATTAAAACAACATCAATTCCATTTCCTAAGGCATCACATTCCACAACAAAGGTTTTTGTGAAGTTTGGTGTAGCTAAGACCAACGCTTGGAAAATTGTCTCTTTAATATGTTCAAAGGCCTTAGTTGCTTCTGGAGTCCAAGAAAATGCATCTTTCTTCAATATTGTTGTTAGAGGCGCTACTATTCTCCCATAATTCTTAACAAGCTTGCGATGATACCCTGTCAACCCGAGAAATCCTCGAAGATGTTTTACGGTTGTGGGGTTTTTCGATTCCTTAATGGATTTAATTTTGTTAGGATCTACCTTAACACCCTCATGAGATACAATATGACCCAAATATTCCACCTCTTGTACTCCAAAGAAATATTTAGAGGTTTTTGCATATAATTGTTTCTCCTCCAATAGTTTGAGCATCTTGTCAACATGTTGAACATGATCCTTCCAAGACTTGTTGTAGATTAGTATATCATCAAAAGATACTAACACAAATTTTCTAAGGAAGGGTTTGAAAATGGAATTCATCAAACTTTGAAATGTGGAAGGTGCATTAGTAAGGCTAAAAGGCATGACCAAAAACTCATAATGGCTTTCATGAGTTTTGAATGTTGTTTTTAGAATGTCTTCAGTCTTCATTCTAATTTGATGATATACTAAACGAAGATCTAGCTTGGTGAAGTAAATTGTTCCATGTAATTCATCCAACAATTCATCAATGATAGGAATGAGAAATTTATCTTTAATAGTGAACTAGTTGAGCTCCCTATAATCCAAACACATACAACATGATCCATCCTTCTTGTGCACCAATACTACTGGAGCAAAGAAAGAACTTTGGCTAGGTTGAATTATACGGTCTCTAGCATTTCTACTATCATACATTCAATTTCACTCTTTTGGGCATAGGGATATCTAAAAGGCCTAATTTTTGGAAGAACAATTTCTAGAATCGAGTGAATAACATGATCATAATCACAAATAGGTGGGAGGTCTTTGGGAGTCTCAAATACCTTGGAATGATTGTCCAAGACTTTTTACAGATCTAGAGAAATGGGTGATTTTGATGTTTGAACCTCTTGGGAGCATTATTTTGCAATTACGCCTCGTCGTTCTCTTCAAAAATTTTGTCATGTCATTAGAGCTAATTATCTTCCCTCGTTTCCCTGCAATACCCCTTAATTCTGTTTTGTCTTCCCAGAAAAATTTCAAGAAAAAATCTTCGTCCCCAAAGATTGTAACCATTAGACTCCTATACAACATCAACACCATCCATTGGAATGGAAAAAGTTGCACTATTCAATACATATTCGCCCATGGTTAGCTTGATATTATGACACTTTCCAAAGCAATTTATAGTTCCTCCATTTGCAACCATCACTTGACACTCTAATGCTAAATATAAAAATCAATTCAATTCCTTGGTTATCTTACAATGAATAAAATTATGGGTACTATCCTAATCAATCAACAATACTTCTTGATATATCCTTCTATCTTGAGTGTTTTAATAGTAATTCTTTCCAATGCATTACAAGATATGGTCAGATTCATTTCTTTTTTTTCCAGGGTTGGTTCTTGGTGTATATCCTCTTCTTTTGATGTTTATTATTCATTTTCTTCCTCCTCTTCACAATCTATATAAAATAATTTATTCTAATCACACTTAAGACCTTTAGTGTATTTGTTATCACAATTGTAACAAAGTCCTTTTGTCTTTTTTCTTTAGTTGATGTGGTATCAACCTTGTAGGTTGTGGGAGGCTAGGAGCAATGTTACACAGTAATTTGTCACTGTCTTCCTGTCAGTCACCCTACTGTGTCAGGAGTTCACAATAATCAAGTTCATGCCTTCTGAACTGGCCAAAAACCTACTTTTCTAAAGTTTTCATCATCAGCGCGTCTGTTTCTAAAATACCCGCGCTGACTGGCGCTTCATAACAGACTGTGTGCGCTGCCAGCGCGGAAACACACGACTTCTCCGCGCTGATCGAATTTCATGACCAGCGCAGCCTCTGTTTGTATTGACCCGCGCTGACATGGCCCTTCCCATTATGTCTTTGCGACGTCAGCGCGCCAGCCCAGTTATGCACCCGCGCTGATCCAGTTTGGGCGAATTTGTTTCAACAGCCAGCCTTCCAGATAACTCCAGACTTGGTTGTTGGCCTTGTGAGTATCGCCTCCCTTCTATGGCATGTCTGTTCGACCCTTTGCAACTACTTCCCTTGAAGATAAGCTCATCCTTCCACTATTCAAGGAGACTCCTTCTCCTATATAAACCTCTACCATTACCATGAGCAGCTAGTTTTGGAATAGCTTGGATTGTGTGGAGCTTATAGTGCTCAGATTGCTGCTACTATAGGTAGTTGGTGTGATAAGTGTGGAAGTGTTTGATAGCTTAGGGAAGGTTGTGTTGTGTTGCTTGTGTGAGAGAGAGAGTTTCTTGTCTTGGGAGAATCATTTCCAAAGGTGAATGCTTAAGAGACTTGCTGACTGGCCCCTCCTGAGAAGGATATCGACGTCAGAACATTTGGTTGTACTCTTCTCTGTTATTGATTAATAATAGATGACTACTATTATTGTTCCATTCTCATTTGTCTTTGCAATGGTTAATGCGAATTACATCCTTTCTGGCTGATGTATAATTGCTTTTATTAGATTTCACGCTTGTGTTTGTCTTCTCTTCGTGTGTGCAGGTATCTATTCGCGGAGATCGCGGAGGATCGTGACCGGCCAGAGCGAAGGAGTGAAGGTGGCATCTCTTCATCAAACAACAGCGCTGGAATCCAAGTAGGTGTTCTTTGCCTATCTTTTAATTGCAATTAGGAACTTGCATAGTAGCATTGACTGATTGTTGCTAGACCCATTCTGGGCTAGTAGGGATCGCCTCTATCCGTAGAGGGGATTTGCCTCTCCAACAATTTGGCGACTCCACTGGGGAGTTCAGCCTTTTGTCTCTTGTGTCCATTTTTGTGTTTGAATTTGATTGTTCTCTCTTTTCGAGTTTGGGGATTAGTTCTCTGCTTTTAGACTTCCTGGGTCAGTCTGGGAGGTGTATGAATTGTTTAAAGAGTTTTGGCCTTGGTTTGGGAGTTCTGGGCTTGATTTTGCCTCTTTTTTAACCTCAGCGCGGTTTATATCAAAACAGTTGCGCTGACAGCGCATAGCTGTTTCTTTAAACTTGTTGTCATCGCGCTTGTATTTAAAACAGTCGCGACGGTTCTGAAATCGAACCAGTGCACGTAATCCGTGTCCTTCCGCGCTGACAGCGCCAAGTTGCTACGCGTGACCTAGTTTCAGCGCACAGTTGCTGAACGCTACCCGCGCTGATCCTGTAAAATTGAAATTGTCTCAGTTTTACCTCCCGAACCTGTTGGTTTGGCTATCTCTAGCTCTTTCTTTTTGGTTTGTGAATTGATATTCATTGTTTGAACTTTTGCACACTTGCTTGCAAAGCCTTGTCGAACGAATTTCGTTTTTGCGTCCCGTGACCTAGTGCCATCATCCAGTTTCCACTGGACCAACCTTGTTTTGCTCGCTTGTTCACTTGTTCGCGAAAATTCGTTGCTGCTTGCCTTTGCTATTGCGTAAACCTTCCTTTTTCGCTTTCTTTGCTTGGTTGTTTAGGTGATTGTCCTCGAACCAATCCTTAAGTTGTTTCGACTACTCTTCGCCACCCAAACATAGATTACAATTGCTTGGGTTCAACCAGCTCTTTTCACGCTTGTTGTGTGTTCCATTGAGTGATTTTTGTTTTCTTTACTCAGTGTTGCTGTCTCTCAAAATTCATTGTAAGTGCATTATGTCATTGAAAAGAGAATCGAACTAATATCTTTTGCATTCAATAGTTAATCAAAGGAAGAGCATTTTGTTGATTTGTATTCTCAAAAGAAAAGTCTCATTTCTTTGTCATTAGCTGCATTAGATTGTTTGATTGATTAAGTTCGTTTTTGCTCTTAACCTTCTCATAGTTAGAATTCATCGAACGAAATGATGTTCTTTGGCATATAGCTTGCATCTAGGTAATTGTGAGAGATCACGCGATAGGGCCTGAAATCGAAACTTAATTTCAAGATCAACCGTAAAATGAACTGAATTAACCTAAAAACGCATTGGAACTAAACGCAAACATCTAGAGGTCTAGGTTAGAGACGTGTTCCGACGTCTTTAAACATAGTCACTATTGTTTCACATTACAGTTGGGTGATTCCTCCTTCTGTGACTCGATAGTGGTCTAACACGGACTGTGCTCCCACGTACTGTCGCGTATATAGGGAGACCCCACTAGGCTTTTATCCTTTATCCATAGGAAGCCGAGTCTGCCACCTTGTGAACCGTAACGCACCGAACACAACATTCGGGAAGATTGACTGTAGTACGGAAAGTCCTTGGCTCTCATACGATTGCTAAGGTGTATAAGCAGTTTTACGGATCGCTTGGTAAACCCTTTACCTAGAGTCTCCAGAGCAGTCACTTTTGATCCTTTTCGGACTCCCTAAAAGAAAAGGTGCCTGTGAGCGTCTTGTCACTTCGTGCTCATTAAACATTCGAAGGAGACTGGAGTCATCTTTTCGTCCTTTTCTCGACTCTTGAAACATGAAAAGGTCAAGTTTGGTTCATGTGTCTTAAAAATTTATTCGGCCACGATAATATCACCTGGTTAGATCTTGTGTGCGTTAGCTTGAGTAGGGTCTTTATCGTTAGTTTTCCTTAGGTTTTCTAAGGGGTCTTGTCATCCTGGCTGACCCGTCAACTCCCGGTCCGAGTGATCAAGGTTCTCCATCTTCTGTTGCTCCTGAGGTACCAGTTGTAAGCGATACTCTTCCTGTTGTTCCGAGTATCCAGCCTATCAACGTACGTGCCCCGGGCGACGAAGATTACATAGAAGATTGGAATCCTATCTGGGAGCCTGACAGCGACTATACCCCTCGTACTCCTCCCGGTATGTCGTCTCCGATGTCCACTTCCCACATGGATGAGACATCTCCCAGCACAGGTGAGACACCCGTGGTAACAGATATTGAAACTCCGATCCCAGCTACCTCTCCACTCCCTCCACGATATCAGTCAGTGAGGGATAGGATAGCTGCTAGAACTACTTCTATGACTATATGGGATCCTCGTCTTATTGCCACCACGAGGCCCTTTATTTCGCGACCTCTTAATACGCCTATTACCTCAGGTCTTAATACGCCTGTTACCTCAGTTCCTACCAATCCGACCGTTTGTGTAGCGCACTCGACTCCGGTCGTTAGTGCCGTGTCAGCGTCTTCGTCTATGAACATTGGTGTTGGTCCTTCTCACAGTCAGGGCCAGCCAGGAGTTCCATCTAGAGTCGTTGATCCTACGCAGAGTCCTCAACCCTGTTCTGGTGGTGTTCCAGGAGTAGGGCCGTATGATGCCCATGGGCAGCCCATTGTGGACCCAGATTACCAAGGTCCACTCTTTTATTATGATGCTAACGGTCAGTACCTCGAGCACGTTCAATCCCTGCCTCGTCAACCTTTCGTTGAAAACTCGGCACCGTTAGACGTTACTTATGATCCCGTTACTCATACTTTTCGCGGGCGCCGGAATCCTCCTGGATAGCCCCAAGGACCACCTAATCAAGGCCAGCCGCCTTATGTGCAAGCCCCCCAAGGGCAACCATTGTATGGCCAGTCTTACCCAGGACAATCTGGGGGCCCGCAAGGACAACCCTACCCGGGACAACCTTCGGCCATGGGAGGTCCATCCTTTTCCTATCAGAGTCAACCTTCTGGTTACCCAGGGCAACCTGGTATCTAGCAAGGTTATCCGTCTGGTCAGCCAGGGCAGCCTTACGTCCAACAAGGCCAACCTGGTTTCCAACAAGGGTACCCATCTGGACAAGCTGGGCAAATTTACACTCCTCAAGGTCAACCAACAGTCCAGCAGGGATATCCTCTTGGGCAGGGAGGGCAACCCTACTTACAGCAGGGCCAACCTGCTGCCCAGTCTGGTCATCTTTCTGGGCAAGGAGGGAAACCCTACGTTCAGCAGGGTCAACCCACTGCTCAATCCATGCATCCTTCTGGGCAAGCAGGGCAGCCTGCTATACAGCAAGGCCAACCCACTGCCCAGCCTATGCACCCAGGGGGGCAGCCTGCTATATAGCAAGGCCAACCCTCTGCTCAGTTTGTGCACCCTGGGGGGCAGACGGGCCAACCTTCTATGCAGCAAGGCCAACTCGATGTCCGCCCTAATCATCCATCTGGGCAAGCTGGCCAACCTCAAGGTCAACCAGCTGTCCAGCCGGCTCAGCCATCTGTTCCGCAAGGACAACCCTTGGTGGTTCACGGACAACCTGGCACCTAGCAAGTTCATCCTTCTGGGCAGGCAGGTCCATCCCAAACCCAACCAAGTCAACCTTCGGGACAGATGATCCAAACCCAGCCAGTTCAAGGACATTATTCTGGGCCTCAAACTCAAATGGGTTATCAAATGCAAGGTGGGCCACAGCCTCAACCTTCTTACCAGATGCAGCCTCCTTATCAGGCTCAGTATGGGACCCAACAGTCATATGGCTACCAGCAACCTCAGGGGCAAACTCAGTTTGCTCCTTATCAAAATTATCAACAACCACAGGTCACTCCTTACCAAAATTATCAGTATGCTGCACCTGTAGGGCAAGTTGCTAATACATGGGGAGCTGGGGGGCAGACACAGGGACAACTGTCCGCATATGGCCAGAATCCGTATGGACAGAACTCCTATGGGCAAGGTCCCTATGCATCGGGCCCTTTCGGGCCGGGTCCATCCGGACAGAGCCCATGGGGGCAACCACCACCTGGTTGGAACCCTAATGCTGCCTCGAATCCGCAGCCTCAAATGTCCTTTAACCCTCAGTTATCGTTCTTAGCGACGTTGGAACTGCCTGATGTGTCCAAGTTAACAAATGACCCTATTTTGCACAATCCATATTGGCCATCGGTTCCAACCAAAATACCAGGCGATTGTCCGAAATTTGATGGCAAAGCTGGTGAAGATCCTCAGGCCCATGTAATGACTTATCACCTTTGGTGTTCATCGAACTCATGGCTTGATGACTCTATCCGGCTCCGCCTCTTTCAGAGAACTCTCACTGGTTCGGCCGCTAAGTGGTACATCGAGCTGAATCGCGGCATGTTTCAAGATTTCAACTTGTTGGCTATGGCTTTCTTGACTCATTTTCAGTTACCCATTCGGTACGAGACTGGGACACATCTCCTCACGTCTCTCAAATAGGATACGGCTACGCACATCTCTGATCATATACATGAATGGAGAAGGCGTCGTCGCCTGATCAAATTTTGGATTCATGATCAACTCCTGACCGATTGGTTCACGACTTCCTTTGTCCCTAAGATTGCAAAAGACATCGCAATGGGAGCGTGTGTAACTGAAGAGCAAGCAATTGTGCGAGCTCAGTACCTCGACTTAGTGTACTCTCAGTCGGGTACTTTGTATGAGTATTTGCCAGATGCCCAAGGGCCTGGACAGCCCAAGGATCTGCCAAAACCTTCTGTTGACGGAGTCATTGGTTCTGTGAATTCGTCGTCAAAGAAATCGGCTGCGAACCTTGGGAAGCAGAAACAAAACGCCTCTAACGAAAATGCTTCTCAGGGCCAATCGATTTCTGGGAGTACCTCCGAGGTAAACGCCGTTCAGTCCACCGCGGCGGACAAATCCTCAAAAGGGAAAAAGAAAGGGAAAGCTAAAGATAAATCTGGACAGCCCAAGCAGGATCCCCCTAAGCCTCCCTCCGAGGAAGGAGCTAAGCGAAAGCCCAAGTATCCTTGTCTCATCTGTGATGAGGATCACTATACCAAGGATTGCCCGAGGCGGTCCGAAGTTAGTCGACTTTTGAAAGGTGCTCCGGGGCCTCCTGCTGTGCTTAAAGAGCCTTTCCCTTCCCAGCAGACCCAAATGGTGGCAGATCCGTCTCAATCCTCTTCCTCGTTCGGTTCTCAAGTGTTCATGGCTGGAACGATTCCCATCCATGTTTCAACTCGAGCGAAAGATTATCCATCTCAAGCCGGGAAAGAGCCGGAGGCTCCCTCCAACGCTCCTCTGTCCAGTTCTGGTCCCCTTCACATCGAACGGCCCAGCACTGAGACGATCCTTCGACCCCCTCCCAAAGGTGTACTCAGGAAGTCATCTTATAACCCCAATGCTCGTGCTGCCCAGCACTATAGCATTGTCGAGGACTTAGCTCAGGCTCCGTCTGCTATGTCCGCGTTAGAAGTCCTCCAGAGCTGCCCCTCCCAGAGGAAGTCCTTGCTATCAGCCATTGGTGGCATCGACCCGGCAGATTCGGATTTAATCTCTTTTGATCTCGAGGGTTTCACACAGAGACTACCTCACCAAGTGGCTTTCCTTATACAGGTCATCATCAATGGCAAAATGATTCATCGTACAGTCATTGATGAAGGTGCCTCAACCTGCATCATGTCTGTTGCTTGCTGGAAGGCTATTGGTTCTCCTGCTTTGAGCCAGTCTCCTACGACCCTAGAAGCTTTCGATGGAAGAGAATCTCGTCCATATGGTATCCTCCAACGATTGCCTATCTCTTTAGAAGGGAAGACCGTAGAAGTAGAGGTTGAAGTTGTTGACGCTAATCTCACTTACAACCTCCTCCTTGGACGAAGCTGGACATATGCCATGCAAGCCGTGGCTTCCTCCTTGTTCCGTGTCGTTCGCTTCCCTCATCAGGGGAAGATCGTCACGGTGGACCAACTGTCCTTTTTTGCTTCTTCTTCTGAAGGTAATGTGCCATTCGTGGAGCATACCTCCAAGTCATTAGTGAGCGTGGGTGCCGGACTGTTCAAAGATCCCTCCTTAATGGGAGTCTTTCCCCTCCCACCTCCGAATCTCGCCCCTGTTAACATGATTTCAGTACGTTCTGATCCATGGGTTCTTCCTCCCTTGAATCAGGAAGACTCTTGGGGTGATATGATGCCGTTGAGTCCTGCCGAGCTCAACTACATCGAGATTGTCGCTGCATCGGCTCCCCTTCCTGAACCTGCTTTTCTAAGCAGTGTTCCCGATTCATATGATCATTTCCCTTGGCTGGGTGATGAGGCCACTTCGGATCCCCTGAAGGAAACATTTCCCTCCGATGAGGCCATCATAGAGACTATGTCTCTCGAAGAGCTCCCTTGGTCAGATCACCACCATCGCTCTTCGTTCCTCCCTCCACATTCGGAAATGGTCGCATGTCTTGAGCGGTTCGCTTCCTGTGTCCCATCTCCGCCCCTCCAAATGGCTGTTCAGCTATATCAAGTGTCTTCAGAGGGCAATATGGGTAACATCACGCAAACCCAGCCTATCGACATCTCTGTCAAACCAGGGATTGTCGAGAATATTTTCATTGGAGTCACATGCACTCCTGAGGAAATTCAACTCTATACTGCTTTATTTCGTGAGTTCCGTGATGTCTTCGCATGGTCCTACGAGGAAATTCCCGGCATCGACCCTAGTATTGTGGTGCACGAAATACCTACTTATCCAGATGCTAAGCCTGTTCGTCAGCGCTTACGTCCAGTGCACCCTCGAAAGGCTGCAGCCATCAAGGCCGAAGTCGAAAAGCTTCTTCGAGCTGGTTTTATCTATGCCATCCCCCTCACGGAGTGGGTGTCCAATATAGTCCCTGTGAATAAAAAGCAGGGCACTATCCGGGTCTGTGTTGACTACCGCGATATCAATCGTGCCTGTCCAAAAGATAACTTTCCTACGCCTTTCATTGATCAGCTTATTGATGACTGCGCAGGAAGTGAGATTTATTCGTTTATGGACGGCTTCTCTGGCTATAACCAGATCAACATAGCCCCTGCAGACCAGCATAAGACAACTTTCATTTGTCCTTGGGGCACCTTCGCCTATAAGAAGCTCCCTTTCGGTCTCAAAAATGCTGGTGCCACTTTCCAGCGTGCGATGTCATATGCTTTTCATGATATTCGACACATCGTACAGCCTTACCTGGATGACCTCCCAGCTCATTCAGCTAAGCGTCAGGACCATCCATCTCATCTACGCGAAATTTTTCTTCGCTGTCGACACTACCGTATTCGACTCAATCCGCATAAGTGTGTCTTCTGCGTAGAATCTGGCCGACTACTCGGGTTCATCGTCTCCCGGGAAGGCATCCGTCTGGATCCCCTCAAAGTCGAGGCCATCTTGAATCTTCCTCCCCCTGCCTCTTTGCAGCAATTGCCTCTCCGCCGATGTTTGACTCTCGAGGAAGCTGAGCGAGTGTTGAATGACTGCCACTCTGGTGCTTGTGGTGGCCACATGTCCGGATATGCTACCGCCCAGAAAATTCTCCGTGCTGGTTACTTCTGGCCTTCTATCTTCAAAGATTGCATTCTTGCCGTTCGCGCATGCCATGAATGCCAAGTATACCACCGGAAAATGCGTGCACCTCCTGCACCACTGCACCCTGTTGTTACCGTAGGTCCCTTTGCCAAATGGGGCATCGATTATACGTCCTGTAATCCTCGTTCGGCCAGGGGGCATGGGTATATCATCGTTGCCGTGGATTATTTCACCAAGTGGGCCGAAGCGATGCCTACACTGAACGAAGACGGTTACACAGCGGCGCAGTTTTTGTTTAATCATGTTATTACTCGTTTCGGAGTCCCTCAGGCTATCATCACGGATCACGGAAAGCATTTACGTAATCACATGATGACGGAACTAACGACCAAACTAGGCTTGCGTCAAGATAGTTCGACACCGTACTATCCACAATCCAACGGTCAAGTCGAGGCCGTGAACAAAGTTTTGATCACTATGCTTCAACGCACCGTCAATACGCACAAGTCTAATTGGCATCTGATGTTGTTCCTAGCCTTGTGGGCCTACCGGACTTCTATGAAGGACGCCACCGGTTTCACTCCGTTTCAGTTGGTTTATGGACTGGAGGCCGCCCTTCCCGTCGAGTGTGAGATTCCTTCGTTGAAATTAGCTGTCGAGTTGCTTCCCAACACCACTCTGGTGGAGGAACGGCTTCTTTACCTAGAACGGTTAGACGAGACCCGTCGTTTAGCTTCTCTGGCTATCGAAGCGCAAAAGAAGAGAGTCAAGGCTCACTTTGACTAGAATATTCAGCCTCGTTCCTTCGTTGAGGGAGATCTAGTACTGCTCTATGATCAAGCTAAAGATAAGCTGGGGGCAGGAAAACTCGAATCCATGTGGCTCGGTCCCTATATCGTGAAGAGAGTTTTACAAAAGGGCGCATACGAGTTGATTGATTACGAAGGAAATCCTCTTGACAAGCCCCGCAACGGGCTTTATTTGAAGAAGTATTATGCGTGATTTCGTGCACTCAGTTTGTACATACGCGTGTTTAGTGTGTTTTGTGTGCATGATTTCATGTTTTGCTTTGGTGTGAAGGCGTGTTTGCCTCTTATTGTGTTTTCTCCTTCTTGTGCAGATGTCTAGTGCACCTTATGTTGGTTTCGCTAATGGCGCCTGCCGCAGTACTTGCAATTTGTCCTCTGCGGCATGGGAAATCTATGATCCTCACGGAGAGTTGCTAGATCTTCAAGGAGTCTGCCTCGGTCGTACCACTAATAATGTTGCCGAATACAGTGCCGTAATTGAGCTACTAGCCGAAGCAGTTGATCTTGGCATTCGTGCAATGATGGTAAACCTGGACTCCCAGCTTTTCGTTCATCAACTCAACGGGCGATATTCCGTCAGAGACCAACGCATCCTAAGGTTGTATCTACGTGTTAGATTGTTAGAAAGGAATTTTGACTATATCACATATCAACATATTCCGAGACGATTAAACACGTTGACTGATGCATTGGCAAATCATGTGTTAGACAGACATTTGCGAAATAGATAGCCATCATACAAGAAAACGTAGAAAGCATGATAAAGACCATAGAGTAAAGCATATGTAAATAAGATATTTCCCAAGCATAGTTTGCATGCGTGTCGTGTGTGCTTTTAAGCTTGCATTTAAAAAATTAAAATATATGGGTCATGTGTTATGCAATTCATACATAAGATTACATTTGTACTGAACATTTGCATGACATAAACAAAACATCATCACATGAAGCAAGATCCATCCAAAAATCGGTATGTATATATATATATATATATATCGTGTGGCGCACTAAGGCGCTCAAAAATAAGTGTATATGTCAAAAATGGAATCATTGTCCTCAATACATCCGAGACATATGTCTCTCAAAACATCAGTGGAAGTAAACCTAGGCGACTACTGTGCTGGGTTATGCTCTCTGTAGCATACAGCTGCTCGTGCCACCCGCCTCAAAAGGCGGTGCATCCTGGGTGCCACCCCCACTGTGTGGATCTGATGCTCTATAGGGACCTCCTCGACCCCCTGGTAATCTGGCACTCCCTCCAGCAAACCCTCGAGATTGTGAGCTACAATCTCCGACGTATCAACTCCTGGAGGAACTAGGGCCAGGGCTCCAGCTCCTTGCCCCTCTCTTCGTGCCGTTGGGGCTAGGCCAATGGGTCTCACGGGTCCCATCTATCAAGACATGTACATGAAAAATCAAAAACATCAAAAAATATTAAAATGAGATCAAGTGTCATACCTCCATCTTCCCAATGCTCTCCTGCGGGCAGTGGCATGTCAGGATCATTGCGGAAGTCCATGCCAGCATATGGCCAGTCCTCCACAATGACAACCTGGCGGTCCAGCCACTCTCTGAAATACACTCCCCAAGACACTGGGCGACCTCCACCTCCACGTGGCATGACGCGGGCCCATCGGCTGGCCCTCGTCTCCCGGGGACCTCTAGGTGGATCCACGGCCATGGTCTGTAGCTGTAAGGCCGGCACCCGCTCCAGCATGAGCGGAAGTAGAAGCGACCCATATGCAAACTGCTTCGTCTCTCCGCGACGGCAGTTGTTCAGTTGCCTCTTCATGCTGGTGGTCACAGCTGTCGCCCAGTTGAAAATGGTGGGTTGTAGGCACTCCAAAGCTAGTAGTAGTTGGTTCTTCGAGGCCTCATGATTGGCCAAAGAACCCGCTGCCCGTGTCACTAGGAAGAGTATAGTGCGAAGAGGCATGTCTCGTACTGTCGGGATACCCACCTTCCCGCTCCATGTTTTGACGGCTCCTGGGCATACTCGAGCCATCAGTTGGTCCAGAGTCTCCCCGCTGGGTCGCTGCCCCTCCAGGATGGGCATCTGACCCCGGCGTGACAATCCAGTCAAAAAGTAGATGTCCGTGGAGTCAAACTCGATATCCTCACCACGGATTGTGAATTTTCCATCTACTGGGTTCCAAGCTCTGATTAGGAACTCCAGTAAGTCAGGTTGCGCCCTCAGGCGCGGAGTCAGGAAGAATTTCAAGAAACCGCATGCCCGCATTGCATTTCGGCATTTGGCAAGTGCATAGGCGGCTATATCCTCATCATCGTGAGATCTCTCTTGCCACACAAAAGACATTTTGCCCTACAAGACCATGAAAAAATATTAGAGTGCTAATTGTGGAAGTTTGGACGTTCATTTTATTAAAAATCAAATTTTTCCGCGCCAGCGCGACTGTTTTTAAAACAGTCGCGTTGGAAATGGCGCCCCTTTGTTTTTTCCTTGGGTCAGCGTGGAAGCACACGTGTTTTCCGCGCTGACCCAAGAGGTGGTACGTGTAAATATAAGTTGATCAGCGCGGTCCCGCGCGGGAAACCCGCGCTGACCGAGAGCGCACCAACGCTCAAAGAATTTGCCCAAATGGCCAAATTCCACCATGGAATTGCTATAAAAAAGGCCCAAAATGAAACGCAGGGAGAGGAGAACTTACCTGGAAGAAGCTGCCGGATGAATGGTGTCTGTATGGGCTAGAAATCGCTCCGTCAACCTTGCAACTCCTCAACTTTCTTCACAACTCAAAATGGTAACAATGGTAAAAAATGACTTTTACCCCCCTATTTATGGTAAAAAACTCATAATTTGCTATAATTTCTTATCAATGTGGGTTTTTGTCGTATTTTTACCATGGATATTAGCTCTAATGTCACTTAATTATGCCTTTATGTATGTTTTACTATGTTTTTATGCATATTGAACGGATTTATGCGGGTGGTATTCTTGTGCAGGTACTAGTAACCGGCGTGGTCATAACGATTCTTCGTGCACTTGGTCCCAAAAAATGTCGTCTTTGAGCTCTTTTCCGACATGAATCAAGAAAAGATTGCCGAGTTTCCTTTCGACTCGTTAAAAGGAACGAGAGGCGGTCGTTTTAAGCTCTTTTTCGACCGTTTAACTTAAAAAGATTGCCGGGTGTTTGTCGTTTCACACTCGTTATTGGCTCTAAAACGACGTGCTTCCGACCGCTTTTTTACTTTTTCAGGTCGAAGGCACTATTTACGAAAAGTACTCCTCGATCGTAATGGTCGGGCGGTTCTTTCGAGCATTGTTTTATACTTTTTCGGGCTCGAGAGACACAACTTTACGAAAAAGGACCCCCCTGGAGTTTTCTTTTCCGCTGTCTTTTTAGACTCTCTAAACAAGAAAAGACGCCGAGCTTTTCCTTTGTCAGGCTCGTTAAACACTTGATGACATCGGACATCATCAAAATGACATCTTCCCAAGCATATGCTATCCCCGTCAAGCTTGTCCTCCAAAAATAATCGGGGTACCTGCCAAAAATGGTGGGGAAAATGAAACTGTAATAATGGTCGTGTCGGCAGTATGTCGCTCTTGAACATGGCACTCATCTGCATTTGTGTCTGGGTGGGGATTTCTCATCTTGTTTTACACTAGCTTCCATGGGTTTGGGTTATCCTATTTGACCTATCATCTGCTCATTGCCTTGTCACCATGACCTCTGCTCATTTGATGTCAGATACTGCCAAATCCGCTGTTGTGCCGCCGATATGTTCAAGAGAAGTTGACCTCTGCAAGATTACCACCTCCCTCTGATGTCTCGCACAAAATATTTTTCCTTCTCTGTCTCGTGTCGATGATGTGGGAAACATTATGGCCCACCTTCGATCAAGGTCACTTCCTGTCGACTTCAACTCATTATCCAGGAAGGCGGCTTAGAGACTCCCTTCAGGTGCCTTAGAGCCTGCATGCCTCAATGGCAGGTTCTTCGTGTTCGACGCGAGGTTTTCATCATTGGCCTCCGATCGGATGATTCTGCGGGTGTTCGACACCATCTCATTGATTCACACACCGCGGATTGTGCCTATAGTACCTTGAGGACCATTGTCATTATTGGTGGTACCTCTCGCGTCTGTTAACAGTTTTCATCTTTGACTGGTAATCAGACGATGTTCATGCATGTTCGACTTCAGCTCATGTATTCACATGCTTGGACTTGTACTTTGTTCGGGTCGGGATGGAGCGCAAGACGCTGGATCTCTGTCTGTTATGGTCCAGGCTGCGATTTTGTGGATGATCATTACATGACTCATTGATGGATGGCTGCGCCCATACCTGAGTCTTCATGGGTGGCTGCGACCATACCTTATCATTATTCTGGTCTTTTTAGCTGGGTGGCTGCGTCCATTCCACAGACCTTTCGCACGTCTTTCGGATGGCTGCGCCCATGCCTAGACTGCATGTACTTGATTATCAGAGATATTCGGTCCTTCCTGGTGGTGTTCCAGTTCGGCAAGTTTTGTAAAGCATTTCACCCCTCCCACTCTCTCGGTCTTCATGCTTTAGGGGGCATCTGTTACACAGTAATTTGTCACTGTCTTCCTGTCAGTCACCCTACTGTGTCAGGAGTTCACAATAATCAAGTTCATGCCTTCTGAACTGGCCAAAAACCCACTTTTCTAAAGTTTTCATCATCAACGCGTCTGTTTCTAAAATACCCGCGCTGACTGGCGCTTCATAACAGACCGCGTGCGCTGCCAACGCGGAAGCACACGACTTCTCCGCGCTGATCGAATTTCATGACCAGCGCAGCCTCTGTTTGTATTGACCCGCGCTGACATGGCCCTTCCCATTATGTCTTTGCGACGTCAGCGTGCCAGCCCAGTTATGCACCCGCACTGATCCAGTTTGGGCGAATTTGTTTCAACAGCCAGCCTTCCAGATAACTCCAGACTTGGTTGCTGGCCTTGTGAGTATCGCCTCCCTTCTATGGCATGTCTGTTCGACCCTTTGCAACTACTTCCCTTGAAGATAAGCTCATCCTTCCACTATTCAAGGAGACTCCTTCTCCTATATAAACCTCTACCATTACCATGAGCAGCTAGTTTTGGAATAGCTTGGATTGTGTGGAGCTTATAGTGCTCAGATTGCTGCTACTATAGGTAGTTGGTGTGATAAGTGTGGAAGTGTTTGATAGCTTAGGGAAGGTTGTTTTGTGTTGCTTGTGTGAGAGAGAGAGTTTCTTGTCTTGGGAGAATCATTTCCAAAGGTGAATGCTTAAGAGACTTGCTGACTGGCCCTCTTGAGAAGGATATCGACGTCAGAACATTTGGTTGTACTCTTCTCTGTTATTGATTAATAATAGATGACTACTATTATTGTTCCATTCTCATTTGTCTCTGCAATGGTTAATGCGAATTACATCCTTTCTGACTGATGTATAATTGATTTTATTAGATTTCACGCTTGTGTTTGTCTTCTCTTCGTGTGTGCAGGTATCTATTCGCGGAGATCGCGGAGGATCGTGACCGGCCAGAGCGAAGGAGTGAAGGTGGCATCTCTTCATCAAACAACAGCGCTGGAATCCAAGTAGGTGTTCTTTTCCTATCTTTTAATTGCAATTAGGAACTTGCATAGTAGCATTGACTGATTGTTGCTAGACCCATTCTGGGCTAGTAGGGATCGCCTCTATCCGTAGAGGGGATTTGCCTCTCCAACAAGCAACAACACTTCCATTTTTATAATTGTGAGTGGTAGACTTCCTTGTTGCCATAATTTTGCTTTCAACTTTTCTTGCCACCTTGAATTCCATCTCCAATGAATTAGGTTCCCAAAGGCTATCCTTTAAAATCCCTATAAAGATATCAATCCTATGCTCCTCTAGAATATTAGATACCCTAATATTCAATTTTTGGAAATCCTTAATATGCTCCGCCAATGAATTCTTTTGTTTGAGATTTATCAATTGGCTAAAGGTATTTTTCTATGTATCCTCATAATGTGCTATCATTTCCTCCGTAAAAATTGACCAAGTGAGAAGTGGTTCACGAGAAAAAAAACATCGAGACCATACAAACTGATTGGGTTATAATATAAAGATGCAATGCATACTTTTTGTGAGTGTTGCACATTATGTAGATCAAAATATTTCTTCATCTGCTGTATCCATGCTACTGGACCCTTGCCATCAAACTTCCTCATATCAATTTTTGGAAGGTGGTTGGTCTTCAACCCAAAGTTCTAAAATCATGATTAAATTTCTTTTTGTTCTCATTATGAGTTTCATGGAATATCTTGTTGCTATTAGGAAGCATTTCTTGTAGCAATTTTGTACAACCTTCCTTCTAACTTTCCATGTTTGCTTTTAAACCATTCATGTTGCCTTTTATTTATGTGTTTAAACTATCCATGTCACCTTCTATTTATGCTTTTAATCCATCCATGTCCCCTTTTAAGCCATCCATGTCCCATTTTAGTTCATCTTTGGTTGTGCTTTATGAGATCGAAATTTGTTGCACTTGGTCCCCTAATTTCGATATATCATGTTGCAATTCTTCTTCTTAATGCATCATAATAGAGCTTTATGAGGGCTCAATGGGTGTAGAATTCTTTTCTTTGGGAGGCATTTTAGAACCAAATATTGATATCTCTACTTCAATATGCCCTTGGAATCACTTCAAACTCGTTTTTTAAACAAAAGTTGTTCAATTTTAAAAAAAAATACACACATTTTTCTTACTTTTAGGAGCTCGATATTTAAATGGTTTTATCTCTGTAATTTTGGCTCTCCAAGGTCTAAAATTTCGTCTTATGGTAGCCCTTTCAATCTTCTTTCCAACACCACAAGTCAGACTGAGATTGGATTCCTCAAGATAAATTTATGCCCACTATCCCACAATGACTTAGTTATCCACTGATTTAGTAGAGCGAACTTGTACAAAATGCCATATGTCACTGTTTCAACTTTTAGTAACTTTTTACGAAATTCAAAGTCGATGCTTGGAGAGAGAGTTATGATGATTTTCCTTAGCTCACATGTTTGAGAATGAATTCTGGAGCATGAAAAAACCCTAGGCTTCTTCAAACCATATCTTAGAAAATGTAGTGAACCAAGACCTAAAATTTTTACACGAAGTTCACCAAACTTTCGGCTTCACGTGGTCGAAATTTCAGCGTTTGAAGCCTCTTAGAAAAAAAATTTATAGCTTAAATTCAATAAAGAATAGAATTGTCTTTATGATCCATATCAATATTATGGTTATGTTATTGTGATCTGTATTTTTGTAGCAGAGGAGAGGCTCTACAGCTGAGTGCGTAGAGGCTCTACAACTGAGTGCGCAGATAGCCTACAACTTAGTGTGTAGGCCAAGAACTATTTGTTGTACACGATTTAGTATATTAAGTAGTAGTTCTGGTGGACATAGCCCCACATCGGGGTGAACCATGGTAATTTGGTGTCTTCATGTGTATATTTTCTTATTATCTGTTTTAGAGTTGCAGTTATTATAGTTACATTTGATTTCATCACAATGATGGTTCATGGTTTGATATGATATGCTTAAGTGATTCATGTAATTTGGTGAAGTGATTTATGAATGTTAAGAATAAAAGAACATAATAATACCACATCTCCACATCCTTAAAAGTTGCAGACACCTAGTTCTGCATCCTTCCATAGTCACTTCGGGTGAGACTGCGATATGCTTGTAGGTCGTGGCTGAAAGGGCCAGTGGTTAAGGGTTTTGTTGGTGCGCAGTATAGATCAAAACTGGGTCAGCCCAAACTAAGACAACAGTGAGTCCGAAGGAAGTTTTCCAGATCCGGTGAAGTGCATTGTAGAGAGGCAGAAGAACAACAGTGAGGTTGACGCAGAAGCTTCAAAAGTAAATTCAATTAGTTCCAGAGGTCAGAAATATGTTCCAGAGGTCAAGAGAAACATTTTCCCAGTCAACAACAGACTAGACGACTTGAGGATAAGTTGATTCTGGCTGTGTGTGGAAGGGATTGCGCTAGGGTGATGTAAGTTTGCGCAAAGGCAGTTTGGACGACTCACTTGGAGCTGCAGTTAGAGCCCGGATTTTCTTGTGGGATGAGGAAAATTCCTCACTATATTTTTGTCAGTATTTTTCTCTACAGGATTGCCAATTTTTGGCATCCAAATTGTACTTAGAATTTCTCACTTTTGCATAATAATAAAAACCCTCAGCTACTGCACCGGTTTTCCCAAGTTGGGTTTTTTTGGGGACATTTGTCCAAAAATAACTGTGTTAATTTTTATGTGTGTGTGCTAGCATATTTCTTAGTTTCTAGCGCTAGTATTTTCCGCAGTTTTATTTGTGAAGGTTGCAGTGTGAATTATTTGGTATTTGTCGTAGCAAATAAATTGTTATATAAATTAATAATTAGAACAATAATTTCGAGTTGTTGCAATAGGGTTTTAGTAGTGAAATTTTCACATGGTATAATAGTGTGGTTGATTAGGCTAGAAGTTTAGTAGCGGAAGAAGAAAATTTTGTTGTTCAGAGGAAGCAATAGGCCGAAATTTTTTGATGTTGCATAATTCCTAGCTGGGCAGTGCGAATTACTGGGCAAGGGTTCGATTTTCAGTTGCAAGGTGGCGAAAAATTCGATTTGCCCAAATTAGTGATTTCAGCAGGAAGAGGGAGCAACAATAGCTTAGATTTTCGCTGAGAAGATTCCTTGGTTGGACGCTGAGGGTTTTGCAGAAGTAGAATCAACATCGAGTGAAAGAGAAAAGCACACATAGAGGGAAAATTTCTCAAAGGGGACTTCAAGTTTCAGAAGTTTGATTTTCTAGTTGCAGATTGGATTAGCTAAGAGAAGATTCCTCACTCTAGAAGGAAGTGCAAATAGCAGAATCAACAACCAAGCAGAGGGGAAGAGGGAGTTTTCGACAGTTTCAGATATGGCCACAACAGGGCTCAGAGACAAGGATAGGTTGGAGGGAGCCTCCAACTATGTCATCTGGAAGGCTATGTTATTCCTCCTTATGGATTAATATGACCTGAAGACCTACGTAGAGAATGTGGTAGCAGTACCCAAGGATGTCGATCAGCTCAAGGAGTACAAGAGAGAAATAGCGAAGGCTAAGAGAATTATCTTGGATGGAGTTCGATACCATCTAGTCTCACATGTAGTAAAAAAAGGGACAACCAAGGAGATGTAGGATGCTCTTTTCGAGCTATTTCAAAGTTCTTCCAAGCAACGGAAGATGTTTCTCCAAGAGAAGCTAAGAAGCATAAGGATGAAGAAGGGCAAGATCATAGACGACTTCCTCACCAAACTTCAGGAAGTCCGAGATGAATTAGCAGCCATTGGGGAAGCACACCAACCCACAGAGCTTGTATGATTAACACTGAACAATGTCTCAGATGACTGGTAGGTATTTGTATAGAGTATATTGGGCAGAGACACCTTGCCGAAGTGGGATAGGATGTGGTTCGATCTACAACAGTTGGAGTTGAGGCGGGCTCTATTTAAGAGTACCATCAATGGCAGCAACAACAAGGGATTGAAGGGTGAAGAGGAGAATGTAGCCCTAGCATCAAAGGGTCCCAGCTAGGAAAAGGGGGAAAAGAATAATAAGAAGGACCTGTTGAAGGTCAAGTGCTTCAGGTGTGGTGATTTCAGGCACTACAGTATGCAATGTACTCTCAGAAATAAGGACAAGTAGGAGAAGTAGGACCAAGCGGGAGCATCAGCCGGGATAAACAAGTTTTCCTCTAGATTAGGTGGGGCAACTTGGAGTTGTAGTCCCAGAAATTGCAGATTTGGGCAGGATCCTTGAGGTGTTCTACTCATGGATCATTACCTTGCTTAGGGACCCACAATATTCAGTAGCAGGATGGATTAGTGTCAGTTGACGCAGTGATATTCCATAGTGATAGTTCCAGACTAGCAACAGTCATATGTTGAGGAGCATAGTGCAATGTTGGCAGCAATGCAGACTGGCATAGTGCAGAGTTAGCAACAACACAGATTCTTCAACAAATAGTACAAAGGCTAGTAGAAGTCAAAGACTCGAGAGACAGATGCATCATACAAAACAAAGTTGATTCAATAATTAGGATGCTTCTTAGTTGTAGTTTGCAGTTGCAACAACAACAAATGAGAGGCAGTTGCAGTGTAGATGCAGAGTTGGAAACAATATAGCAATGCCAACAACAACACAAATGCAACATCAGATTTTCGCAGTGGTCTATGGGCAATGGCTAGACATCAAAAACATGGTTGAGGGTGGTACATAAATAGGTTGTTGTGACAGGATGTGCAGCACTAGAGAGAGAGAACACCTTCCTCGCTAAGAGGGAGTGTTATTTTCTGTGGCATCGGAAGTTTTCTAGTCTCGAAACTTTGTGGAGAGACTAAAACACATGAGCTCTCCATAACCCAGAAATCGTTTCTCGAAATTCCACCTAGAAGTGTCTCAATTAGATTATTAGCATATTGTTAATTATTTCATAAGTCTAAACTTATGAAAATGTGTAAATTCATCAAAATTAATTGAGATAAGGTATGATTCATCTAGAAACTCACACAGATCAACAGGGAAATAATATGGGCCCTTGATTAATTTTTAATCTTGGTTGTTGGAGGCCCAAAAAAGGATTATAACAAGAATTCGATGGGTAGATGGAGAACACACTTCTGAAAACCACAAAGAGTTCTATTTCTTGGAGAGTTCAATTTTCCAGAGAGTCAGTAGTGTTGGAAGAGTTCAAGCTTTAGTAGGGAAGCAAAGATAGAGAGGGGAAGGGATAGTGAGGTCAGAGGAATTTTTTCAGATCTGGTGAAGTGCATTGTAGAGAGGCAGAAGAACCACAGTGAGGTTGACGCATAGGCTACGCAGAAGCTTCAGAAGGAAATTCAATTTTGCTGGGGAGAACCTGAGTTCAGTTCGAGAGGCTGGAAAGACATTCCAAAGGTCATGAGAAACATTTTCATAGTCAGCAATAGACTAGACAGCTTGAGGAGAAGTTGATTTAGGTTGAGCGTGGAAGTATTGCGTTAGGGTTATTCAGGATTGCATAGAGGCAGTTTGGACGACTCACTTGGAGCTGCAGTCAAAGCCTGAATTTGCCCGTGGGATGAGGAAAATTCCTCACTAGATTTTTTCTAGTATTTTTCTCTGCAATATTACCAGTTTTTGACATCCAAATTGTACTCATAATTTCTCACTGCTACACAATAATAAAAACCCTCAGCTATTGCACTCATTTTCCCAAGTTGGGTTTTTTCGGGGACATTTGTCCAAAAATAATGGTGTTAATTTTGATGTGTGTGTGCTAGCATATTTCTCAGCTTCCAACGCTATTATTTTCCACAGTTTTATTTGTGAAGGTTACAGTGTGAATTATTTGGTATTTGTCGTAGTAAATAAATTGTTAAATACATTAACAATTAGAAGAAAAAATTTGAGTTGCTGCAATAGGATTAGTGAAATTTTCACAGGTACCAAGCTAATTGTTGAGGGAGAAGATCCTGTATGAATCTCATGACTCACCATTGGCTATGCGCCAGGGGTTCTACAAGACATACAATACCATTAGGGAGTGTTTCACTTGGTGGGGCCTTAAGGAGGATGTCCTGAGGCATGTTCAAGAGTGTGATGTTTGCCAAAGGAACAAAGGAGAGCATACACATCTGGTTGGCTTACTACAACCTCTTCCTATTCCAAAGAGGGAATGGGAGAGCATCTCGATGGACTCCATTTCATGGGCTGCCAACAATTCAGGGATGAGATTGCATCTATGTGGTGGTTGACAGGCTGAAAAAATTCACCCACTTTTTCGCCATTCTAGCAAGGTACTCAACTTCACAGGTAGCCGCGTTATTCTTCGGGGAAGTGTTCATATTGCATGGTGTTGATGGTTCTGGACCCGCCAACATGTAAGGGGATCTCCCCGGTAAGAAGTCCAATTAGACCTCAGAACGTTTGGTGTAGGAGTCCCAACAGTGGGTCGTACAGTAATGCCTTGACCATGATTTCGCATAGAGGCAAGTAAGATGTCCCTGTTGGTATCAAGGGTGTGACAGCTGTAGTAAGTCAAGGAAGGTGCATGAGAGGTTCTAACACACTGAGGGTGAGGTGAGTGCGCCCCTTGGAAACCTGTAATAGTATGTGGCTTGGAAGAGAATACATGAGCGAAGATGCATCACAAGCTGGAAAGAAATTTAGTGAGCAATCCAAAGTGATGGTTAAACCAACAACACATTTCAAAAAGATTCATACATACTTAAACAGAATAGTCCATACATGCATGCGTGAGCAACCAAATACATATATCATTTAGAGTAAACCAGATAGCATAGAATACAATACAATATATGCATGAAACGTGTTGGCTCTGTTATATTAATAAGTGTAAGTTCCAGTCATACAATACATCCATGTCTAACCACTAGTTCTGTGATCCGGATTTAAACAGGAACGCAACAAATTACAGAGATAACCATATACACAAAGATGCAGCGGAAATAATACTTCATTTCATTAATGGAAAATACTGAAATATGCTTACACCAGAAATGGAAATAAACTAGCTAGGGCGATGGTAGCTTATCTCTGAGAAGAGATGTGATGGCTACATGCCTCTGAACTGTGTTACAATGAGGCTCGAAGGCCTATTTATTGTTGAGAAACAATGGAAAACCCTTAACATTCCAAAACCTAACCCTAGGAGATGAAACGCCAAACTGTGGGCCCCGTTTGGGGGTAAGTTGATACATCAACTTCCCGGGGTCGTAACTTTAGCATATGATCTCCGTTTGACGCGTACAATAGCTCATTAGAAAGATCTATCCGAGCACTATCATTGTTGGAACGGGCAACATCGGTATTCCCCAAAAAACGTCGTTTAGGGCCTCAAAACGGCTCCGGAAGTTCAGGACCCGAAAAACTGCTAAAAATAGTAAGTTGTGCTACAATTAAGGAAACTGAAAATGCTGAGAAAGACAATGGTGGGGGTCCAGGTGGACTTGGCAGTTGGCCACCAATATCCACCTGGATCATTCCTCCCCCCTTAGGAAGCAATGGTCCCCATTGCATTGAGCTCCTCCATGAGATGAGGAAACTTCTGCTGAAGGAGTTGGCCTGCTTTGACAACTCGATACAGTTGGATATTCTGTTGGCGAGTGTTCTTCATCTGTGTGTCCATGATCCGATCAGTTGCAGCTTGTTCCATGCAATCTGGATTTAATTCTGTGGGTTTCAGCTGTTCTGCAATGTCGGATGTGTCTAGCAATGGTGGGAAGTATGGCTGAAGGCGGTCCACATTGAACACTGGGTGCAGGCCAAGGAATGGGGGAATGCTGAGCTCAAATGCATTGTCTCCCATAGCCTTATTAATGGTGTAAGGACCATATCGGAGTGGTCTCAATTTCCGATAGGCTCCAGTAAGGCGTTCCTTTTGCAAATGCAACCAGACTTTGTCGCCCACCTGAAACTTGTGTGGCACCCGATGTTGATCATGTCGCTGCTTGTACTTGGCATTTGATTTCTCAAGAATGTCATGGACCTGCTGGCGAATATGTTGGATGCGCTCAATGAAGCTGGTGGCCTTATCTGTTTCGGAATGGACATGAGCTGAATTCATGTGAGTAGCTGCAAGTGGCATGGCCACATCAATGGGGCATAGTGGCTGGAATCCCAAACCCACCTGAAAAGGGCTATGGCCAGTGGAGCTGTGAAGAGCTCGGTTGTAGCTGTGCTGAACATAGGGGAGGCTCTCGTCCCATGTGCGTGGATGGTTTGAGTTATACATGCGCAGAATGTGCACAATCATCCTATTGACAACCTCTGTCTGGCCATCAGTTTGAGGATGGAAGGCTGTGGACTTCGTGAGTTTGGTGTCCAGCATTGACCAGAGACTGGACCAAAATGTGCTGAGAAACCGACTGTCCCGATTTGAGATGATAGACTGTGGGATCCCAAAGTGCACCCACACTCGTTCAAAGAAGAGTTTAGCAGTGGCTTCTGCTGTGATATTATTCTTGCAGGCCACCATAATGGCCATCTTCGAGAACCTGTCGACGACCACAAAAACATAGTCATTTCCATGCTTAGTGGAAGGAAGGCCTGACATGTAATCCATGGAGATGGATTCCCAAGGTCGACTAGGGGTAGGCAACGGGGTATAGAGGTCGTGCTTCTTAATGGCCGGTTTGGCAATGGCACAGGCAGTACATGATCGGATGTACTTCCCAACATCCTGTCGAAGATTAGGCCAATAGAAATAATTTTGCAGTACTGCCACTGTTTTCTCGACCCCGAAATGCCCAGCAGCCCGACTGTAGTGTGCTTCCCAAATCATCTTGGCACGCTCGCTTGAAGGAACACAAAGGTGACCGAGGTGGCATAATAGGGCACCCTGGAGGTGAAAATCTGCAACCTGCCGACCCTCCAAGAGTGTCTGGTATGTGTGGCCGAATTCTGGGTCGCTTTTGTAGAGAAGTGGCCAATCAGAAGTCTCGTGCCCACAAGAGTTGAGCACGGTGGTTAGCGCCATGATCGGTGGTCGACTGAGGCAATCTGCAACATTATTGGTGTGCCCTTTTTATACTTGATATTCAAGTGAAACTGTTGCAGATATGTAGACCACTTCTGATGGCGATCATTCTGCAATTTCCCTTGGGTCTGTATGAACTGCAGAGGTCGGTGGTCTGTGTGGATGACCGTTTCCTTCCCCAAAATGTAATGCTTCCATTGTCGGCAGGCCTGTACAATGGAATACATCTCTTTATCATAAGTGGGGTATTTCCGGACTGTGTCTGAAAGTGTTTCACTGTGATATGCCACTGGATGTCCATGTTGAGTAAGGACTGCCCCAATAGCATAGTCAGAGGCATCTGTCTCGACCTCAAATGGTTGTTGTAGATCTGGTAACGCGAGCACTGGTGCCGTGCAGAGGCGATCCTTCAACTCCCTGAATGCCTTCTGTTGAGATTCAGACCAAAAGAATTTTGCTTTCGCCCCGCCCTTGGTGACTTGACTCAAGGGCCAAGAAATATGAGAAAACCCCAACACAAACCTGCGGTAGAAGTTGGCAAGACCTAGAAAGTTGCGGAGCTTTGTTAGAGTGGTTGGAGAGGGCCAATCCCGAATGACTTGGATCTTGGCTGGATCGACATGCACCCCCTGATCATCAATGATGTATCCCAGATATTGAACCTAGGTCATGCCAAAAGTGCATTTCTCCAAATTGGCACATAGCTTGTGTTGCCGCAGTGTTTGGAGAACCTGTCGGATGTGGTGGAGGTGCTCTTCCCAACTCTGGCTGAAGATCAGAATGTCATCCAAGTATACTACTACAAAGGAGTTGGTGAATGGCCGCAAGATGTCATCCATTAGCCTCATAAAGGTTGCAGGAGCATTCGTCAATCCGAAAGGCATGACCAACCATTCGAAGAGACCCTCCTTGGATTTGAAGGCAGTCTTCCACACATCGGAGGGTTCGATTGGTACCTGGTGATATCCCGACTTCAGGTCGATCTTGCTGAAATATTTCTCCCCCTTTAGTTGGTCTAGGAGGTCATCAATTCGCGGGATCGGGTACCTATTACGGACAGTGATCTTGTTCAGCGCCCGATAGTCAATACAGAGTCTCCACGTCCCATCCTTCTTCTGTACCAACACGATCGGGCTCCCACAGGGCGATGAACTCGGACGGATGTGACCTTTCTGCAGGAGCTCCTGAATCTGCCTCTTGATTTCATCGTTCTCCAGAATGGAGCGCCGATAAATTGGCCCATTGGGTAGCGGCGCACCTGGGGTCAGATCGATGGAGTGCTTGACTTGACAGTGCAGAGGAACCCCTGCCGGGGAGGTGAAGATGTCCTCGTACTCCTCCACAATCTTGTCCACCTGTAGTTGTCGTGCAGAGGGGCCCCGTTTGGAGGCCGCGGCCACTGTCTTCTTCTTTCCTTGAGGGCGTATATCAGGAAAACAAATTTCCTGGTTTTGGAAATGATCTTACTGCATTGTTTTGCAGCAATCAAAGAGAGGGCGGCAGGTGGTGCTACCTCTGGTATCCTGAACAACTTATTTCCCAATGTAATAATAACAGCACGGGGCCTTGATTCATACACAGCATGTCGCTTCCACAAGTATGGTTGTCCTAGTAATACATCACAAACTTCAAGGGGAGCAATGTCACACAATACCTCATCCGTGAAGGGCTTGATGTTGTATGGAAGGAGACACTGCTGGCTCACGCGAAGATCTCGTCCTTGGTGAAGCCACCCAATGGTGTATGGTTGTGGATGTGCTGTGGTCGGTAAGCCCAACCGCTTCACGACCTCTGCCGAAATGAGGTTCTTTTGACTCCCGCTATCAACAATGAACTGTATCGGGGAGCCCTTTACCCACATCTGGGAGTGGAAGAGACGCTCCTCCTCCTCTGGATCTTCAGGTTCATTTTTCTGGATCTTTGCGGTAGCAACAGTGGCGCTGGGGTCCGCATCAATGATCTGCTTCCCTTTTTCATACCCCTTATCGGGTTCTGACTCAGAGTCGGAACATGCATCTGATTCTGAAACCTTTAGCTCAGCCACCAGTGACTGCTTGGCCCGACACTCACTTGTGTTGTGAGTGGAGCTCTTATGGAACTCGCACCATTTTCCAGTGTCCTTCCTCGGCTTCGCGGCGCTGTTCTTTGCTTGCAGCTTCGGCTGGTTGTCTTGGGCTGTCCCGCCTTGGCTTTGTCCTTTGTTCTGTGGTTTAGGGGCACCTTTCCCCTGCTTTGGATTCGCAGATCCAAAGTCTCGCTTCTTTTGTTTGAACTTCTGCTCGACCTTGACGGCATACCGGTATGCTGCGCCGAGCGAGGGGATGTTTAGGAATTGCATTTCTTCCTGTATGTACTTGTGCAGGCAGCCACGGTATTTGAGTATCAAATGTTGCTCCGAATCCTTGATACCCAACTTTGTGCGAAGGGTATGGAAAAGATTGGTGAACTCCGGCACGTCTTGGTCCCTTCCCTGCCGCAGCGTGGTCCACTTTATGTATTCATCCTCATAGCTCCCGACAGGGTAGTACTGCTCCTTGATGGCATCCCGGAACGAATCCCAGGTGGGTGCGGCTGAAAATAGTGAGCCATTACTTTCATCCTTCTACTCGCAGTAGGTTTCCCACCAGTCCTTGACGTGGGGGGCTGCTTTGAGGAGAGCAAAAACAATCTTTTCCCGACTCGAAAATTCATGAACAGAAAAATAACCCTCTAGCAGATTTAACCATTTATCTACGGCATCTGCGTCTATCTGACCCTCGAATATGGGGATTTCAAAATTAACTTGTACCTTAAAGGGTGTGGCGTTTCCAGAGTAGCTGCTGGAAGCCGATGCGTTGCTTCTGGGTAGCTGCTGAAGGATCTGGGCAAAGTTGTCCATCATCGCGTTCCGTTGTCGCTCGAGGGCTTCTTCGAGCAAGAGTTTGATGGGATCGCCTGCCCCCTCGTCTTTCTTCTCGTCCGCCATGGGAGGCCGTCGGGATTTGCGAGGCTGGTCTTGCAAAGGTTCAACCAGTTCAAGCCATAACTCCTTATATCCCGACCTTGTTGGGGACATGCAAAGAAAAACAGAGAAAAAGCAGACCCCTTTGATACCACTGATCCGGATTTAAACAGGAACGCAACAAATTACAGAGATAACCATATACACAAAGATGCAGCGGAAATAATACTTCATTTCATTAATGGAAAATACTGAAATATGCTTACAACCAGAAATGGAAATAAATTAGCTAGGGCGATGGTAGCTTATCTCTGAGAAGAGATGTGATGGCTACATGCCTCTGAACTGTGTTACAATGAGGCTCGAAGGCCTATTTATTGTTGAGAAACAATGGAAAACCCTTAACATTCCAAAACCTAACCCTAGGAGATGAAACGCCAAACTGTGGGCCCCGTTTGGGGGTAAGTTGATACATCAACTTCCCGGGGTCGTAACTTTAGCATATGATCTCCGTTTGACGTGTACAATAGCTCATTAGAAAGATCTATCCGAGCACTATCATTGTTGGAACGAGCAACATCTGTCCATTCCATGGACTCATGTTGCCCCCAGATTCCCCAAAAAATGTCGTTTAGGGCCTCAAAACGGCTTCGGAAGTTCATGACCCGAAAAACTGCTAAAAATAGTAAGTTGTGCTACAATTAAGGAAACTGAAAATGCTGAGAAAGACAATGGTGGGGGTCCAGGTGGACTTGGCAGGTGGCCACCAATATCCACCTGGATCATTTCGACAACAGAATGTTACAGCCACAACCTCTTACTCCTCCAAAGAGATATACTAGCTCTGCGCAGTGGAGAAGCCAAGGCTCATTACAATACTGTCCAAGCTCTCTCCAAGATAGTCTTATTGGAAGCTTAGCTTACTATACCCTCATGACTCTTCATCTACTCTATGACTATTACATCCAACTATCGACACTTGAACTTCCACTTGACAAAACGTTACATTACAATGCACATGTGCCCAAGTGAGACAATCTGGCTTGAGCAAGCCATGCAAGACATCATTGACACTCGGTCTGTTGTGGTGAGACGAACTCTTTGCATGCTTGGTCGTCCATGATGGAGTGCATGCGATCCATGGTGGCATCTTGTTGAAGCGAACTCTTGCCTCCATTGCATCCGGGTACATTGGTACGGATCCTCCATCCAACTTGTCTACTAGCATGCGCATGGTCTTCTTAGGTGTGGCCGAATCGGAAACATATTGATGCATAGTGTCCGTGTTGATCTTCCAATGTGTGCGGGTGGTCATACGCATCAACTGTCAACTGCATGTTCAGCTCCAGTCAGACTTGCTTCTTGTCTTTGCCTCGGTGAGTGTGCCAAATGGGTTAGATTGCATGTGTACGCACAATGACATGCGTGCTACTGTATTCCCTTGCATAAAATCAACAACACTGCTCACCTTGTCTGCTCTGTGCCAGTTGCTGGGATGGATCTATAACTTGTACGGGCATAGTTTCATCCATGAGTGCATGTTGCGCCCCTTGTTGTCCCTGTTCCTACTGCAACTCATTCTCTTATCTATGCAACTCTTGTTCTTCCTTGAGTTGTTGCTTCAACACATGCAACTCCTTCTCTGTTACATTCTCTGCCTTCACGCGATCTTCATGTTGCGTCGTCACCTCATAGCTTGAGTCTCCAAAGTTGCTTTCATCACAAGTGGATCTACTTGAGCTTGCAACTTTATTCCGCCTCTGTGTTGTCAACAACCTTCCTCTTGCATCATTGCATTTGGTATGTTGCCTCCAACTATTGTTCATGGTGCTGCTTGTTGTCATGTTGCTGTTGTCATATCTTGATGTCCTTGTCTATGAACAACTTGATGTCTTCGTGAGTAGGCAAGTTCATAGACACTTGATCGACTGCATCCCTAAGTGTGCTCTGAATGGTGTCTTTGACTCTGCTCTCTTGGAAACCATTGTACTTGTACTATTGAGAGGCAGATGAACATCTGCGATACCTGCAGACATGGAAACACTCATGGCAAGCAATTTGTCAGTCAAAAAACAAAACGAACTTGAGAACTGACTTGAAACATACATGTGTGAGTGATCATCAAGGTCGCTCAATTTTCGCGAGGAGGTCGGGAGATTGATTGCCAAAACTATGCAAGGCATAGTCCGGGCTGCAAGGAGGCTGACTAACTCCTGGAACTGCGCAATGCACAATCCATCCTGGCTTGCCGAGGACCGAAACTGTGCAATGCGCAATTTCAGTCAGCAGTGACATGCAACCAGCAAAATGCATTGCGCAGTTTCTGGGGCCAACGGGACACTGCCTTCGACAATTTTCAATGCAAGCCTGGAGGTCAGTGCTTGGATAGACTTGTGAAATTTCAGTTAGCAGTGAGATGCAACTAGCAAAATGCATTGCGCAGATTTTGCGGCCAATAGGACATTGCCTTCAAGAATTGCGCAATGCAATCTTGGAGGTCAGTGCCTGGATAGACTTGCCCAATTTCTGGAGGGAAGGTAGAGACTTCACTTCCGAAAATGTGCAGTGCTAGCCAGGCAAGGCACAGTCCGGGCCAAGGCAGCCCAGTCCGGTCGACGAGCGACTGAAAACATGAGAAGTGCGAATTCATGATGAGATGAGTGCAAACAAGAGTGAATGATCATCCATGCAAAAAACAAGTGAAGGATTCAGGAAACAGGGAAGCATGCAAGTGTGTGAAGCGAGTCACCACAACAACGACAATCTGTGCAAAAACGGTTTCATGCATGCGATAACAGTGAGATGTTAATGAAAACTGAAATGGTGCTAGTACAAGATAGTATGCAGGTAAACGGCATCAAGTGCTCAATGAAATCAAGCAGACAACACTCACACAAAGCGACAGAAACGCAGCAGAAGTCATGAACAATGGGCTTACCCCAAGACAACTAAGCTGAATGTGCCAACGACTCCTAGATGCAATGTGGGATGTCAGAGCTACGAGGTCGATGTGAGGAAAGAGCTCTGCAGCGTCTGGTTCATGAGTTTTGATAAAATTGAAGATGTGATGCACATGCCACAAATCTAGGAAGAACGACACTTGGTGTAATGTTTTTGAGATGATCCTTGCATGCAACCTCCCGCTGCTAAAAGTAGATCCTTGAATCAAGGGATGCCTTTGCATGTTGCCTTGGGAGGAGAAGCCCATAAATGCAAATTAGTTTTGCTCGGTCCTGGAGGGAACCAGTCAAATCAACTGCACATGCAACAATCTACTCAGCTGGGAGGAAAAAATGCACATTTGTGGGAGGGAGCTAGGTTGGCTACCCAGAGGAATTGCACAATTTCTGGGCAGAGCAACTGACTTCTGCCCAGGATTACGCAATTTTTCCAGTGAACAGTGACAGGCAAATTTGCGCAATTTTGGAGCCTAGTAGGATGCCAAATAGAATTGCGCAATTTCTGGAGGGAAGGTTGGTTCCCCTCCAAAATTGCGCAATTTCTTGAGGGAAGGTTGGTTCCCCTCCAAAATTGCGCAATTTCTTGAGGAAGTTTCTCATTGTGTAGCTGGATCAAGTTTGGTGAAACAACCTATGAGGGGGATGCAACAAGCTTTGATGTACAGGCTATCATTCTGCAAGAAAATCACTGAAGCTTGTGTACTTGAAAAGGCAAGACATGTTGTTGTGAAAGGCTGGTAGGGAGGCTCCAAAACGAAGCTAAGGAAAAATTTTGGAGGGTGGTTTTAGCCGCTACAACACTTGAGGACAGACTGGTAGAAATCCAGATCTTTGAATGGACCTTGTTTGTGAAAAGCTAGTCTAACACCTCCGGAAGTATTGTTCAGTTCTCAGCTCGTCTTGGTTTCCACACTTGCTTGATTGTAAGATGTAGCATCTGCCAAGATTTTGGTTGATTGACACACATTCCAAGCCAAGTCAACAAAGTTGTTCTGATTGGGGTTGAGGGGTATATTGGTGCACAAGCAGTGTAGTCGTCAGAGTCTTAGTTACATCTCTGGTTTTGATCTGCTGCCAGTAAGCCTGGACAACACCCCCGACGGAGTCACGTGGGAACACAAGAATTGATCTACTACCAGCGAACCTGGTCAGTACCCTGACGGAGTTACTTGCATCACCTCTCTGCATAGGAAGACTTTCTCTTCTTTTGCCTTATTCATTTTCATTTTTTCATTTTTCACTTTTCATTTTTTCATTTTTTCATAACTGTGCATAACACTTATTTATTTCAGAGGTGGAAGAGGGATCCCGACTTATTGAGAGCAAAAGAGGTTGTTCCTTTAGAGAAGTAGTTTATTATATACCTTTGACATGCTTGTTAAGATTTCCCCCCTCACCTTACTTTACTTGACTGTGCTGACAAGGGTTAACCCAAAAACAACCGACTAGATTAGGTGACATTAGTTAGCGCACAAGTGTTGTGTTTTCACCAAGATTCACTTTGAGCAATACGCTTTTTCCATCAACGTATCATGGATTGAAGACAATAAGTTCTTACATAAGAGAGTAGACAACAGATAACCAAATGTTGATAGTTGTACAATTCCTCTTGTAATTTACCCAGCTTGTTTCAAGAGTCGCACACAGTCCATGCGAAACTAACCTATGGACAATAACAAGCAAACAAACCAAAATGCAAAGCAAGAAGTAGAAGAAAATGCGAGAGCAAAGCGAGTAAGCAAACGAATAAGCAAGCAAACAAACACATGAAGAAAGAAGAAAACATGCATGCAAGCAAACAACTCAAAAAGAAAACACTACTCCTACTCCTAAGCTAACAGTGCATGGGTCGTCTCACGAGAAGTGATACTTCCAATGCAGCGACTGGCGCATTGGTTGACCCATGTCAGCGAAGGCATGGTTCATGAATAACACAGTTGTGTGAACCAGAAGATGTGAAAGATACAACAATGAAGACAGACACGCTCCGAGCTTACAAGCGTCCATAGAACAAAAACGAGTGAAAGCACATGACATGCACTCTATGGACTTGCCATGTTGTTGTGCCACATTGCATGTAGATGTTGAGTGTATGAATTCTCTTGATTGTGACATGCAAGAAAACATGAGAAAGGTAGACCACTTACGTTGCGCATGTGTGCTTGTTGTGTAAGATTCCTCCAATTCATGAGTGATGAATCGTGTAGTTCGAGTGGAGGAAGAGAAATCTTGGTGTTTGGTTGATCTTCAATCCAAAGCAGAGAGTGATGAGGAGCCTTGAGTGTTTCAACAATTTCCTAATCAAAAGTGAAGACCAACCTTAGGACAACGAGGGCCTGACATAACCATCAGCTCGGGCTAAAGTGTCTCGATAATTTGCGAGGTTTCGACTTCGTTGACGGATGGCTCATTGTAGACTAGTGTCTTAGACAGATTAACACTGATTGAATCAACATCGTGATTGGATGAGGAAGTGGAGAGATCACGACAAGCAAGATCAGAAACTTCAAGATGTTAGTCGGCATCCTCATGATTTGATGAATCGTGCAGAGGGGTAGATGAGAAGCAAAGATGTTCACCCTCTGTGTTGTTTGAAATGACAGATGACAGATTGGATGGATTTTCGGAGGAAGATGTGTCTTATCCGCACTGTAATGACATACTAACATTTGACGTGTCCTGTGAATGATCAGAAGTAGAAACATCTGAAAATGGGTTTTCACAGGGGAAATCAGCAGTGATAGAATCACAAGGGATGTCAGGATAAAGAGGATGAGGCATGGTTGGAAGGGAGACATCCTTCATCGCGGGTTCTTCTTCAGATTCCTGCACACACACATCATGAATGTTGGTGTAGGTTGGTTTCATAACACTAACTCCGTCAACAACTTGATCGTCATTCACAACAGGTGAGGAGTCCGGAATGGGAGAACACAAGACAATACAATCCGGAGGATCAACATATCGCGGGGACAGAGGTTGAGGGAACGAATCCATGTGACAACCAACATGCTTGCAAGCCAAATTTGTGCAGATCTCAAGAGCGGTGGGGTGGGAGGATGTGACAGTTCAACAGATGTGTGTGCATGATCTCCCACATCACTCCGCAATGGTGGAGCTATTTGATGAGGTGAAGGCGGACAGTCACTTGTGACAGCAACTGTGCCTGCCTGTGATTGCACAGCTCCATCACCGAAGTGTGTTGAGCGGGGTTTAGATATGTGAAGAACATACTCAAATCTTCCATAAAGAAATTCCCAATCAATTTCATCTTTGGGAAATCGGTATGCGAGTTTACAAAAGAGTGTGTAAAACTGATCAATGGATTCATCGGGTACTTTTCGTAATTTCATAATTTCTTGATCGAGTGCTTTATGGTTAAAGTGATTGAAAACGCGATCTATCTTTGCAACCAGATGAGCAAGAGAATGAATAGATTTTTCGGGCAACGTGGCACACCAGTGCATTGGGTGCCCTCGAAGCTTGTAGATGAATAGTGCGCAGGTCATGTATTCTCGAAAGATTCCATGTCTTTCGCACGAGCCTACAATGCCAACCGTGTGCCTAACCAAGGCTACGTGGCCTCCACCATCGTATGTTTTATGTGACAAGTTACTTGAGAGCTCATCCGAGATAATGAAGTCGTTTCCATAATACATACACTCCAGAAGAGGAACTTGGTAGTTAGTCATGATAGATATGTAGAGATTAAAAACAGATGTGAGGACTCAACTTATCATCTGGCCCTCCTTCTAACGCCAAAATGTTGACGGTGCGGGAACCACCAACATGTAAGGGGATCTCCCCGGTAAGAAGTTCCAATTAGACCTCAGAACGTTTGGTGTAGGAGTCCCAGCAATGGGTCGTATGGTAATGCCTTGACTGTGATTTCGCACGTAGGCAAGTAATATGTCCATGTTGGTAGCAAGGGTGTGAAAGCTGTAGTAAGTCAAGGAAGGTGCATGAGAGGTTCTAACACACTGAGGGTGAGGTGAGTGCGCCCCTTGGAAACCTGTAATAGTACGCAGCTTGGAAGGGAACACACGAGCGAAGATGCATCACAAGCTAGAAAGCAAGTTAGCGAGCAATCCAAAGTGATGGTTAAACCAACAACACATTTCAGAAAGATTCATACATACTTATACAGAATAGTCCATACATGCATGCGTGAGCAAACAAATACATATATCATTTAGAGTAAACTAGATAGCATAGAATACAATACAACATATGCATGAAATGTGTTGGCTCTATTATATTAAGAAGTGTAAGTTCCAGTCATACAATACATCCATGTCTAACCACTAGTTCCGACAGCGGAACATTACAGCCACAACCGCCTACTCCTCCAAAGAGATATACTAACTCTGCATAGTGGAGAAGTCAAGGCTCGTTACAATACTATCCAAGATCTCTCCAAGATAGTCTTATCGGAAGCTGGATAACCAAAAGCCTTTACAATGAGTTATGAGGTTCTATTTATAGCAAAGGGTGGGGCGACCCTTGACATTCCCATTTGTGATAGTTCGTCTACCCTCATGAATCTTCATCTACTCTATGACTGTTACATCCAACTATCGACACTTGAACTTCCACTTGACAAGACATTACATTACAATGCACATGTGCCCAAGTGAGACAAAATGGCTTGAGCAAGCCATGCAAGACATCACTAATACTCGGTCCATTGTGGTGAGACCAAATCTTTGATATGCTTTGTCATTCGTGATGGTGTGGATGTGCTCCATGGTGACATCTTGCTGAAGCGAACTCTTGCCTTCGTTGCATATAGGTGCTTTGGTATGGCTCCTCTATCCAACTTTTCTTCTAGCATGCGGATGGTCCTCTTGGGTTCGGCTGAACTGACAACACACCAATGCATAGTGTCCATGTTGATCTTCCAGTGTGTGCAGGTGGTCATGCACTTCAACTGTCAACTGCATGTTCAGCTCCAGTCAGACTTGCTTCTTATCTTTTCCTCGGTGAGTGCGCCAAATGGTTTAAATTGCATGTGTGCGCACAATGACATGTGTGTTGTTGCATTCCCTTGCATGTGATCAACAACACTGCTCACCTTGTCTGCTTCGTGCCAGCTACTAGGATGGATCTATAACTTGTACGGGCATAGTTTCATCCATGAGTGCATGTTGCGCCCCCTATTGTACCTATTATTGCTGCAACTCATTCTCTTGTTTATGAAGATCTTGTTCTTCCTTGAGTTGTTGCTTCAGCACATGCAACTCCTTTTTTGTTCCGTTCTCTGCCTTCGCACAATCTTTATGCCGCGCCGTCACCTCATAGCCTGAGTCTCCAAAGTTGCTTTCATCACAAGTGGATCTACTTGAGCTTGCAACTTTGTTCCACCTCTGTGTTGTCAACAACCTTCCTCTTGCATTGTTGCATCCGGTATGCTGCCTTCGGCTGTTGTTCAGGGTGTTGCTCGCTATGATGTTTCTGTTGTCATATCTTGATGTCCTTGTCTACAAACAACTTGATGTTTTCGTGGGTAGGTAAGTTCATAGACACTTGATCGACTGCATCCCCAAGTGTGCTCTGAACGGTGTCTTCGAATTTGCTCTCCTGGAAACCATTGTACCTGTACTGTTGAGAGGCAGATGAACACCTGCGATACCTAAAGACATGGCAAAAATCATGGCAAGCAATCTGTCAGTCGAAAACCAAAACGAACTTGAGAACTGACTTGCAACATACCTGTGTGACTGATCATGAAGGTCGTGAAATTTCCATCGGGAGGTCAGGAGACTGACTGCCAAAACTGCACAAGGCACAATCCAGGCTACCAGGAGGCTGACTGATTGTTGGAACTGTGCAATGCACAGTCCAGCATGGCCTGCTGAGGACTGAAACTATGCAATGCACAATTTTAGTCAACAGTGACATGCAACTATCAAACTGCATTGTGCGGTTTCTGGGGCCAATAGGACATTGCCTTCAATAATTGTGCAATGCAATCCTAGAGTTCAATGCCTGGATAGACTTGCATAATTTTTGGAGGGAAGGCAGAGCCTTCGCTTCCGGAAATGTGCAGTGCTAGTTGGGCAAGGCACGGTTCAGGCCAAAGCAGCCCAGTCCGGCCGACGGGCGACTGAAAACATGAGAAGTGTGAATGCATGATGAGATGAGTGCAAACAAGAGTGAATGATCATCCATGCAAACATCAAGTGCAGGATTTAGGAAACGGGAAAGCATGCAAGTGTGTGAAGTGAGTCACCGCAACGACGACCGTCCGTGCAAAAATAGTTTCATGCATGCGACAACAGTGCAAGCTAGTATGCATGTAAATGACAACACGCGCTCACTGAAATCAAGCAGACAACACTCACACAAAGAGAAACACAAAAAGCGATAGAAATGCAGCGCAAGTCATGAACAACGGGCTTACCCCAAGACAACTGAGTTGAATGTGCCAACGACTCCTAGATGCATTGTGGGATATCAGAGCTACGAGGTCGATGCCAAGAAAGAGATCTACAACATTTGGTTCATGAGTTTTGATAAAATCAAAGATGTGACGCGCATGCCACAAATCTATGAAGAGCGACACTTAGTGGGGGGTTTCTAAGATGTTCCTTGCATGCAACCTCCCACTGCTAAAAGTAGATCCTTGAATCAAGGGATGCCTTTCCATGCTACCTTGGGAGGAGGAGCCCATGCATACAAATCAGTTTTGCTCGGTCCCGGAGGGAACCGGTCAACTCAACTGCACATGCAATAGTCTGTTCAGTTGGGAGGAAAAAATGTGCATTTCTGGGAGGGAGTTGGGTTGGCTACCTAGAGGGATTGCGCAATTTCTGGGTAGAGCAGCTAAATTCTGCCCATGATTGCACAATTTATAGGCTGAGCAATCTTGCTGGGAGGAATTGCGCAATTTTCCCAGTGAACAGTGATAGGCAGATTTACGCAATTCTGGAGCCTAGCAGGCTTCCAGATAGAATTGCGCAATTTCTGGATGGAAGGTTGGTTCCCTTCTAGAATTGCGCAATTTCTTGAGGGAGCTACTCAACCTACAGCTGGACCAAGTCCAATGAAACAACCTATGAGGGGGATGCAACAAGATTTGATGTACAAGTTGTCATTCTGTAAGAAAATCATTGAAGCTTGTGTACTTGACAAAGCAAGACATGTTGTTGTGAAAGGCTGGTAGGGAGGCTTCAAAACGAAGCTAAACCAAAATTTTGGAGGGTGGTTGTAGCCGCTACATCACATGGGCTACCTAAGACAATTGTTAGTGACTGAGATAACAGGTTCATGGGAGTATTCTAGTAGGAGTTATTTCTCCTTGTGGCGAATGAGATTACTCCCATCACAAGCTACCATCCATAGAAAGATTGATAGACTGAGATAGTAAACAAGTGGTCGGAGGTCTACCTATGCAATTATGTGACCGGAAAACAGCGAGCTTGGGTTAAATGGCTACACCTTGGGGAGTACTACTACAACACCACCTATCACATGCCTATAGGTATGTCACCATTTCATGCATTATATGGTTATGATGCATTAATTTTTGTTGATATGGTCTTTGGAGATAGCAGTGCCCCAGGGGCCAAGGACTGGATATAGGAGAGCCAGGATATTCTTAGATCCCTCAAGTCTAACTTACATACTGCCCAAAACCAACAAAAGGTGTATGCATACAAGGGCAGAGTTGAGCGACATTTTGAGGTGGGTGACTTGGTTTTTCTGAGACTCCATCCATACAAGCAGTCCACACTAAAGAAGAAGGGAGCTGAAAATCTCAAGCCATGATTTTATGGACTATGCAAGGTGACCAAGTGGGTTGGAGAGGTAGCATATGAATTGGATCTTTCGCCAGGGAGCAAGGTGCACAATGTTAGCAACCTTCTTGCTCCATTAAGAAGTATGCACATAAGGTCTTCTGGATCTGCCCTAAACCAGAGCTCCATCAATCTGCAAGGACAACTTGGAATTCTTCTCCTCTATTGTGATTTCAGCTTCAATACCATGTAGAAGTTTCTACAAATCTAGCTTTGATACCAGGTATAAATTTCTACAAATCTAACTCTGATACCATGTAGAAATTCCTTGTAGATTCAAACTGCTAATTGTAATATGCTAAAACAATAGACTTGAATCTACTCTACTCATCAATGGAAACAATAAATGATTGATGAAATCACAAAGCATATAAGAGAAAGAATTCAATCACACATAACATAATGTTTTCTTGGGGAAAGCCGCAACTAAAATCCCATGATATCTGTATATATCATTATTCAGAAAATAGGAGAAGATTACAATGCTTTGCTCAATCCCGAGCAACCTCTACATTATCTCTACCTATCTCACTGCTTCCTAGACAAACCTAGACCAATACTTATCCAATTTCCTGCTTGCCTGAGTCCCTATTTCTTTGTGTTGTTCAATGAGGAATTAGGCTTCTATTCAATAGGAGTTTCCTCCATTGGATTGCGTAGTTCCTTTAAGATCTTCCTCTGACTGAATGCACCACTTATACAATTCAAATGATTATACAACTGATAATACATTTTCCCTTAACTCCAATATCAACTGGGTCTTTCTCCGATCTGACATGCATGAGTTAATTATGAGTGAATCTTCAGTTTACTGGTTGATCACTGCAGGCAACACCACACTCGACTTCAAGTAGCATCACATTGTACTTTAAGAAACACCACACTACACTTCAAGCAACACCACACTACATTTCAGGTAGCACCAAACTGCACTTCAAGCAACACCACACTCGACTGCAAGCAACACCACATTACTAGACCTCCTACTAGTTCCTCCAACAGTTGGAGCTAGTTTAAGTAGATTTAACTCAGTTAGACTAAATTAATTAATTACAACTCAATATAAACTCAACCAAGGCTCTTATAATCTAGGAGACACTCTACATGACTCTAGTTATACCCTCAAATTGAATTAACTGAGCCGATTAAGTCAAATTAACTTAGTTAACTAATACAATTTGTCATGAGATGTGGAATTACAATCTTATTCCTAATTTAATTGAAGGACAAATTAAATTAGGATCTTTCTTGATGTTATTTTTAACATTTCTTGTTGCTATTTTCAACAGTGCCTTCTCAGAAAGTGGTCTAGTCCTTTTATATGATCAAGAAGTTGATAAATTATGGTTGGAAAGATCGAACCAATGTGGTTGGGCCCATATATATTCAAAGGTCTACTTGTGAAAGGGGCTTATGAGCTCATTGATTTTGATGGAATCCCTTTGGCTCAACCCAGAAATGGGTTGTACTTGAAAAAATACTATGCCTAGATTACCTTTGCATAGTCGCTATGTACATACTGTATAGGTGTGTTAGTGTGTTTGCAGTGTGTTTCCTTCAGAGTTTCCTACCATCTTTGTTAATCTTGAATTACATTTGATTTTCATATGTCAACATTCCCTCAGCCATATGTTGGTTATGTTGATGGCACTAGTCGTAGTACTTGGAACCTTTCCTCCATAACATGGGCTATTTATGCTCCAAATGGTGAGTTAGTGAGTCTACAAGGGATTTGTATCAGTCGCTCAACTAATAATATCAATGAGTATAGCATGGTCATCGATTTATTATTTAACGATATTTCACGTGGCATTTTCCATTTGATGGTCAGAATTGATTCACAACTCGTAGTACTACATCTGAACAATGTTTATTCAGTACGAAGTCCAACTATGCTACACATGTTTTTAAGGGTTCACCTTCTAGAATGACATTTTGATTACATTCAATATCAACATATTCCTAGAAGTATAAATACATTAACTGATGCATTAGATAATTATGTTTTAGACAGACATTTACAACACATGTAAATATTTCAATCAACATCACACATTGAATAAGGAAATAGAGCAAATAGGAAACACTAATAGATAATTGTACATAGAGTTTGGTTTTACAAAAATTGTGTCTAACACATATGGCCACATGGCCTATAATATCAAAATAAATGTAGACAAAATGTGGCTTAAAGGCCTCCTAGTCGACTAGTCTCGATGATGATCGCGATAACACATAATCGCACAGGCAAATTTGCACAACAACTGAGTAATGTGATTTTCCACTCTAATAGCGTATCACTGCAATCACATAGGGATATCATTGACCATGGTCTCTGGCACACTATGGTTCAAACTCTCAACATTGCGCTCAAAATTGACAAGAGTCTCAGCTATGTTGAGATTCCACATCTCCTCCTCTGCCCCTGCAACAACTCCAATCGGTGCAAGTTGTGGTTGTCCCCGTCGTTGAAGATACTGCGAGCGTACTAGCCGTAAAGATCAAATATATGCATGTGAAACCAATAGTTAGTCTCTGATACATTAAAAACACAAAAAAAAACTTGTAAAAAAAAACATTCAAAATGACATTGTTTTACCTATATCACCCCATTGCTTGCCTTCAGGTAAAATGAGCTCTGGTTCTCCTCGTAAATCAACTCTGACGTATGGATAATCTGTGATCATGATAAGTTGTACCTGCATCCATTGAAATAAAGTAGGTTTAAATCTCATCCCAAGTGTACCCCCATGACAAGACATGAGATCTACCCATTGTATCATCTGTGGAACCCTAGGTCCTGAAAGCTCACAAGAAATCCGTTGAGGACTGAGTAATGGTATCCTCTCCAGAGCGAGCGATATTAGAATAGAACCATACCCAAAGTTCTTCAATCACCCATCCTTTGCTTTGTTGAGTTCTTCCTTCACATTTGCTAATACCCCTTCACTCTAGTTGTAGACAGTGGGTTCTAAGCATTCCAATAGATATTGCATTGGGACTTGGTAGGCAAATGCAAAGCAGCACTGCCATCCAACCGAGTGATGGTGACGAGGATTGTCCTGAGAGGCAGTTGAATCGCATCCTTGGTTTCTATCTTTCCATCATTTGTTTCTTGAGAATGAGCCCTACAATGAGTAGTTATGTAGTCCTTAACAATTTCACCACCTCTTCTCATTCCAGATAGTGAGATAAGATCTCCCCTCTGAGATAACCCTGTCAGAAAATAGATATCCTCCACCTCTATTGTGATAGTATGTGCTCTGATCCTGAAGAACTATCCCTGAATATCCCATGCCCTGACCAAATATTCCAGTAAATCAAGTTGAGCTCTCATGCCTAGAATCCAAAAAAACTTAAGGAGTCCACAGTTCCTTAAGGCTCATATTGTTATCAGGTCATTTGCAACATCCAAATCTTGGGATTCATGTTCTCTTTCTCTCCAACTTAAAACCATTTTTTCTCCGATGAAAAGCTGCAAAATCACAAGAAAAACACTTAGAATCAGCTCGGTGCAAAACTTTGAGAGAAATCTAACTCAAAAACATAAATAATTTCTCCAATTTCACCCATCGCACCTACCTTTCAATGGATAGAGCAACCCAACGCACTTTTCCTTCTTCACAGGTGCATTGGTCTGCTCTTCCCTCTGTGGATCAAGCATACCCAACGCATGTTTCAATACAAAGAGGGTGTGATGGGCCTAGGAAAAAAATTTAGACCTTGAGATGCTAAGAACTCTCAAAAAACTTGCATCAAATGAAAAATAGAAATTGTGAAAAAGGAGAGAAAAGATAGATCTCCTACCTGGAACTAACGGTGCTGGAAATGGTCCACTAGATTGGCTACAATCACTTGTTGAAGTTTGAGGGTAAAATGCACTCAGAGCTCATTCACAAGAGTTAAAATGAAGATGGTAAAAAATGTTTTTATTTTCACTATTTATGGTCAACTAATTATTATTTTAATATATTTTTTATATTTTGACCTAATATTTATCATATTTCATATATTTTTAATATTTTTGTGGTTTTATGAGTAGGTTAAAAGATAATTGAAGGATCTAATGCAGATTTTAAGTTCAATAAGGTAATTTTGATGTAAGAGCACACTTTTATCAATTTTTCTGGCTCTATAAACTTACGAAAATGGAACCCCCGGGAGTCCTCTTTGAACTCTTTTCAGACTCCCAAAACATGAAAATATTTTTGAGCGCTTATCTTTTCAAACCAGTTAAAGTAAATGAAAATGTGTCTGCCCAGTATAAGTTTAACCTTTTTCTTTACTAGGATAGACTATTTATGAAAAAGGAATACTTTAGTCAAACATGACTAAAAGGTTCTTTTGATTATTGTTTTATGCCTTTTCAAACTCAATAGACTAAATTTACGAAAAGGAACCTTTGGAGTTTTCTTTTTTGCCTCTTTTTAAAACTCTCTAAACATGAAAAAGAAGTTGAGTTACACCTTCGTTGGACTCGTAAAATTATCAAACAACATTGGACACATCGAACATGACGGGGTTGAACCACTACTTCTCAGGGTTCGTTAAAATACTCAGAAGGACTCATCCAAAGGATGAACTTATAGATCAAGCATATGTTATCCTCCTCAAGCTTGTCAAAATAAAGAGGTACTAGTTAGAAATTGTTGGGAAGTTGGGAAAATAGGGTACTAAACCTATTAATGGCAGTGAGTCGCTCTTGAACGTGACACGCTTTCACTTCATCTACGTGATTGTTGGGTTCGCAAATTTTCTTGCCTCTTTGGTTAATCATACCATATCAAAGGCCTTCATAATTGGTTTGGAGTTAATGTTACCAACTCCATAAAGTGTCGCTGATATGTTCAAGAGAAATTCCACCCTCATTTGACATATGCTACAATACCTTAAGCCTTGCTTCATGTATGTTGTTCCTAAACCAGCTTTGCAGTGACATCATTGTGTCTCAAATCTTGATGCCAATTTTGTGTCATTGATAGGGGATACATCAAGGCCCTCTTGCGATGGGTCACTTCTTGTCGACATCAATTCATTATCCAAGAAGTTGACTTATAAACTCTTTTCAGTACCTTGGAGCTTACATACCTCAATGGAAAGTTTCCTCGCTCTCGACAACAGGTCTTCATCATTGACCTTCGACCAAAATATTCTATGTGGTGTTCGACTTCAGATCATTAATTCACATCACATAGATTTTACAATAATACCTTGAGAGTCATTATCATTATTGGTGGTTTCTCTCACGTCTGTTAATGACTTACATCATTGGTTGGTAATCAGATGGTGTCTACCATGTTCGACTTCAACTCATTTATTCGCATGGTTAGAGTCATACTATTGAGTGATGAGGTAGAAGACCCCAGATCTAGTTTCATCCATCTGGGATGCAATTTTAGGATTCATACAAGATTACAAAGTATGATTGCTATGATCATTTACATAGTCATCCAAGCATGGGTCCACACTTTGTCATCAGTGGACGAGACTTCTTTATCAGTGTACATGTATAAAGGCTTGTATGCTGAGTATGGGTATACCTCCCTTACCAATGATATCATGATGATAATATGTACTGTAACAGATGATGATCTCGACCAATTATTCTTGATCTAGACTTGTCACAATGTAAAGAACTTCAGTCCTTAGCCACTTCTTTTGACTTTGTACTTTAGGGGGCAATTTGTTACAGGTCATTTTTTCGCATCCACTCGAATGGCCTGAAAACAAGATCAATCAACACCCTTACACACTTTTTCATTATCCCTTTACAAATCCTTAAGCATCACCTCTCCAAAAATTCTGAGTTTCTAGGTCATTCAACGAAAAAACCATGTTTTTAGCCCCAACGCGCCCTGCACATTTGTCCAACTGAAATGGTTACAAGTTGCATAATTGAGCACCTACACTAACCAACACATGTTGCTTTACTTTGCAGGTGTGATGGTTCTAGAATTTCTGGAAAAATAATAAAAAAAATTGAATTTTCTCCTTCTAGAAGCTTCTAAGGCGGTTTTAACCATTTACAATTGATACGGATCTCAAATTCATACTCTAGAGGTATGATCTCTTATCCTTAGAGCTTATCCTCCTTCATATGTGGACCTCAAGCCTAGTTTGGTAAATCTTAAACTACCACTTGTACCCTATAAATTTATTGTGTCCCGTAGATTATGAGTTGGCTTTTGGAGATTACTAGTGCGCTCATGCTACTACTTTGAGGTTAAGGAATCATCATCCCTTTATGCATTAGGGTTGAGTTTAAAGGTTTTCTTTGTGGCAAGGAAGGAGAAGACAATTGGGGAGACATCTACAAAGTCAAACATCTATAAATGGTTGTAACTCTCTCCTTCATTTATTAATACAAAAAGTATTATGTTTGCATATACTCGTGTCATGTTGATGCTTATGTATTTAAATGCCATTTGAATCATTGATTAGAGATATTAGTTTATGCTATGTGGATATTGTAATTATGTTGCTTGTTTTAGTTATTGTTGTAGGTTCCATTTATAACGCTTGGAGCTGGAGTTGGAGCTTACAAGCAAGGAGAGTAGGAGGACTTACTACAGATTCCAAGTAGGTCACTTTTCCGTATTCTAATCTCTCTAAGGAAAACATAGATATTTTTGCACCTATTGTTTCTAGATCAGGTCACTAGATCTAGGGAGTTCATTTTTGTCTGCAAAAGTGAATTTTCCATAAAAACATGTATCATAGGCAACCTTCAAATTCTATTTAAGTTTTTTCACTTTCTCTTCCATTTCCCTAAGAAAATATATACCCACAATGGCCTTATCAATTGGGACATCCCAACTCACTAGTGTGTTGAATTTTCTACCATACAAGGCTTCAAATGAACTCATATTCAAAGATGCTTGGTACCCATTAGTATAAGCAAAACTCCACCAAGTGCAGATATTCCTCCCATTTCGATGGTTTGTCCATCACATACATCCTCAACATGTATTTAATGACTTAATTAACTCTTTCCATTTTACCATCTGACTATGGATGGTATCTTGTGCTAAAATCTAAATCAGTTCCAAATCCCTTAACTAACACTATCCAAAAATTAGGCATAAACTTGGGATCTCTGTCTGAAATAATTGCCTTGGATAGGCCATGTAGCGTGGCAATTTCCTTCATGTAAATATAAAAAACATTGGCTTCTTTGTGTGTTGACTTCATCGGGATGAAGTGGGGAGCCTTCGTGAGTTTCTCCACCACAACCTTGATGGGATCATGTTTCCTCACTATTTTGGGCAAATTTGTAACGAAATTGATGGAAACAATTTCCCATTTCCACTTAGGATTGGGTCTTGGTTGTGGAAGCCCTACTAGGTGCGTATGTTCAATTATAACGTTTTGGCATTCCAAACACCTAGTTGTGTAATCAACCACTTCTTTCTTCATACCTCTCGAAAAGTGCTATTTCTTGACTATTGAGATTGTCTTTATGTACCATAGGTGCCTAGCATAAGGCATTATATGCATCTCATTCAACACTAAAATTTTCAGCCCCTAAGAATTCAGAGTGTAAATCCTACCTTTATACAATAAGACTCCATCTTGTTCTATTTCATAATTCTTGTATTTGGGTTGCACTTTTCCTTGTTGTATGTTGTTTTTTATTTCCATGTATTGTTGGTCTAAAGTTTCAGCCTCTAAAATTATAATTTTCAAATAATATTTACATATGCTTATGGTTGTCGCATGCATTGCATGCACCCTTTTATTGAGTTTATCAACCACTTTATTCTCCTTACCCTTTATGTGCTTAATTTCATAATCATAATCATCCAAAAATTCCAATGATCTAATTTTCCTTCCATTTACCCTTTTGTTGCCTTCCATTTGTCCAAACAAATGCTTTAACCCACTATGGCCAGTTCTTACTTCAAACCCCTTTCCCATGAGGTAATGCATCCACATTTTCAAGGTATGTATAATGGTTTGCAACTCCAAATCATGAGTGGTGTAATTATTTTCATGTTCCTTGTGCTTCTTGGATTCATAACATATCAAATTTCCACTTTGCATGAGGACTCCTCCAAGTCCTTCTTCAAGTGCATCTATGCACACCAAAAATCCTTCATTTAGATTAGTTATCTTCAAAATAGGTGCACTTGTTAACAACCTCTTTAAATGTTGAAATGCCTCTTCAAATTTATGGAACCATTCAAACTTCATTCCTTTCTTTTGAAAATAGGATGGGGTATCCCTGAGAACCCTCCAATAATTTTTATGTACTAACCTTCTAAACCCATGAAAAACCTCACCTCTGTCACATTCTTGGGTGTTGGCCACTCTTTGATCATTTTAATCTTTTATGGGTCTACTATTACCCCTTTCTCTGAAATAGTATGACCCAAAAAGTGAGTTTTTCTCTAATAAAATGAGCACTTACTTATCTTGGCATATAATTGGTCCTGCCTAAGTACATGTAGCACCATATTTAAATGTTTCTCATGCTCTTCCTCATATTTGGAATATATAAGGATATCATCAAAAAACACAATAACAAAATTATCTAAATAATTCTGGAAGATACCATTCATGACGCACATGAAAAAACCTCGTGCATTAGATAACCCTAATTGGCACCTGTTGAAGCCCCGAAAATTGGGTCTACAACAAGGGGGATACCCGCCCGGTCCGGACCTTGGTTGGCAGCTCCTTTTCCGTTTGGTATAGCGGGTCCAACTGGGGATATGGGACCAGTTTCCCACTTTCAGTGTGTGTGTGTGAGAAATATTGATATTTCTGTTTCTAACAGTTTCTAAATGGAATACTTCTACTCTAATCCTAATCTAATAATAAGGAAATTATATTCTACTAAATAGGAATATGTAAATCTACACTAACCCGGGGTGTGATCTTTCTTCTATGCGATCTAAAATGATTTCAAACAACAACTGGTAATAAAGATCATTAAGTTGTTATGAGAAAAGAATTCAATAAAGATGAACCACTTCGTATAAAAAGTTAGATGAAACAGTTGTGAAAAACATATCACATAATGAGCTATTCATACACTAAGCATAAGTAAATAGTTATCACCGTACAAAAGTGCCAAATGATAACTCAAGCATTCATACATTAATATATAAATAACTGAACTGAAAATCACTCTAACACAAGGTAGAAATAGTTAAGAGATAGAAATACCATTTATAACTAGTCCTACTCATGAGCTTCAAGTGATAACGATTTATCTCCTCTTGATCTAACATCCACTAAGAGTACAAAAGTGCAACATCAGTAGCAGATATCAAATGCAAACATCAATAAATCTTGTTCCATTCATTCATCAAAACCTCCTCAGAGGGTACAGAAGTGCATGTTCTGGGGATAAGTTTTTGATAAATTTAAGGACCCTTCTCTAAATGCATGAGAAGGGTTTAAATACTACTAACTAAATCTAAAAATATATTATTACAAAAATATAGGATACGGTTTAAATGACCGTCCTCTTTTCAGGAAAATAAAACAAAATTAAAGCTAAAATTGAATCTAAAATTAAACTACTTCTGTATTTGGTCCTTGAAATCGCACGCATGCAGCATCTGTTTGAGAAGAGTCGGTTGGCCGACTTCCGCTTTTAGCTGAGCTGAGAAAATAGAATCAACAAGAGCTGGTGCCATTTTTTCTGCCGAATTGATGATACACTTAACAGTCATCCACTGGCTATGTGGCTTTACCAAGTATGCCCAGTAATAATCCCAGTTCAACTTGGTTAACCCTTGGATTGCTTTTGCCTTTTCTTGAGCTCTCTGTTTCCAATTTGCCTGTATCGTTACTTTCTTGCAATTTTCGAAGCTTGCAGGTGACTGGGCAATTAGCAGCTTTCCTTTTCGAGCAATTTTTCTCAGCGATGGCACTAATTGCGCATCGGAAACTGCCTCCGTTTTTTTTTCCGGGTTTCCTTGATGCTTTTTTCGATCCGGGTTTCCTTGATGTGTTTTTCGCCTTTTGCGCTTTTTCCTTTTAGCAGGTATAAGGTTCAAAATTTGTAAAAATAATATTTCCGAAAGCTCTTGACCCTGATTTTTAAACTGTCTGTTTCTAATATCAACGCTGTCCAGTATCCACTTGACCATGTCCGTGTATGGGAGAATTTTGGGCCTTGCTGCTACCTAGCGTAAGAATGAGCAAGCTAGCTCTGTAAGGGATGCTTCAAAAGAACCATTTGAGCCCGCGGTAGCAGTGACTTCCATTACTCTAGGATTCTCCTCTTCGAGCAGATTATACATGCCTTCCCACGTAGCTATTCCCACGTCTCTGTTACAGGTCGTGTCTATATATAAGGGCGCCATTTCTCTCTCTTCGGAGCTCGGAGCTTTGCTTTTCTTTCCCATTTTATCTTGTGTATTGCTTTGTATTGGCCTCTGTTCTCCGCTCCTGCAATTCACAAGTGAAGTGAAAATGAATGACAAGGAAGGGTGATGGGAAAGTTTTAAATGCCGCAGACACATCAAGTATACCACCTTACGTGAGATGATTTTTTCGATAAGCACAAACCCATATTCCATTAATAACTGGCAACAACTCATTTATTAGCATTAAAGCGCATAACCAGGTGTCAGCTTATGGAAAATACTTTTCTTGAATAGTGTGCCCGAAAGATCTGTGATGAATCGTTTTTGCGACTTGCTTCGCAACATCGCAAAATGATAATGTCGCAGAATCGCAACATCGCGAAATTGACTGCTCGTGGCATCGCATTATCGCATTGTCGCTGTATCGCGAGATCGCAATATTGCAATATCGCAGATTGCAGGAATGTTTGTATGACAATCTTTGTTAACCTGTTTTCTGCGAAATGCGATCTTGCGATCGACATTATCGCATATCAGCAAATTTTAAAGTGTTTCATGTAAGCTGTATTTGCTGGGTGCGATGCGATATTCCGCGTATCGCGATCTCGCAATATTGGAACTTCGGCTTGTAAGGAGGCATCCCGCTATGCTTTTTGCGATGCGATTTTCCTAAGGAAAGATTTTATCTTACCTTATCATAAAGCTTGGATTTTAGGTTTTCAAGGGGGGTTCCTAAGCTTATGATGGTAAGTTTTATTTGAAAAGGAAATTTAAGCACTATTTTGGTTTTTTAAATTTTTTAACTAAGGGTCCCCACTTTTTTAGTATTAAGAATAACACTAAATAAGAAGGGGGGTTGTTGTTGGCCACAACAATTGGCAATTCACTTGGAAGAACCAGTTATCTCTGCTGCTTTTTGAATTTTCAAAACTTCCAAAACAGAAAATTTTCCAGAAAGTTAAACTTTATTATAGAAAGATAAAGTACATTATCCTTTAACCTGTCAATGTCATTTTGTTTCAACTATTTTCAACTTTGACTATTCGCTGCCTCAAGCTAGTCCTTGTATTTACATCAGTCATTACTTGGTTTGTAAAGATAAAACAAAGTCTTCTCTGTAAACCAGTTTTAAATATGCTCATTTTTCGTAGGTAGAGCCTCTGCTGCTAGCAAGTGTTTATAGCCTCGACAGGGTTACCTGTTACGTAGTAATGATCCTGTATCCTACTTAAAGAAACCTACAATTCTTAAATAAGAATCCACATCCACACTTATTGCTTTGATTTTCTTTTACTCTTAAAGAACAATGTCTTGGTTTGATAGCCAATTTATGACACAGTCATTCACTTGATTTATAACTTTGCTGAACAAGCTGGCTCATGATGAGACCCCTTGCCTTTTGATTGCAACAATCTTGAGTCATTGCCCTGTTTTGGTATGCAATATTGGCAAAGTCGGCAAGTTATAATATTTGTGATTATGATAAGCCGGCTTGTGATGAGACCTCTCACTCTTTAAGATAAAGTGTATCCTTGGATTGTTCCTCTGAAATTTGTGATTTCCTTAGTAGGGAGGAAGTCATTGTTTCCTTAAGATAGCTCTTGACGATAATAGTAGAGTTTTTGGAAATAGTTGTTCTACAAAGAATCTTTATTTTGTTATTGATACCTTTCATTGCACTGATATAAAACAATTTCTCACTAAAGGTTGTTTTCATCAAATTTTATGAAGTTGAAACTAGTATCATATCTAGGCTAGAGCTTTTAACTGTATCTTTCAATAATAAAGATCAATTTTCCAAAATATTTTCTATTTATACAAGCGAAAGATCAAAATTTGAAAGAGAATTGGTGTCTTTTTCGTAAATTCCTATTGTAACCATTCACAACTGGTTTTATTATGAAAAGAAAAACAACTACTCTAAAAATATAGAAGAATGATCTTCTATGGAAAATATTTCTTGAGAATTTGACCATTAACAGGTAGAGAATCTCTTTTCCCTGTTAAATCTTGTAACATGAAGGTAGACGGACTTACGACTTCTATGATCTGAAAAGGACCAAGCCACATTCTTTGAAATTTTGTATGTTTTCCCTTTTCCTTATGAGCCTTGTCCCATTTTAAAACTAGATCTCCCATCTGAAAATATTTTCTAGATACCATATTGGAATCAAAAGAGGATTTCACCAATGCTTGATGATGAGCGTGATTTACCTTAGCCTGTTCTCAATGTTCTTCTAATTTAATTAATTCCAGCTGCCTAAGTTGTAAAGAAGAAGTTGGTACTTCATCAATGTACTGAACTAAGGCTAAAGAGGGAATTGCCAGATGTGTTGGAAGAACTACTTCTTTCCCATAAACTAAATTAAAGGGAGAAGTGCCGATAGAGGCTTTCTGCATTATTCGGTCTGCCCATAAAGCATATATTAAAGACTTATGCCAATTCTTATGATTTTGGTCAATGGTTCGCTTGATAATCCTGATTAGGTTTTTATTTGTAGACTCAGCTAACCCATTGCCCTGTGGGTAGTAATTGGTAGAATATTTAAGTTTGAAACCTCTTTTGAGTGCAAACTCAGTCATTGCATTTCTAGAAAAGTATGATGCATTATCAAACATTAAAGCTAAAGGCAATCCAAACCTGGTGATTATGAACTGATCTATGAATTCAATGATGTTTTCAGCATTAGCCGTCTTGATTGGAACTGCTTCTACCCATTTGGTAAAATAGTTTGTTGCTGTAAGGATGTATCTATGTTGTTTAGAAGAGTGAGGAACGATCTCACCTATTATGTCCAATCCCCATTGATCGAAAGGTTGTTCAATGGTAATTGGTTGCAGTGGCAAGGATGGTTTCTTTTGTCTCCCAGCAGCAGTTTGGCAGACTTGAAATTTCCTTAAGTAGTTATGTGCATCTTTGAATAATGTGGGCCAGTAATAGCCTGCGCGTAAAATTTTGTGAGTAGTTGCATCTCCAGCGTAGTGTCCACCTACTGGCCCATCGTGGAGTTCCTCCAAGAGTTTTTCAGCTTCAACTTTCTCAAGACATCTAAGAAGAACATAATCATAATTTATTCTAAAAAGAACATCATTCACGAGCGGATATTGTTTTGCTTTTAACCTCAGGGCTCTTTTCTTGGTGTGATCAAGATTTGGAGGAGCATATCCATTCTTTAAATAATAAATAATATCAGCATATAATGACTCAACATCGTTTAGGCTTACCTCGTATACTTGTACCTCTTCAGATGGATTTTCGGGTATTAGCGATGCTCCTGCCAGCATTTTGCAAAAGCCTTGGCCTTTTACAATACTTGCTGGTTTGATTTCAACATCATATTCCTGTAAGGAAGTAACCCAATTGGCCCTTTTCTCACCCACATCCTTCTGTACTAGAAGATTTCTTACCGCTGGAAATGGTACTATGATCTTGGTATGTGTTTTGAGTAAGAAAGGTCTGAAATATTTAATTGCTTTAAAAACAGCATAAGCTTGTTTTTCCACATCTGAATAATTTAGTTCAGCGCCTTGTAAATTGGAACTGAAAAAAGCAATTGGGGCTTCCGCCTTTTCTTGATTTGCTTGAGTGAGTATCGCAGCATATGATCTATCCGAAGAAAATGTATACAATATAAAAGGATCGGAAAAATTCGGAGTTGCTAACGATGGAGCATTGATAATGGCTTGTTTGATCAGATTGAAAGCCTCATGTTCATCTTGGCCCCATTTAAAGTTTGCGTTCTTTTTAATCATGGCTTGTAAAGGAGACACAATTCTTGAAAAGTCTGGAACAAATCTCTTTGCAAAGTGATCTGGCCAAGGAAATATTGCATGGCTTTCTTGTTGTGAGGTAGGGGGACTGCAGAAATTTCTTTGATTCTGTCAGGGTCTATGTGAATTCCAGATTTTGACACTATGAATCCTAGAAGTTTTCCTTCACTTAATGCGAAAAAGGATTTTTTCAGGTTAAGTGAAATTCCATACCTTAAACAACGTTGGAAGATTAGTTTTAAATCTCTGAGATTGTTGCTTTGTTTCTTGGAATAAATAATAATATCATCCAAATAGATTACCATTGACTTATTCACTAACCCTTTGAATGCAATGTCCATGGCTCTCTGAAATGTGGCGCCCGCGTTAGTCAAACCAAATGGCATCTTTTGATATGCGTATGTGCCCCATTTAGTTCTGAATGTCGTTTTTAATTGATCGTCGGGATGTACCAGCACTTGGTTGTATCCCGAGAATCCATCCAAGAATGACATTAATTCTGAGCCCGCAACTGCCTGCAGTATTTGTTCCATGGGAGGTAAAGGAAAATTATCCTTTTGGTAGGCTTTGTTAAGGTTTCGAAAGTCAATGCAGATTCTGATATCTCCGTTTTTCTTTCTAACATGTACCATATTGGAGACCCATTTAGAATGTCTAACGAGAAAGATTATTTTGGCTTTCAATAACTTATTGAGTTCAGTTTTGATCTGATTTTCTAAATTTGGATGGATCTTTCTCAGCTTTTGTTGGATAGGTTTTTTATTATCGATCATTGGGATAGTATGTTGGATGATGGAGGTATCGTACGTTTTGAGTTCATCGTAATTCCAAGCAAAAACACTTTTGTATTGTTTCAAGAGACGGATATACGCTAATTTCTCTTCAGGGGCTAGCCCAAGGCCTAGGTTGATGTTCTGTGGTTTAGCATCAGTTCCTAGATTTACTAATTCATAATTCAAAGTTGAACTTTGGAGTTTTGAATTGGTAGATCTTTTGATCGATCTTTCGAATCGATCTTTCGAATCATAAAGGTCTTCTAATTTGACTATTGATTTAGGTATAGCATTGTTAGTACTATCCTGTTGCAATTGTTGGTCATGTTGGTCTTCGTCAATTATTTGATTGGTGTAGGATCCTTCAGATGTGAGAAAACTCACGATATCAGGATCGTCATTGAAAATTCTCCAATTGGTGATGTTATCAGGGATAGATGGTCTAAAAATTAACTTAATTGAAAATCGGTCAGGGCTAAAATCTTCTAAAGGAATGAGCTTGGAAGCTACGTTGGCTAAGAGGTCCGTGCTAGCATTCTGGAGTCTGGGAATTGATGAAATATTAAATGCTATAAAATGTTCAGTTAGATCTTGAACTAAAGATTGGTAATGCTTTAAATGACCTGATAAACAGTGTATAGTATTACGTACCTATCTGATTACAATTTCAGAATCTCTGAAAATTTGCATATATTTGACGTTTAGTCCGATTGCTTTGTATAACCCTTGGACTAGAGCTTCGTATTCTGCGGTATTGTTGGTGCATTCAAATTCGATTCTGCAAGTTAGCATGGTTTTATCTCCCTCTGGGCTTACTAATATGCATCATGTTCCTGCTCCTTCGTTAGACTTAGAACCATCAAAAAATAGTTTCCAAAACAAAGATTTATTTACAGGACTATCTATAAAATTAATGCATTTAGAACTATTTGTTCGAGAGAAATTTTCTACTTGAGATAAAACAAAATGTTCTAAGTAAGGTGAATAATGAGCATTAAAATTTCCTATGAAAGAATCTACTGAATAGTTGCCAATGATGTTAGAATTATATGCTACTGGTTCATTTTCTCCCTCGAGTTCTGTTACTTTGTATTTCTGATGTCGCTCGCGTTCAACTTTTATTTGGTTGGGTTTACCATTGTAAGGGAGCCACATGTGCGACCAGTCAGTTGCAAAGTATCCATGAAGTTTTTTTGACCAATCTTTGCTAAGAATTAAGCCATAAAATTCAGGAATATCAACAACTAAAATGTCGATAACTTGACATACCTTTGGGTTGGATGACAACCTTATGGTAACCTGATTTAACTTGCTAATCACTTTGACTATGCGCACAACGGATTTCTGTGGTTGAACGTTCAATTTTGCACAAATTGATCTTGGTAAAATATTCGATGAAGCTCCAGAATCAACCAAGCAATTATGCACATTTTTATTGAAAATTTCATAGGTAAGGAGAAATGGGGGAGTATGCGATCTCGATCTTCCTCCAATTAATGCGATATCATTTGGATCAACTTTATTAATCGCATTAGTTGGAGGTCTTCCCATATCATGGGAGGCTTGAGAGATTACAGCAGCTGGTAAAGGTGCAACTAGCACAGCATGTAATTCTTTCAAAAGCACTTTCTGCTGGTGTTTTAACTTTCTCAATTCAAAAAGAGTAATATTAGCCCTAGTCTTTTTCATATCTTCTACGATGTTATACTCCATTTCATCCGAAATGATTAGCATTTTAGATGGAGTATATGTGTTTGTTTGGACTGGGCTTGTTTGAGTCGCTTTAGGTGATGTCTTCTTGGCTGCGACTTTATCCTTAGTCATTGAGCTTGCGCTCTTTGGCTTAGGTGTAGGTTGAGGAGGATCAAGTCGATTTCTGCTATGAGTACTAATCGGGAATGCCTCCTAATCCTCTTCATTTGGGAGGATGAAATCCCACATACCTTGTAATTCTACAACTTCTTCTTCATCGGTATGTTCTTCAATAGCGTTTTCTTCTTCTTCTTCTTCTGATTCAGCATTTGAAATAGCATTAAAGGGTTTGGAATCGGTTGAAGGATTTCTTTTAAAAGGCCTGTATGGCTTTTTAGAAGAAGTTTCTACCACTTGTTTCTTGATGTCGATCATTTCGTTAAACATGGTCTTCAAAACTTTTTGTAATCCTTCTAAATCGAATGGATATTTTGGTTGTTTTTTCTTGGGATCTTCTTTGAAAGACACCTTCTTAGATTTTCGTTCTTCCATCACATTTTTCTTTTCTAGGGCCATAATACATTTCTCTACTGTTATTACTTCTTTCATATTTTCCACTAAGGTTGTTTTGTTAGCCCTATCAACAAAGATTGCTAAGTTTGATGGTAAAGCAGTAATGTACCATTCACTTCGCACTTCTTCACTAGGCTGAGAAGCAGTAGGAATTTTGTTTAAGATTTTATTGAAACGTACATTGAAATCTTTGATAGGTTCTCTTGAATCAATCCTAAGGTTAGACAAGTCGTTGATCAGTGTTGATGTAGAACTGTCATCACCAAACTTGGTTAGAAATTGTTCTTGGAAGATGTCCCAACTAGTAATAGATCCAGATGGTAATGAGAAATACCATGATCCGGTTGTTCCTTGCAGAGTATAAGGGAAAAGTCGAACAACAACATCCTCATTAACAACTCCATTGAGATTTATGGATAGCATAAAGTTATTTATATGTTCTTCTGCTAGCATGCCTGCCTCAGGATTAAACTTAGGCAACCATTTTTCAGGATGGGTCGGTATCTGACTCAAGGGTGCAGGCATTAAGACTGCCCCTGGGTTATTCCATGGAGTTTGGGCCATTGCTGAACTACTAACAGAGGAAAGTGCAGAAGATGATCCTTGTGGTTGAGAAGATGAGGATATTATGACTCCAGATGGTTGAGAAGGAGTTGAGGAAGTTGCAATAGGTTGATGGATGATGATCTGAAGTGGAGGAGTGGATGGTTGACTTCGCGGTGAAGAGGTTGAGATGGATGATGATGATGAAAGAGTCTCGCTATCAGATCCTATAGGAGACTTTCTTGCTCTCTTCCTAGTAGGTAGAGGTAATTCGGTTGGCTGAACACCAAACTTTTCGCTCTTTAACCTGGTGAGAGGATGAGCAGGATTATATTGCAAAGTCACGCTACCTTGAGATTTATCAGATTTCTAAGGTGATATAGAAAATCGATGAAGTTTGTGAATCAAAGATTTAACTTTAGGAGGTTCAATAGTAGATTGTTTTGAAATCTCAGGGTTTGTAGTAGCGGTTGTTGCTCCAGCAACTTCTAACTCTAGGTTTAAATATTCTAAATGCAATGGAGAAGTCGGGGGAGATGGTGAGGGCGATTTACTCTCAGAATGGTATTTAGATTTAGATTTGCTTGCCATTCACAGTTCGGGCCCTCCTTCTAGCACCAAATATGTTGAAACCCTGAAAATCGGGTCTACAACAAGGGGGATACCCGCCCGGTCCGGACCTTGGTTGGCATCTCCTTTTCCGTTTGGTATAGCGGGTCTGACTGGGGATATGGGACCAGTTTCCCAATTTCAGTGTGTGTGTGTGTGAGAAAGATTGATATTTCTGTTTCTAACAGTTTCTAAATGGAATACTTCTACTCTAATCCTAATCTAATAATAAGGAAATTATATTCTATTAAACATGAATATGTAAATTTACACTAACCCGGGGTGTAATCTTTCTTCTATGCGATCTAAAATGATTCCAAACAACAACTGGTAATAAAGATCATTCAACTGTTATGAGAAAAGAATTCAATAAAGATGAACCACTTCGTATAAAAATTTAGATGAAACAGTTGTGAAAAACATATCGCATAATGAGTTATTCATACACTAAGCATAAATAAATAGCTATCACCGAAAAAAAGTGCCAAATGATAACTCAAGCATTCATACATTAATATATAAATAATTGAACTGAAAATCACTCTAACACAAGGCAGAAATAGTTAAGAGATACAAATACCATTTATAACTAGTCCTACTCATGAGCTTCAAGTGATAACGATTTATCTCCTCTTGATCTAATATCCACTAAGAGTACAAAAGTGCAACATCAGTAGCAGATATCAAATGCAAACATCAATAAATCATGTTCCATTCATTCATCAAAACCTCCTCAGAGGGTACAGAAGTGCATGTTCTGGGGATAAGTTTTTGATAAATTTAAGGACCCTTCTCCAAATGCATGAGAAGGGTTTAAATACTACTAACTAAATCTAAAAATATATTACTACAAAAATATAGGATACGGTTTAAATGACCGTCCTCTTTTCAGGAAAATAAAACAAAATTAAAGCTAAAATTGAATCTAAAATTAAACTACTTCTGTATTTGGTCCTTGAAATCGCATGCATGCAGCATCTGTTTGAGAAGAGTCGGCTGGCCGACTTCCGCTTTTAGCTGAGCTGAGAAAAAAAAATCAACAAGAGCTGGCGCCATTTTTTCTGCCGAATTGATGATACACTTAACAGTCATCCACTGGCTATGTGGCTTTACCAAGTATGCCCAGTAATAATCCCAATTCAACTTGGTTAACCCTTGGATTGCTTTTGCCTTTTCTTGAGCTCTATGTTTCCAAACTGCCTGTATTGTTACTTTCTTGCAATTTTCGGAGCTTGCAAGTGACTGGGCAATTAGCAGCTTGCCTTTTCGAGCAATTTTTCTCAGCGATGGCGCTAATCGTGCATCGGAAACTTCCTCCGTTTTTTTATCCGGGTTTCCTTGATGCGTTTTTCGCCTTTTGTGCTTTTTCCTTTTAGCAGATATAAGGTTCAAAATTTGTAAAAATAATACTTCTGAAAGCTCTTAACCCTGAGTTTTAAACTGTCTGTTTCTGATATCAACGCTGTCCAGTATCCACTTGACCATGTCCATGTATGGGAGAATTTTGGGCCTTGCTGCTACTCGGTGTAAGAATGAGCAAGCTAGCTCTGTAAGGGATGCTTCTGAAGAACCATTTGAGCCCGCGGTAGTAGTAACTTCCATTACTCTGGGATTCTCCTCTTCGAGTAGATTATACATGCCTTCCCACGTAGCTATTCCTGCATCTCTGTTACAGGCCGTGTCTGTATATAAGGGCGCCATTTCTCTCTCTTCGGAGCTCAGAGCTTTGCTTTTCTTTCCCATTTTATCCTGCGTATTGCTTTGTATTGGCCTCTGTTCTCCGTTCCTGCAATTCACAAGTGAAGTGAAAATGAATGACAAGGAAGGGTGATGGGAAAGTTTTAAATGCCGCAGACACATCAAGTATACCACCTTACGTGAGATGATTTTTTCGATAAGCACGAACCCATATTCCATTAATAAATGGAAACTAACTCATTTATTAGCATTAAAGCGCATAACCAGGTGTCGGCTTATGGAAAATACTTTTCTTGAATAGCGTGCTCAAAAGATCTGCGATGAAGCGTTTTTGCGATTTGCTTCGCAACATCACAGATCGCAACATCGCGAAATGATAACGTCGCAGAATCGCAACATCGCAAAATTGACCGCTCGTGGCATCGCATTATCGCATTGTCGCTGTATCGCGAGATCGCAATATCGCAAATCACAGGAATGTTATGTATGATAATCTTTGTTAACCTGTTTTCTGCGAAATGCGATCTTGCGATCGGCGTTATCGCATATCAGCAAATTTTAAAGTGTTTCATGTAAGCTGTATTTGCTGGGTGCGATGTGATATTCCACGTATCGCGATCTCGCAATATTGGAACTTCGGCTTGTAAGGAGGCATCCCGCTATCTTTTTGCGATGCGATTTTCCTAAGGAAAGATTTTATCTTACCTTATCATAAAGCTTGGATTTTTTAGGTTTTCAAGGGGGGGGGTCCTAAGCTTATGATGGTAAGTTTTATTTGAAAAGGAAATTTAAGCACTATTTTGGTTTTTTAAATTTTTTAACTAAGGGTCCCCACTTTTTTAGTATTAAGAATAACACTAAATAAGAAGGGGGTTTGTTGCTGGCCACAACAGCACCATTATGAACTCATAATTCCCATACCGAGTTCAAAATGTTGTCTTACTGATGTCCTCTTCCTTAATTATTACTTGATGATACTCTAATCTCAGATCGATTTTAGAAAATACCTTAGCTCCCCTAAGTTGGTCAAACAAATAATTTATTCTAGTAAATGGTTACTTATTTTTCATTGTGACCTTGTTCAACTATTGAAAGTCGATGCATGGTCTCAGTGTACCATCGTTATTTAAAAAAAAAAAAAGATCAGGGCACCCCACATTGATACACGTGGGAATATGTATCCTTTCTCCAAGAGATCTTCTATCTACATTTGCAATTCTTCTATTTCTGATGTGCTCATCCTAAATGGTGTTTTGGACATTGATGCAGCTCTAGGTACCAAGTCTATAAAGAAATCAATGCCTCTTTTAGGCAGCAGCCCTTGAATTTCGAAGAGCACATCTTATCCAACAATCCTTAAGTATCGGGTGGTCCTCCTGAATTGGTGTCTAATCTTATGTCATCTCCTCCATGTGGGTTACATAACTTTTCCACCCTTTTCTAAAATTATTTTTAGGTGCATAGTTGATATTTTCCTAACAAAAATCAGCCTTGGAATTTTGAAATGCTCCCTCCCACCCCCTTGTACTGTCTCGGGTTGTGGGAGGTGTTACTTCTTGTTCTAACCCAACGCTAAAGGTATGTTATGGAGATGGAGTTATAAAAAAACTCTTCTTTAATTTTTTTGTAATTAGATTTTAACCTCTCCATCATACCTAGCTCGTCAAGAGCTTTCTAATGATATAAATTTTATCTCAAACTGACTCATGGATTGAAATTTATGCTCATTCAAAGTTCATCCAACCATATGAGGCCACATCAACATTGAGTTTCCAATTAATATCCACGTGTGGTCCACATCGTATAGCACACCAATATACACATAGGGAATAGTTCCCACTTGTCTTTTCCACATCATGCTTTGCAAAGTATTCCAATTTCATTCAGTCCATAACTAACCCAGGGTAAAAACATAGTGACACCCTTCTACTCTCTCATACAATTGAATCTCCGTATCCACACTAATTCGAGGCAAATATGGCCCATCGATTTATATTTGGACATAGTGTATTCGGCCCCCCGAAGAGATGTTTGCACTTTACACACCTAGATTCCTGGATATTCGCTCTCCATAGCATAATCTAATGTCAGTCCCACCATATGATATTTGGTTCAGTGCAAATCTTACAACTCACAAATGTTTGTGCCCTCATCACACTCAAATCCTGGATGTGGCTACTTCATAAGGAAAAATCCGGCCTGAATGGGATTTGATCCTCATACAAGAGAACCTCCTATGAGAGACCCACCCTAGATCAGCAAATATGAACTAAACTTGATCACCTAATATGGCCCTGATGAAATTCGGCCCATGGCAAAGGAGTCGTGCCCTTTCTTCCTTGAATGCCAAGATTCACCAAATATCCTACAACAGCACAAAGGCATGGTAAAAGAGGAAAATCAAGGAAATTTAAAAATATTTCTTAAGTCCAGGGCATCTGTCCAGGACACCAGTCTTTTTGAAAGAGATGGTCAAGGCTTGAACCATGGTCTCCAATAGGAGAATAAGCTTGCAACTTGGGTCTTTAAGGATTTTTCCATGTAGTTTCTCAATATGATGGATTTTGAGCAATTAATTTTGCAGAGATTTATATTTTCAACCTTTTTTCACATTATAATAAATGGTGGTTACTGTCATATAGGTAATCATCTCAAGCATACATATCATTGATAAATCATAACATGGTAGCAATCCGCAGTTATCAATCCTTAAAACCACAATATTTGTGATAACCAACAATAAACATAATCAACAACATTCAAATGTCCACATGTGAATATGCATGACAATATTAAAATTCATCATTGAATAAGGCTATCAAATATTGAAAGTGAAACATGCACCATTTTATACTTATATGAGTAAATTGAATGATTGGAAACTGAATGAGTGGCTTCAATTCTCCAAACAACCATTGGCCCGCTACACTACAATCTCTCTTATAGTTGGCCACCCTTGAGCTGATTCCAGAGCCTCCTCATCACTCCCAAATCTCAGAGCTCTAACTTACATACATTCTAGTCCAATACAACCTTCTTCGGTGTCTTCCAACAAATTGCATTATGTTGAGTTTGGTTCCCTAGTTGCTTAGTTGCAAAACATGCTCCTCTTCATGCACATTCATATTCCTCTTCTAGGTCAACTAACAATTCTAATTTCATCTCCTGTCTATTTTTTCATGTCCCCTTTCACCATTGACCCCTTTCCATTTTTCCTTCCTTGATCATTATTCTTGTCTCAATCCTTTAGGAAGGAACTAAAATGGGTCTTCTCCTTCATGCTCGTTACCCAATCAAAAACTTCAAGTCTTGTTAGTGCAGGTGTTATATGGAATTTGTATCTACAGATAAACACATTTTCCCTAAGTGGGTAGCTACACTTAGAACAACAAAGAGAAAGTGGTTTAACCTTTTCCTATAATATATGGATGAGATGAAGGAACTTACTTGTGATCTTTCGCTTCCTTGATCTCCTTTGAATTGCTCCTGTCGCTCCCACTTGAACTGAATCCGCTCAATTGGTACTTGTCAATAGAAACAGAAAACGACAACGATCAAAGCATACATGATCTATCTACTATAAACCAATGGAATTGACAACATTGAAACACATAATCATCATAAATACGAACAAGAATATGAGAAAAGGAACGCACAACTTTATTAATGTAGAAGGAAGAGTTACACCTAATGCGGTTCGATCCCGTGTCACTCATCCAACTTCAATCCAACCCTTGTCACACCAAAATCACACCAATCCAGCAGCATAACATTACTTGACATGAACTCAAATCTCAAACCAACAGTATTTCTCTACAATATTCAAATTCTAGCCCCTTTGTCGCTATGATGAGTGGTCAATTTATAGGGAAATGTAGGTGGTTATGTCATAAATTGGGCATTGAATGGATTTCCAAAATTGGAGTTCGTTTCCATGGAGAAAGGGATGAGAGGATAGAGGGTTAACTGATCCATAGCCTATCCAAAGTCGACCTCATAGGATGAGATAAGAGTTGGAAATCCTTCTAGAATGCTCTAGAATCAAGGAATATTCCCAAAATCCAATGCCAATATCGCTCATTCTCGCCCAACGCAAGTCAAAGTGGGCCTAAGTGCACTACAGTGCAGGCTTGAATGGGCCTACCTTCTTTGTAGCACATTTACCCCAGACCAAGGTTGCGTTGGTGTCCCAAGGAGGCATTTTAGCAGGGTTTCAGGCTAGGGAACTTTCATGGATGGAAGCATTCAATTTGATGACTTGGCTAGGGCATGTAACAACTGAATTAGGGTTTGATGAGCCCTAAGTGTAATGATCTAAATGTCAGGAGTGATTTTCCAAATAGGCCTATAACAGTTTCCCCCTAAATCATGAAGTCGAAAATGATAATGTCAAGTGATATGCTTTATGATGTGTTGAGGAGGATCTGAAGCGGACGTTGACCAACATCGATTACAATACATAACATCATGATATTTTGAATTTTTCATGAATTGCTGAGGGAAGGCATACCCATGCTCAGCATATAAACTTTTCATTACATGTACATAAATCATATAGTCGTCTACAGATATAGACCCATGATAGGATGACCATCTGTGTCAAGCCATCTTATAGATGATTTAGTACTCTCCTGAATTCGCATCCCGGATGGATGAAACTAGATCCGGGGTCTTCTATCTCGTCCAATCATTCGCTCAAGTACGAGTCTAACCATGTGAAAATGTGATCTGAAGTCGAACATGGGAAGACACCGTTTGATTACCAGCCAATGATGTAAGTCGACAACGGACGCGAGAGAAATCACCGATAATGATAATGATTCTAAAGGTACTATAGTACATTCTGGATGGTGTGAATAGATGTTTTGATGTCGAACACCATACAAAGTCTTTTGGTTGAAGGCCTGTGATGTCAAGCTATTGCTGGAAGCGAGAAACTTGCCATTGATGTATGCAAGTCTCAAGGTACTGGAAGGGTGCTTCGAAGTCAATTTCCTAGATAATGTATTTATGTCGACAAGAAGCGACTCGTCGCAGGAGGGCCTTGATGTACCCCCCATCAACGACATGAAACAAGTGTAATGATTTTGAAGACAGGATTTGACTGACGACACAATGTTCAGGAATGGCGGTCATGAAAATGAAGGTTTATGAGTATTGAAAAGGATGAAGTTTATTGAGTGACTTCTCTTGCACATATTAGCGACACTGAATGAATTGGAAACATTGAACCAAAAACAAAGTGATGGATGGTGTGATAGACCATAGGTATGATAACCATCAAGCAGATAACCCAACCCAAATAGTCACAGGGATGAAGTGAAAGTGTCATGTTCAAGAGCGACTTGCTACCATAAAGTGATTTATTCCTTTTCCCATTTTCCCAGTCATTGTTGACCAGTACCTATTTATTTTTTTAAACAAGCTTGAGGAAGATAACATATGATTGTAGTATAATTCCACCCTTCGGGTGAATCCATCACTATGTGATGTTTTAACGAGTCTAGCAAAGGTGAAACTCGGTCTTGTCATGATGGACAAGTTTGTTGCTATTTGATGTTTTATCGAGTTTAACGACAATGAGAACTCGTCCCTTTTCATGTTTAGAGAGTTTGGAAAGGAAAAAAAGGAAAACTCCACAAGTTCTTTTTCGTAAATTTGTTTCTTAATTCCGAAAAAGCATAAAATAATACAAGAGAGAACCTATTGACCATTTTCGATCAACGTATTCCTTTTTTGTAAGTAATCTATCTCAGTCCGGAAAAGGGTTAAACTATTACTGAGTAGATGTCATTTCCAATCCGTTTACGAGCTGAAAAGGACAAGTGCCCGGAAATATTTTCATGTTTAAAGAGTCGGAAAAGAGCTTGAAAGCAGACCCCCTGTTTTTATTTTCTTTTAATGAGTCAAAAAAGGAAAAATACTCTACGATCTTTTCATTTTTTATGAGTCAAAAAAGAGCTTAAAGATGACTCCACTTAGAGGAACGAGTGGTGTCTGGGATAGCAATTGGTTCCGATGATGTTGGAACTTCTCAAAACATGTTGATTTATGTGAAGAGACTGGCTAATAAGACCACTCATTGCAACTGTTCCTCAAAAAAGGGTCAAACAACCAAGTGAAAGCGTATGATCGGCCAAGAAGATAGTGACAATGGAAGGAGAAAAACCAAGGCTCATCTGATGGAAGAGGTTGATAGAATGGCAATCACGAGGGTTAAAATGGAGATGGGTTCATTTTTACACAAGCTTGAACCATAGGGAACTATGCTTGGATTTAGTTTCATGTTTACACAAGCTTGAAACGAAAAACTATGCTTGGATTTAGTTTCATGTTTATACAAGCTTGAAACGAAAAACTATGTTTTATATTGGTTTACATGCCCCCAGCATGATGACTCGATTCTAGGTGCATTCTCCCCAATCTTCATTACATCACCTAAGTAGACTACTCGTGGATATCAAGTGGATGGAATCAAAGTTCATTTACGAGATCAAGTGAAAGACTCGATTGGGATTTTACGAGATCTAATCAAAGACTCGAATTGGAACTTTGCTCCAGGGGACCTTGTTTCATTTTTCAATGAGCTGGACACAAGACAAGGAACTCTGCTCAGATTCCTTGTTTCATTTTTTAACGAGCTTGACACAAGACAAGGAATTATGCTCTGATTCCTTGTTTCATTTTTAACGAGCTTGACACAAGGAAAGAAACTATGCTCTGGGACCTGTTTCATTTTTTGATGAGGTTGACATAGTAAAAGAACTATCCTCTTATTCCTTGTTTCATTTTTTAACGAGCTTGACACAAGACAAGGAACTATGCTCATGGTTCCTTGATCAAAACCCATAAGAGGTCATGACTTCAAAGAGGTTCTCATCAGATGGGAGAACAATGCTCTGGAAGGGATACGTAGCAAGGAATCCATTATAGGGATCTAGTTCCAAATCACCCAGTACATAATGCACAACATCACGAAATTGATCGTCAGTTGATGCATGCATGGAACAAGTTGCCACATAATTGACCCATGGCGGGGAAGATACCATTGGGACAAAAGGACCATTTAGGGAAGATGGTTGAATGGAAGCCATATTTGGACTGGGAAATGAAAACTAGTCAACGGTGACAATTATGCCTTCATGCGGGAAACACATGACTCGAAAGAGAGTTGAAACAATAGCTCCCATGTCATAAACATAGTCACGCCCAAGAAGTAAATTGTAATCTAAAGGGCCTAGGACTACCATCACATTGAGATAAACAATTTTTCCTCCCAAAGTAATAGGCAACTGAGGAAGGATCCCTAATGGTTGACTGGTTCCTCTGTTAAAAGCCAACAAATTTTGGGTAATAGGCACAAGTGGTGGCAAACCGAGCGCCTGCCAAGCAGTGGAGGAAAGGATACTCACAGATGCACCTTCATCTATAATAGTGCCAGATACAATCATATTATAAACTTGTACTATGATCTGGAAAGGCACATAAGAAGGAAGACAACATCCTGCCAGTCGATTCCAATCAAAGGAAGTGACCAGACTACTTGGAGGGGGTACCGTAAGAATAGGAGAATTACCCCCTTGAGTTACGAGAACAGGTGGATTTTCATCTTGTCTTGATGGAGAAGGAGGGTTGCCTCCAAGCTCATTGGAATCTGAAGAAATGAAAAGAAACTGAGTGGTATCATACTCACTCTCTACGGGAAAGGTACGATTAACTGAAGGTGAAATCGGGTCAACTGTTTCCTCGACCTGTGATTGGTCAGGTATAAAGTCATGGGATTCACATTTAGAGAGAGTGGGTTTGACCGACGATTGATTTGGGTTAGTCACTTCATCAACTAGTGAAGGATTAAGGGAGAGTCTCCTATAACCAGATGGAAGTTGCTGCGGAGAAGTAGGACAATTATCCAACACTTTTTGGGCTTCATCCAAATAGGGACAAAGGTGAATGGGGTGATTCCCTTCGCATAACCTACAGGGAAACTTAACTTTACCCTTCTTTCCATGAACTTTACTACCACTAGTTGATGGTGTGTCACCAGCATGATCTCCAGAAGTTGATGACACAGGATGATGTGAACGAGAAGACCATTCTTCTAAGATCTGAGGAATACCAGAACAATTTCGAAGAAGATGGTCTCTTGTACAAAGTTTGCAAGGATATCGAAGTTTGTGAGGCTTATCGGATGGTTTCTCATCAGAAGTTGCATTTGAAGCAATGGTTGCTTGGTTGCCCCCTTGCTGAATTTTCTTCTTATTCTTCCCTTTCTTCTTCTTCTTATCCACCTGGTTACTAGTGTCAATACTTTCACTAGGTGAAGAGGAAGAAGGGGAGGAAGAAACAACTGACGAAGAAGGTAAAGGGTCAACTTTAGGATCAACTGGAGGTTGATTTTGTCTAGGTGGAGGAGTACTTGATTGCGGAGAAATCATGACATTTTGAACCAAGGAGGTTGAAAACAACCATATTGGCAAGCCAATGGTAAATCCTGGAAGGGATAATGTAGCCATATATGGAGCACCAATATTTTCGAAAGGAGGAAAAATACTAGGATTCCGATCAAAAGGAATTCCTTGATCAGTGGACTCCGGAGTTGTTGCCATATGTATCAACCTAAGATCAACTGAGTGACATGGAGGATGTTATCTGCGGTCAATTAATTTTATTTTAATCAAAATAAATAACAAAACAAAAGAGGGATAATCTATGCAAAAGGATTACCAAGTAATTGTGAATTGCAATATACTGCCTTAGTAAACCAAGGACTTAACATACGTGCTGGTAATCTCCCCGAATGTTGTTTTCGGTGTATCACAGTATACAAGGCGTCCGACTCAATTACCTATGGATGGATAGGAACCTAATGTATTCCTCCCAAATATACCTGAAAATACGTGGAGGCCCAATTCGTCTTAGCATTGTCTAATGCGAAACCGCACAGTGAGAGCATTCGTTTATACTTTTCGTACTATAACATCGCCCTATATACCCAAAAGTACGTGGACGAGCTATGATATACTTACGTACGTGGAATGAGGTATCACACTCGGAATGTATTGTAGACCATTAGCGACAGTTGCTATGTTTAACAACGTCGGAACATGTCTCTAGCCTAGACCTCTAAATGTTATGTGTTAAGTTACAATGCTCCATTAGGTTAATTGAGATAACTTTTAAGTTGATCTTCTTAAGAATTTACCTTTCAAGGTTCACCACGTGATGTATGTTTGCAATTCCTAGAATGAAACTAACATGAGAAACATTCTTTCATTAAATTAACAATGAAAACCGTAGCTAGTAAGGGATAGAGCAATCATATCTTTGACAAAGAGCAAAGAGCACACCTAATGCAATTTCCCTAGCTATTCCTATCAAGCATTCACAAACTACAATATGCACAATGCAAGTTTTTCTTTTCAGTCCCTTTAGTGTTTAGATGAACAAAAAGGAACTAGATGCACAAATGATCAATCAATGCTTTTCACAAGAAACGAAGACTTTACGACAATTTATTTTTCAAAGAAATGAAGACTTTATGACAATTATTTTTCAGAAAAGTAAAGACTAATCAATGTAAGCTAACTTTGACAATGAATTGATAATGATAAAGAAATCTCTTAAGAAACACTAAACAATCAAGGTCAAAGTAGGGCTAGGAGAGGAAATGCAAATTGATTTCAGAGGCATAAAAAACTTTGATCTTTCAGCAAACAACATCAGAAGCAACTTTGGAAAAATCAAGCAAAAGATGGGTTTTTTAGCTTGAGAGGGACCAGCACAAGTCTGAGTGGGAGACAGTGCGTTGCAATGCATTGTCTCTAAGCTAAGGGTGCACTGCAGTGCACTGTCCCCTGACCAAGGGTGCACTAGTACTAGCACATTCCTAGAATAGGCATTCTAGTGCAAATTTCGACCAAAAAAGCTTCAAAATGACTAAAAAGAGATCAATGAAGTCAAGTAAAGTCTACTAGGATGTAATATGATGAGGATAAACTACCAGGAACGATAGTTGTTCCCCAGTATGGTCGCCAATTTGTTAAATTGAATTTGTATCTATGAATAAACACATTTTCCCTAAGTGGGTAGCTACACTTAGAACAACAAAGAGAAAGTGGTTTAACCTTTTCCTATAATAGATAGATGAGATAAGGGAAATTACTTGTGATCTTTCGCTCCCTTGATCTCCTTTGAATTGCTCCCATCACTCCCACTTGAACTGAATCCGCTCAATTGGTACCTGTCAATAGAAACAGAAAACGACAACGATCAAAGCATACATGATCTATCTACTATAAACCAATGGAATCGACAACATTGAAACACATAATCATCATAAATATGAACAAGAATATGAGAAAAGGAACAAACAACTTTATTAATGTAGAAGGAAGAGTTACACCCAATGCGGTTCGATCCTGTGTCACTCATCTGGCTTTAGTCCAACCCTCGTCACTCCAAAAGCAAACCAAACTAGTAGCATAACATTACTTAACATGAACTCAAATCTCAAACCAACAGTATTTCTCTACAATCTTCAAATTCTAGCCCCTTCATCACTATGATGAGTGGTCAATTTATAGGGAAATGTAGGTGGTTATGTCATAAATTGGGCATTGAATGGCTTTCCAAAATTGGAGTTAGTTTCCATGGAGAAAGGGATGAGAGGATACAGGGTTAATTGATCCATATCCTATCCAAAGTCAACCTCATAGGATGAGATAAGAGTTGGGAATCCTTCTAGAGTGCCCTAGAATCAAGGAATATTCCCAAAATCTAATGCCAATTTCGCTCATTCTTGCCCAGCACAGGTCAAAGTGGGCCTAAGTGCACTGCAGTGCAGGCCTGAATGGACCTACCTGCTTTGCAGTGCATTTACCCCAGACCAAGGTTGCGCTGGTGTCCCAAGGAGGCATTTCAACAGGGTTTCAGGCTATGAAACTTTCATGGATGGAAGCATTCAATTTGATGACTTATCTAGGGCATGTAACAACTGAATTAGGGTTTGATGAACCTAATTGTACTGATCTGAATGCCAGGAGCGATGTGCCCAAATATACTTGTAACAACAGGAAACACGATGGTCAGGGTGATAGGTGACAAATATAAATGAGGTAGGTGTGGCTTGATCATGACAATCCACCGAAAATCCAACAAACCACGTAACCTTCCCCTTTAGAGCTTTGGATCTGTGTCCCTCCCCTTTAGCTCAACCATTAATTAGATTTTCTCTTAACTTAATGTCCCCAAAATTTACATATGGATATTTATAATCACAGGGTGTAGCAAAAAGGGTTATTACAAATTCCCTACACTTTCCCTCTCTACCCTCCTTCATTAAGGCAAGTAAATATTTTATTATAATAGTCTTGAATTGCATGATATTTTTCTAGCCAATCCATGAAAATTAGAAAATGATATGATCCTAATGGTATTATGTCTAAGTCTGCATTTGTAGCTAACCCATTCATATCGATGGAACATTCCTTCACTGGTTCAATTACTCTTCCTTTAGATCTTGTAGCTAACTGAAGTAACCAAGCCCTGTCATGCTTGGTTTTCTTCAAATTAAAATTTTCAATCAACTTAGGATATATATATAACTATGACTAGCTCTAGAATAAATGAAATGGAAATGGACTACTTATTTAACTTACCTTCCACTTTGACCATGTTTGCATGATTCTCAGTTTGCCTGTTATCCAATGCTACATAGATTTTAGGCATGATTCTACCCACGTTCTCCATTGTGTCATCCCTTTGGATGTGATGTACAATCCTCATTTTTCCTTCTTTGTGTGGGAAGTCCCTATACATGTGCTCTCCATCACAACCCCATCACCTAATGGATTGAAATATCAGTTTCTTGTTCAATGAATTAACCCCCTTATGAGTTGGTTGAGTTTTTTGATTTTCCCCAGAATTATTCTTGAAGATTGAGGGTTTGAACCCCTTCGTCCTTTGCTCCACCCTACTTCTTTTATTTTCATCCTAACCCCTTTTGTAAGTTGGCTTATTTTTTCCCTACTCGTAGAGGTACTTTACCTTCCTCATATCTTCATCCAAAGTCTTTGGTTCATCAAATTTAATTTTTGCACTATAGAGTGGTGGTAACCCACTCACATATCTATGTATCTTCAACCTTTCATACCTGATAAAATCTACATATCTTAACAACTTAGTGAAATTGTATCCACATTATTCTATTATCATGTTCCCAAATTTGAGTTTGAAGAACTCTTTCATTTTCCTTTCATAATAATGTTCAAATAGGTACTTCCTTTGGGAATACTTTTTAAATTTCGTCCATGAAATATTCGTTTCATCCAGATGTTTTACTTGCTTAAGCTACTCCCACCATAAATTTCCCTTCCCCTTTAGGTGATAGATGGAAATGTGTGCCCCTAAATTGGAAGAGTAATCATGTAACTGAAGGAACTTTCTCATTTCCAATAGCCAAGTTTTATCCTCTTCTCCCTTCTTATGCTCACCATTAAAGGTGGGTGGCTTGATATTTTTGAGTTCCCCTTGCAAACTATCTAGGTCTTGTTTACTTCTTGACTACCTTACTAGTGACATGCTTGAATGACTTTCTGATCCTAAGGAAACATGGGTTTTCTTATTGCATTTCCTTGATGCATGATGACGCTACCCTCAAAACTCATAGAGTTTCTTGAAACTCTAACATCTCTCCCCTTAACTCTTAATTCATGTTCCCCTGCTTGTCTAGAATCAAACCCTTGGTGCATTATCCATTGTAATTTTTTTAGGATTTGTAAAACCTAGGTGTTGGATTGTTGTTGTTCTCCTATCAACTTCTCATGATCAATTTTATAGTTGAGTACCTCCATTTTGAGGCTCCTTATAGTTTTTACTAGGTCTTTATCCTTTAGCACATCCCTTCCATGTTGATTTGACTATCTTCTAGCATAACACATGTTCAATTTCATGGCTCTGACCTCCTCTTCATAGTTATAGGACCCTTGAGTATCCCCCATACTCCTAGTCCACATTTTGGTCCTGCCTTATAGGCCACCTATTGATTTCTTTTGAAATTCGCACTGAAATTTCCTACTTTAATCCAAAATTCTGGGTTGGTAGGCATATTCTCCTACTTGATAGTTTTCTATTGACTACTTTGGCACTCCAATGTAGGTTCCAGTTATTCAATTATGCCATTTTGAATTGACTGTGCATGTGCTTCATTCACATTGCACCAATCAGTCATAATTCCTTCACATCAAATCCTATAGACCAATCCAATTCACTTGTAATTGTATCCTATGATGGTATTAAGACAAACATACTCTTTTCATGCGCCTCATGTTTCTTCCCTTGTAGGATAACTGCCTATACTTTTGTGTTTTCCCAGTTCTCATTAGACTTGAACTTCCCTGTGTCACCTCCCTTGATACTTGACATGCATGCAACACCACATTTTTCATGTCGGACCCCACCTAAGCCCCATTATTCCCACAAGACCTTCCACATGGCAATTTTTAATTGGAGACAACTTCATCTGGGGTCCATTTTCTACTTTTCCACATAACCGATGAGTTTCTCCCTCATGGATCTGATAGTTGATCTTGAGGTAGATCAATGATCCATATTCATATCGATCTAGAACATGCACAATAGTTTTATGAGGAGTTTCAACCCTTATGTATATAATGGTTGAGATCCCTTGATTCGATGACCCATATCTACATTGTGCTAAAACATGCACAAGAGTTTACAATGAGTTTCGCATGCGATGGATTTGACATTTGAGATCTCCATGATCTGATGGCCTAGATCTGCATCATGATGAAACATGTGCAAGGGTTTACAATGATCCATTCACTCAATGGATCTAACTATCATGATTCCTTCTTCATCAACAACCCACAATCCACATTAGTTGGAAACTAGTACAAATGTTTACGGTACGCAATTCACCTGATGGAACTAATAGTGCAGAATTGTCGCATCATACGATCAATATTCACATCAGGCAAGAAATTATAGGTGGGTTAATGAGGCGAGACTCACCAGGTAGTCGAGACATTTCAACTTCCATTGATGGTTATGTGAGATTCTCGCGACTCTAGTAAGGCCCCCGATTATTAGCTAGCAAAATGTTTTATGTCTTCATATGTCAGTGTATAATTCCCTATGTTATTCTAGTATGAAGATAATGGAAACCTCTAACATCCCCTAATATCTAGAAACTTGTTTTCCATGACAAGATAGGAAGCCTTACCACATACAAATGACTTCGAAGAGGACTACTGACCATGTATTCGTGGACTAGAATCATCTCCAATTTATCTTCATAATACCCAATCAAAGAAACCAAATGGCGATGTCATAACTTAGATAACATTTGAATTTATATCTAAAATTCTACAAGGCCTTCCTGAGAATTCAAATTACCTTGTTTCACAACTACTTTAGTTCCATCCTTGGGCTTCTCTTCATAGAATTTTCCAAAACTTCCAACACCCAACGTCAAACTCCCATCAAAAGTATTTTCAACTTCCAATGTGAGATACACAAGAATAAACTAAGGAATAATATCCCATTATGCCACTTCTCAGAGATCTTATACCATTTTTGGGAGTTCCCATAGAATTTTCATGTCAATGACAAAAGACTTTCCCCCACACAAAGATAAAGGTAACTGTGAAACATAATGATGCTCTCCACATCTTTAGTTGTAGAAAAACAAACAATATCATATTCCCAACAATCTTATTCTAACATTGCTTCCTAAAATGGACCCAACAATCACAACTTCACTAGTTTTATCAAAACCTCCTACTCTAGAATAGCCCAACTACAAAATAACCTCTATTAAATCACCCAACCTTATATCTCATCTTCATTATCTCCAAACTATTGAGGATGGAATTTATAGGAAAATTACTCAAATCGTTGGGGCCAATTTTTCTATAAAGCGCCTCATACCCAACAAAAGCATTTCCCAGAAAATCCTTGTAGTATGAAACTTCCAAACCTGATGTCAAACTAGACAAATCAAAATTCAACATTATGACCCAGTGGTTAATTTATACATTTAAGTACATTTGATTCATGGAAATGCACACAATATAACATAAATTCATCCTAATGAAATAAATGAAAGATGTATCCATAGGGAAAACCCAAGTAAAATTAAAATTCAGGTTTGAGACCTTGGCATCTCCCAGCACTTAGGATGCAACATAAACTAAATTGGGTGCAATATCAGGCCAAACATTAGAATTTGTTGACACTGTGATCAACACCGTCCAATTTTTTTCCCCTATTTAGGATCCTACGATATGTCGTTCCATGGTCGATTGATGTTTCGTAAAGTGTTTAAGTCTTCTTCCAAGTTCAAACTGTTAAGTCACTTACACTCACATGTGACATTTTTAATGATTTCATGAGAACACTTCCTTTATGCAAGCTTGAACAGGCATAGCACCATCCACAAGGATAGTTCCTATGCTATTTTCAACTCATGTCGACAATCAATGCATATGTTTATTAACAGTCCCCGTCACTTTTTTTTGTTTGTACTTCTATTTTGGTGAGTTTTCTCAACTATCACTTTTGCGCACTTTCGCTTTCACGAGTGTCACTTTCACATTCGCTATTGTTTATTTTGCTTGTTTTCACTTTAATAAGTGGTTTTTTCATGTTATCTTGACTCTGGCATATGTCACTTTCAAGGTCGTTGACATTTTGCAAGTGTCGTCTTATGTTTTCCTCATGTCGCAAATGTCACTTTTATTATTTTCACTCATGCATATGTCACACCTTTGCACATCAGTAAAGTTAGTTATGGAGTGTTATTTTGCATTATATGGTCTTACATATCATTAGATTATGTTCTAGACACATTCCTACATCTTAGCACACCATTTGGTCATCGTCCGCATAGTTGTCATAACTTGCGTTCTAAGTGTTGTAATGTGTCCTTTCAACTATCGCACTTAGACATAAGTGTCGCTTTGCTGTCATTTAGAGGTGTGATTGTCATTCATGATTCCTATGTATTATTTTCGCTTGTATTGATGGTTTTATGTGTGTTATCCAAGATTGATTCATATTGGGATGAATTTTCTTGTTTTACTTTGTCGATCCCACACTTAGCCATTTCGAAGCCCTTCTTGGTCCTTTAACCCAGTGCAAGTTGTGAAGCCTTTATCCCTCTTATTGAGTGTGGATCTCAACCTATCCATAGGCCTCAATTATGCAATCCTACTCCCAAATGTTGGTGCAATAAGTCCCTCTCAAGATTACCCCAAATCTGTTGCACATTATGATCCTCCCAAGGGCAGTCACTTGACCCTTCTTGCTCATACTAACTCACTTCGCTGGGTTTTGGTCACCTATGCATTACATGACACATAGAACCCTCCTAGCTAGTAGAATGGACATATTTCACCCTTTTTCAGAGGAAATACATGCAATGTAAAGATTCTCCTATCCTCCTAGTGCAGCGAAAACCCTCCTAGGCTAAATGGCTTCATCCCTATGTCCTCCCTTAATGAAAAGTGCACTCCAAATGGTCAATCACCCATTGTTGGTTCAAACCACACTAGCCTAGGATGAAAAGTGCACCAAAATGCAACAGTGACCCCTTGTTGAAGAAAATTGTGCTTTCTCTCAAGCCTCTTCTTCCTTTGAGCACATGGTGCACTCTCGAAGGCTGAAGCCTCACCCTTCCCTCCTTCCCAATGCGCTCATGCGCCCAAGATTTCATAGAATTTCCCTCTAGAGTGCATGGCATAGTAGGGAAGGCTAAAGGAAGCCTACTCTCTACCTTTGACCAGTCAAAATGTGCTCTCCTTAAAGTCTTCCCCTTTGAGCTCATAACACAGTCTTGAAGGTTGAAACTTTCACCTTCCCTCCTTTCCAATGCCCTCATGCACCCTAATAATTCCTTTGGCCCTTTGGCATGACACATGGACACATGGACACATGGACACATGGACACTAGAAGGAGGTATATATGACAATTTGTGCCCTTTGATTCTGTGTTGCATGTCTTATCTCTAATGGCTCATTCTCAAATCATAATCCTAAAGTGTTTTTCTAACCTATCTCTTGGTAAACTTTCAATCTCAACAGAAATTTTTCATGTCTTGTCTCAATTCAGGTTTGATGGAAAAAGTGGTATGGTTTTGTCCAAACACATATCTGATTTTATTGGGTTTTGTAAATCTCTTGAAGTCGGTGATGAAGACGTTATGTGTATTATATTCACCCTCACTCTTGAAGGTCATGTTAATCAATGGTTTCATACCTTACCATCTGCTTCCATTCATTCTTTTTGTCAATTTCTCAAGGAGCTTCATCAAGATTTTGATAGGTATGATTATCGAGATGTTTATAAAAGAATTAATCGAATTAGAATGGAGCCTAATGAATCAATTGAGGATTTTGCTAACATATTCCTTCACTTATGTTATGAGTTTCCTGAAGAAGATATGGATTGGGATTTATTTAAGAAAAATTTTGAACATTTGGTTCATATCTCTTTGAATCAATGTGAATCTAAGCCCCCAGATGTTCATGTTTTCCAAACTTTAGTAAATTATGAGACACCCCAAATCTTAAAGGAGAAGCCTATTCTTACTTTTGTTCCTTGTCCTCCTCCTTTTCCAGTACCTATTTGGGTGCCTCCTTGTGATAATGTTGAAGTCATGGAATCTATAAATCGAATACCTAATCCATCTCCTCAATCTTCTTCCACTTTCCATGATTCAGATCCAATGGAGGAAACCTTGGAATGGTTCATGAAGCCTCATGTAAAGGTTAATCCTTCCATTCCTCAAGATGATATTAACACTCATAACTCTAGTCTTGAATCTGATTTTGATTCTTGTCCTCCTGTACCATCTCTTTCTCATGATCCCTCGCCCCTTTATTTGATTGATCAACCTATTCCAAATCCAAATAGTGGTAAGTTGCAAGGTAGTCACATTTCATAAGTAAAGGAGCAACAAGATGAGGAATCTTTTGATCTTTCCTCTCTTTTTCAGAATCCTTCATGTCAAGATAATGATCTCCCATCTTTAATTGATTTTGAATCTAGTAATCTCATTGATGTATTAAAAGAATATGATTTTCCTAAGTAATATGAATTCTTGGACAACATTCATTTTGTTGATTTTGACTACGTTATTGTATATAATGATGGTTTCCCTAGTGCACCTTTTTATCTTTCAGTTTCTCAAGAGAACTTTTTTTCAAAATATTATAACTCGGTTAAAGAAGATGATCTTATTGGAACTCCCTCATCAACGCACTATCCCTTATGTCCCACATTTTGTAATGCATTAACTTGTGATGGAGATACTCCATCTAATGAGTCGGATTTAAAATTGAAAAATGGTGGTGAGATCATTCATGATGAAGAGGAAAGTAAAGAAACCATTGAGTATCATTTCCATCCCTTATCATTTTTAATTTTGCATGAAGAAAATTCTTCTATTCAGGTTACTCATGATATTTGTTCAATCTATCCATCTTTGGATGTGAAATTGGAAGAACCTTATGACTTGGGTAATCTGTTTGTTGAAGATGTAAGTTATAACCAAATCAGTGATGTAGATGGTTACCATCTGGATAGTAGTAATTTAGTTGAAAATATTGATGGTAGCCCTCCACACATCATGCATAATATGGTTTAATCCTCAAAATGCAATTGTACAATTCTTGAAAGTCTCGAGACTCACCAGGTAGTCGAGGCATTTCAACTTCCATTGATGGTTATGTGATATTCTCGTGACTCTTATAAGGCCCCCAACTCTAGTAAGGTTAACGAGGAAAAAATTTGGATACTTCATATGTGGAACATGGACACATGGACACATGGACTTCATGATGAGGTGGCAATTCCAAGTTGTCTTCCTTATTACTTCATCTTGCATTATTGATGATAGATCTAATATATGCTTCATCTTCACAAAAGATCCACTTTGTTTCTCATCTTCACCCTCCAAATGGTCTTTGATCAATATCGGAATCCTATGAATCGTCATGCAATGTATTTTGTTTGTCTCGATCCATGGTTTGTTTCATGTCCTCATGATAGCTCTCTTAGTGCTTCTTCTCTACAGGTGTTTCTTCGTGCTTTCTCCGTACTATTTTCTCTTTGTCATTCTTGGAAGGTAATCCTGCCAATGCAAATAATTCATGACGAGGCAAGATCAGCCTTAGAAAACACCTATTTTATCACTACCTAGCTCATGGAATGATCTTCTTATGATAGCCTTGTGATAGGGTTAAAATAAGAAGGCTTGATTAAAAGGGTACAATCAAACTAATTAGTGGCTTAGGAGGGCTCCAATGTTCATTTACTGCACCATTCAATATGAGGAAGATCTCTCCTTGGTCAGCGCATTTGGGGAAGCCGAAGGGATAAGGTGGAAGGCTTCATGCTTCAAGGTTGCACCATGTGCTCCAAAAAAAGGAAAGTTTAAAAGTGTAGTTTTACTAGTCAAGGGTGAGGGGAGGCATCCTTCAACCTTCCCTACTATGCCATGCGGTCAAAGGAAGGGCCAAAGGAATTATTAGGGTGCATGAGGGCATTGGGAAGGAGGGAAGGTGAAAGTTTCAACCTTTAGGACTGTGTTATGAGTTCAAAGGGGAAGACTTTAAGGAGAGCACATTTTGACTGGTCAAAGGTAGAGAGTAGGCTTCCTTTAGCCTTCCCTACTGCGCCATGCACTCTAGAGGGAAATTCTATGAAGTCTTGGGCACATGAGCGCATTAGGAAGGAGGGAAGGGTGAGGCTTCAGCCTTTGGGAGTGCACCATGTGCTAAAAGAAAGAAGAGGCTTGAGAGAAAGCACATTTTTCTTCAATAAGGGGTCACTGTTGCATTTTGGTGCACTTTTCATCCTAGGCTAGTGTGGTTTGAACCAACAATGGGTGATTGACCATTTGGAGTGCACTTTTCATTAAGGGAGGCCATAGGGATGAAGCCACTTAGCCTAGGAGGGTTTTCACTGCACTAGGAGGATAGGAGAATCTTTACATTGCATTTATTTCCTCTGAAAAAAGGGTGAAATATGTCCATTCTACTAGCTAGGAGGGTTCTATGTGTCATGTAATGCATAGGTGACCAAAACTTAGTGAAGTGAGTCAGTATGAGCAAGAAGGGTCAAATGACTGCCCTTGGGAGGATCATAATGTGCAACAGATTTAGGGTAATCTTGAGAGGGACTTATTGCACCAACCTTTGGGAGTAGGATTGCATAATTGAGGCCTATGGATAGATTGAGATCAACACTCAATAAGAGGGATGAAGGCTTCACAACTTGCACTGGGTTAAAGGACCAAAAAGGGCTTCAAAATGGCTAAGTGTGGGATCAACAAAGTAAAACAAGAAAATTCATCCCAATATGAATCAATCTTGGATAACACACATAAAACCATCAATACAAGCGAAAATAATACACAAGACTCATCAATGACAATCACACCTCTAAATGATAGCAAATTGGCACTTATGTCTAAGTGCGACAGTTGATATGACACATTACAACACTTAGAATGCAAGTTATGACAACTATGCGGACGATGACCAAATGGTGTGCTAAGATATAGGAATGTGTCTAGTACATAATCTAGTGATATGTAAGACCATCTAATGTAGAATAACACTACATAACTAACTTTACTAATGTGCAAAGATGTGACATATGTAGGAGTGAAAATCATAAAAGTGACATTTACGACATGAGGAAAACATAAGACGACACTTGCAAAATGTCAACGACCTTGAAAGTGACACATTCCAAAGTCAAGATAACATGAAAACACCACTTATTAAAGTGAAAACAAGCAAAAGAAACAATAGCGAATGTGAAAGTGACACTCATGAAAGCGAAAGTGCGCAAAAGTGACAGTTGAGAAAACTCACCAAAATAGAAGTACAAACACAAAAAAGTGAGGGGGAATATTAGTAAACATATGCATTGATTGTTGACATGAGTTGAACATCACACAGGAACTATCCTTGTGGATGGTGCTATGCATGTTCAAGATTGCATAAAGGAAGTGTTCTCATGAAATCATTAAAAATGTCACATGTGAGTGTAAGTGACTTGACAGTTTGAACTTGGAAGAAGACTTAAAAACTTTATGAAACATCAATCGACCATGGAACGCCATATCGTAGGATCCTCAATAGGGGAAAAAAATTGGAGGGTGGTGATCACAGTGTCAACAAATTCTAAGGTTTGGCCTGATATTGCACCCAATTTAGTTTATGTTACATCCTAAGTGATGGGAGATGCCAAGGTCTCAAACCTGAATTTTAATTTTACTTGGGTTTTCCCTATGGATACATCTTTCATTTATTTCATTAGGATGAATTTATGTTATATTGTGTGCATTTCCATGAATCAAATGTACTTAAATTTATACATTAACCACTGGGTCATAATCTTGAATTTTGATTTGTCTAGTTTGACATCAGGTTTGGAAGTTTCATACTACAAGGATTTTCTGGGAAATGCTTTTGTTGGGTATGAGGCGCTTTATAGGAAAACTGGCCCTAGTGATTTGAGTAATTTTCCTGTAAATTCCATCGTCAATGGTTTGGAGATAATGAAGATGATTTATAAGGTTAGGTGATTTAATAGAGGTTATTTTGTAGTTGGTCTATTCTAGAGTAGGAGGTTTTGATAAAACTAGTGAAGTTGTGATTGTTGGGTCCATTTTAGGAAGAAATGTTAGAATAAGATTGTTGGGAATATGATATTGTAAGTTTTTCTACAACTAAAGATGTGCAAAGCATAATTATGTTTCACGGTTGCCTTTATCTTTGTGTGGGGGAAAGTCTTTTGTCATCGACATGAAAAATTCTATGGGAACTCCCAAAAATGGTATAGGATCTCTGAGAAGTGGCATAATGGGATATTATTCCTTAGTTTATTATTGTCTAGCTCACATTGGAAGTTGAAAATACTTTTGATGAGAGTTTGATGTTGGGTGTTGGAAGTTTTGGAAAATTCTATCAAGAGAAGCTCAAGGATGGAACTAAATTAGTTGTGAAACAAGGTAATTTGAATTCTCAGTAAGGCCTTGTAGAATTTTAGATATAAATTCAAACGTTATCTAAGCTATGACATCGCCATTTGGTTTCTTTGATTGGGTATTATGAAGATAAATTTGAGATGATTCTAGCCCGTGAATACATGGTCAGTAGTCCTCTTCGAAGTCATTTGTATGTGGTAAGGCTTCCTATCTTGTCATGGAAAACAAGTTTCCAAATATTATTAGGGGATGCTAGAGGTCTCCATTATCTTCCTACTGGAATAGCATAGGGAATTATACAATGACATATGAAGACATAAAACAGTTTGCTAGATAATAACAGTGTGGATAAGGCCTCATATTTTGGACTTTCAAAGACTGGGCCTGGTTTGGATCAGACTCATGTGAGTACTGTAGTAAAGGGTAGCTTTGGATATCTGGACCCTGAATTATTTAAAATGAAATAATAGATAGAAAAATATGATGTGTTCATCTAGCGTTGTGATTATGGAGGTACTTTGTGCTAAGCCAACCATCAATCCTTCTCTTCCGAAAGAGATTTAATATAGTGGAGTGGGAAATCCATTGGAAAAAGAAGGGTATGCTTAGTCAAAATATGAATGCTTATATTATTAACACCATCAATGCTATATCTTTTGTAAAGTTTTGTGAGATAGTTGAAAGGTGTTTAACAGATCGGTGTAAAGATAGGCCTACCGTGGGAGATAGGGTATGGAACTTGGAGTGTATCCTCCAACATCATGAGACTTCCATGAAAATTGTCACAGAGGATGCTTCCATAAAAACTGACATAGAGTAAAGTAGTACTAATCACATAGTGGATGTTCCCTTACTTTTCGCTCAACCTGGACCCTCGGACAATACCACCATTGACAATAGTAGTAGCACACTAGATGAGGGTTCCAAAACTGCAATACCAAGTGTAATATTTGCACAATTGGTGAATCCTCCTGGAAGGTAATTTTCTTCGATGACAAGTTTTTCTTGTAAGTCACTATGCAGATTATGCAATGGCCTTTGGATTCTCCTCTCCCTCCAATTATATTTGCTTCTTGTCTTGCATTGAATTATATTTGATGAAAATTCTATCATTTTACTAAAAAAAAGCAGAGGAAGACTCTTTCATATTTTCCATTGCTTGTGTTCTCGTACAAAATGATCCCAATCCATGTTAGTCAAAGCTTACTAATTTTTTCTAACCTCTTGTGATTTGCTTAACATTTCACTATATTATTTGGTGTAGGCTCATGATTTTGCAACTCCTTGCAATTCTTGTAACTTGCCTATTGTGGGAATTAGACATTTATTGTCTATGTTGAATTTGATTCTCATATATATATATATATATATATATCCTACACAACAAATTTCACTACTTTTGAAGTAGTCTTTAGGTGATATTGGAGAATGCTTGGGTGTATGTTTATCATTGAACGGATGGCATGCCATTTCTTAACAATCAAAATGAATAAATTTCAGTCGGGCCTTGCATTATAGTCAACCTATCTTGGTAAAAATCTCACTCCAATACTTTCACTTTTCATGGTGATCATCATCCAACAAAGAGACAAAGAGTTGGGTGTACAAATCATCTCTATATCAAATTCACATCATCACTATAAGTGATTTTGTTCATTTGAACACTAAGAGGATAAATATTGATTATGTTATTTGTTGTTATGTAATGCAATGATTTTAATTTTCTTACAAAGTTCCACATCTCATACTTTATGATACATGAAGCCTTTACTTTATGATACATGAATTTTTTGTTAGCCCTGGTTAACCCATGATGTTATGATAATGTTATATTTCTAATATTTACATTGTTGTATTTTTTTTACTAGAAAAATATCATGTTTATATTTACATATACAATTGAGATAAGGTAAAACATGTTAAAAATGTTGGTAATATCAATCTAGCTATTTGTTGAAAACTAGAATATGTGTGTGTGTGGGGTTCCTTTGATTTTAATTACTTCAGGACATGGGCCTCGAGGCATTGTATACTTTGGAATCTCCTCTTCATTAAGGACTGAAACTTAAATATGCACGACTTTGTGGTAGTTGAACTTCATGCAAAGGGACATTATTCTCTTGAAATTTTTGTTGTTTGTGTCTTCTTTTGTTGTTGTAGCCTTGACAACAATTATACATGGATTTTCCACTAAAATATTGGCCTTGTATTCCAATTCAACCCAATGGCATGTTTGTGGTTTGACTCGGTCTCTTATTCTTTGATCAAACTGCAATGGAGAATTATATATTTTCACAATTGTACATGGATTTTATAGTAACGTATTAACATTCTAGTCCAATTCAACCCTATGATATGTTTGTGGTTTGAATTTATCTCTATTTATTTGAACAAACCCCAATGGAGCATTATATATTTTCTCATTATTTGTGTATGTAGACTTCCAGAGGAGTCATAATTGTTGCTAACTCTTTGGAATTGACCTGTCTTAGAGTTTAAAATCATTCCCAACATTTTTATTGGACACTTCACCCATCATCAAGGGATCCACACAACTTTTCTATATCACTTAATGATGGGTAGAGTGTCCACTTGAAATATGGAATTGAACTCTATTAGAATTTATAAGTGTTTCCAACATTTCCATTGGACACTCCACCCATCATTAGGAGATCCAAACTAAGTTCTTCTTTTGTGAGATCACAAAATAAAAGTCTCAATTGGATCTCTTAATGATGGGTGGAGTGTCCACTTAAAATGTTAAAAATATTTATAAACTCTAATAGAGTTCAACTCTAGAAACTTTACTACAATCTTCTCATTGATCACATGCATACAAGGACTTGAAGAGGAAAAATGAATATTTTTAATAATCACACGCATATTGGACCAAAAATAAAAATAAAAAACACAAACAAATGTAGGGCCTTCTAAAAAAATTTATATACAACATGTGTTACATGGTCTTATTAACATGACTTGTAAGAAGAAAGAAGGTAATTTGGACTACTTAACTATAACAAGTTATTTCTTTGAACTATAACTTGTAAGTTAATATGATAAGGACGTGACAATTTAATATTTTACAAAGAAGTTGTAAGATAAACGTACAATAATTATATATAAATATGAAAAAATTATATAACAAATATCTACCCAATAAGAATTATATAGAAATATATATGAAATGTAACTTGTACACTTTGAACATAATGAGTAGTGCCTAATGTTTATATAAACTCATATAAAGGTGCATAGGTTATGCATTATGTGGGTTTTGTGTTATGAAATGGACACATTCACATTGTATATTGCCAATGTCTAGTATATAAGGACAATCTAGCAATGATAAAAGCAAATCCATAATAAATTGTGCATTCTATTTTTCTTTCCAAAATTTATTAAGAGCATTAGGGGATTTTCTTTGTGACTCGTGATTTAATTACATGAATGTTATTGTTGATTTATTTTTAGAATGGAAATTGATCAATTGTTAAAATACAAAAATTTGTTTTGATTGAGGCCTTGATTGCATTCATTTGATGGTTAGTGTTGGAGGGGCTAGTCAACCAATGTAGTTGAGTTAGTTTACTAATGGGTTGGGTGGACTAACCAAGATAGTTACATAATGGTTTAACTACTTAACTAACCAAAGTAAAGTATAAACACATGAGATTGTGAATTAAACGCAATGTGGTATTGATCATAATATAAAGATAATTGGTGTTGGTCTCATCATTACTTCTCTCTTCCTTCTCTTCTTCTATGTGTGCTTGTGTATACCATTGTATAATTATCTTTGTACATTTTTTTGTGCGAAGTTATACTAGTAAATACCTTATGCAATCCCTTATATTACAACATTGGTTCTATTGTTGGTAGTACCTGATCTAAGATTGTATGATAGTTTATGCATAGATATATGTTGAGTTTGGAAATTCATGAATGGTGGTAGAGAAAACTTCATAACTACTCGAAAAAATTATGCAAGAAGAAATCAATTAACAATTCCACAAGCAAAATCTCAATTATTCAATGAAACGTGTGAGAAGTTCCTTGAAACAATGCTTGAATAAATAAAAAAATTACATCAATGACATCGCACGTGAATAACTTTTTCATCGATGAATAGTTGATGTCCAAATTGATCAATGGGGGATGAGAGAATTTATGAGTTTTCAAAAGAAAATCATTGGTGAATTTTGTGAAGATTAGTAAGCAATCGAAGAGCATACATCCATTAGTGACATGAAATTATGATTATATGGTGACTCCTCTACCTTGTACCTACACTACTGCATAAATTTATATTCAATAAGTGCATTAGCCACATTATGGAGTATATAATTGCTCTTGTAACCCCAAAAAATTTCAACAAGAATGGAAACAAGAAGAGTAGGAGAAAATTATAAACACCAAATACAATGACACCAAAGAATCTTACAACTTATTCCTTAAAAAATAAACATGGCGAACAATAGTGTTGTCATCAACTAAGAGTAAGATGGGGTTGGCAATGGTGGGGTAGTCATTATTGAAATGCTTGAACTTGAGTTGATCTAGCCGACTTGCACCAAAGAGAAATCATGCCATCAAAAGGGAGGAATTTGATAATTAAAAAAACAAAGATAATATATATTAGACAAACAAATAAAGAAAAGGATCTCACAAATAATGAAGTACCACAAACAATTGGTTGACATTCAAAAAAATGAAATGGATAAAAGATAAGAAAATAGAAGAGATGTGAGATGTGAGGGCCCACATCAATTGACAAGGAAGAATCTTTAGGAGTAACAAGTCATTGGAGTGCTATACTTTTATGTGATTGGCAATGACTATCTCGATGTGGCAATAGTAACCCCGATGATTCCTAAGTCGAATGGAGGCCTACAGTTGGTACATGATGACATTGGCACCCTTCAACTAATAGAAACCTTTTAAAGTATAGATGTGGATGAGGCAAGCCCCACATTGCATAGAGTCTCAATCCTAGATGAAGCATGTCTTAGGGTAAGAGAATTCCTCCATCAACATTTGCACATATACCTTGAACCCTATTTAGTGTGGCTTCAACTATAAAATCAAGAAATGTAAAAGCATATTGGAATACCCCAAACTGAATAAAACCAAGTAACTGACGATGACAATATAATCTTACATATGTAGGATCTCACAGATGCACCATCCATCGAATGTAACAACCAAAGAAAAAGAAAAACATTTGACTGGTAGTCATGATTAAATGATGAAATTACAAGAAAGATATTTCATTGAATATATAGATAGAGCTTGTCAAACATAATGTGAACTACCTCAATTAATGAAAATAACCAAAGAAGATGTAACATTAATAAGACCAAAACTATCACCCACACCAGTGAAAGTGATACAACACTAATGCAAAAACTAACATAACAATAGATTAATCAGCCAAATGGATAAGGAAAACAATAGACTGATCAAGGCGTCATACAAAAATAACAACCAATGCATCCATTTGATCTTTCACCGCGACCAATATTTACATGTACAACACTGACTCAAGTCTCTTGATGTTGGAAGATACACTCCAAGTTCCATAGCACATCTCCCATGGTAGGCCTATCTTCACCTTGATCTATTAAACACCTTTCAGTTATGTCTCTAAACTTTCTCAAAGATCCAGGGTTGATGATGCCAATCAAATAAGGATTGGTAATTTGATGAAGCATACCCTTCTTTTTCCATTGGATTGCCCACTCTACTATAATAACTTAATCTTTTGGAAGATAAGGATTGATGGGTGGCCTAGCACATAGTACCTCCATCATCACAATGCCAAATGAATACATTATATTTCTTTGTCATTTATTGCATTATTAAGTATTTAGGATCTAGTTATACAAAGCTACCCTCTATTGCAGACACATATGAGTCTAATCCAAAGTAGGCCTAGTCTTTGAAAATCCATAATCTGAAACCTTAGCAACAAGTTTATCATCCAACAAAATTTTCGATATCTTCATATTTTAGTGTATATTTCCCTGTGTTGCACAAATATGAAGATAATGGAGACCTCTATCAACCCCGAACAATATTTGAAGCCTCATTTCCCATGATAGGATAGGTAGACCAACCCCATATAAATTACTTTGTGGGGGCTCATTGGCCTTGCATTCATAGACTAGAATCGTCTTTGATTGCTCTTCACAATATCCAATCAAAGAAACCAAATGGAGGTGTCGAAGCTTTGATAAAATTCGATTTTTCATCTAAAATTCTACAAGACCTTGTTGAGAGTTGGAATTACCTTGTTTCATAGTTACTTTAGTTCTATCCTCAAGCTACCCTGAACAAACTTTTCCAAAACTTCCAAGACCCAATATTAAACTCTCATCAAAATTATTTGTAGCCTCTAGTATCTAAGCAAATGTGAAGCACTGAGCTAGACACGAAGAAACTAAGGAATAATATCCTACTACCACTTTTAGGAGTTCATGTAGAATTGTTCCTATCAGTGGAAGCCATACAAAGATAAAGGCAACCATCATACATAATTTTTCTTTGAACATATTTTGTTGTGGAAAAAAAAAGAATAGTCTATTCTCAAAAATCCAACTCCATCATTCTAGCAATGCTTCCTAAAATGGACCCAACAATCACAACTGACAACTAGTTTTATCTAAACCTCCTACTATAAGAACTAGCCCAACTATAGAATAACCCTTATTAAATCGCCCAACTTTCTAGCTCATCTTCATTATCTACAAACCAATGGGGATGGCATTGATAGGAAAAATACTCAAATCACTAGTGGCAATTTTGATATAAGGCAACTCAAACCCGACAAAAGCATTTCCCACAAATCCTTGTAGTATGGAACTTTTAAATGTGATGCCAAACTTAACAAATAAAAATTCAAGTTTGCAACCTAGATGTTTATGCATACATTGAAGTAAATTTGATTCATTGCAATGCACACAATATCACAAAAATGCATCCTAATGATGTGTATGAAAGATGGATCCATAGGGAAAACCCAAGTAACATTAAAATTCAGGTCTAAGACCTTGGCATTTCTCATCATTTAGGTTATATTTTAAACTTAATTGGGTGCAACATCTTTTATTTTTATTTTTTGTGACTATACAATAATTGGGTTGGTTTCATACTCACATGACACAGGGTCGATTCTAACCACTACCACGGTAACCTTTAGGTGGCTATGTATGCCCCTTTTGCAAATAAGGGTAAGTCAGGGGGATTTGAATGTTGAACCTTTTGGTACATATCACTTCATTTTCACGACACTTTCTAATTAAGTTGCCCCCCGGGGTTTGAATTGGGTACAATTTCAAGGAAATATTAGAATTATAATACTTGATGGTATCAGGATGAACCCTAAAAATTTGAGCAACAAATCACAAATAGTCATTTGTTGTCACTATCCCATGTTCTCCCCTACGTATCATTCATAGAATCAATAATGGGTCCACCCATTCTAAACCTATATGCAGTTTCTAATGCATAATCATAAATCTGATTATTTTTTTAAGGGTTTCAATAGTCATGGTTTGAAGTCAATTCACCTATGGCAGAAACAACCTCAATTGCATTCACAAAAGAAATTGAATTATTCAATGGAGAAAACCACAATCACGACCTACCATAAGAAATACTTATTAAACAAAAGTGAATTGTTCCCACTATTGAAGCTATTAGGTAGAACAGATCCACCTATTTACATTGAGAAAATCACATCTATGAGGTCGAATTTATTGTAAGGAAAAACATAGAAATACAATAGATTCCAATGGCACTATCTATATGTTTAATATAAAAAAAATAAGATGATTTCTAAGTGAAAATGCATGACATCCAATACAATTTAGAGGGAACCCTTGCACTGGAATTGGCCTTAGTTGGTGTGTTCTGCAGATAATATCGAAGATGATCCAACTGCGAGATAGGGGAACTAAGTACAAGTGAGGAAATTTGAATTTCGTGGGGAGCAAGAGCAACATGTGAGGGCAATGTGCATTAATTTCACTCGATCGACCAATGTCGGAGCAAGATGGAGATGGGTGGAGGGGCCCAAGAGAGTTAAAAAAAAATGACTACCATAAAAGCCAAAATGTAAAAGGAATAGACTAAGGCTACAGGTATATTACACTATCATGCTAGAGGTATGGGGAAAGATGGTGGTTCAGGAAAATATGGAAATGGAAATTTCCCCCAAGACTTTTGGGTAGTTGGTATGGCAGAATAAGATATTAACTTGGGAATTTTTTTGTAGGAGAGGTTCCATAGGTTTTGGTAGATGTGTTATGTTGCAAGGTTGATAATGAGGATGTTTGTCACCTTTTTCTCAAGTGTCCCTATGTGGTTTCCTTTTGGATCAGTGTGTTAAACATTTTAAACATCAATGCTTGTTGGGATTCTTCATCAATGGCAGTATATCTGAAGGATTGGAAGTCAGAATACAAGGAATTTAGAATTCTTCCATTTTATATTTTCTGGGGCATATGGAGGAGCACAAATGCATACATTTTTTAAAATATTCCATTGAACATTAGCAGAATTTGTGTAAAAGTATGTGCATATTTTAATGAGATTGACTTGTGGCACATAAGTGAACATTGAGATGCAATCAACGAGTGAAGATCTAGAGTAGATAACCCATGGGATTTTTTGATGGGGCTAGAAATCATAACATGTGTGGTAGTGGGGCATACATTGCCTTAAAACCAAGTCAAATTTAACATTTCTTTTGGAACAACGGTTTAGGTACAAATACTCAAGCTAAGATCATTACTCTTTGGGGAGTTTTATATTGTGCAAAATGGCTAGCCATTGAGACATTGGATATCTATGGGGATACAAAAGTTGTTATTGACTGGCCAAATGAAAAATCTACTTTCGATCCTCTAATGCTCATAAATTAGATTAATAGAATTAGGGTGTTGATTGGACAATTCAATGGGGTAACTATTTGTCATATACACATGGAATAAAATAGTATAGTTGATGCTCTTTAAAATATGGGACATAGATATCAATGTGGGGAGATCAACTTCTCCACATACAATAATGGCAAACTTGAAAGGATTGGAAAAATCTTGTTTACATGAGTTTCACACTTAATTGATGATGATCTACAAGATTACATGTTTAGATAAAGTCATACACATTTGATATGTATTTATTATTATATGTTTTTTGTGAGACTTCTACCAGGACAAAATTTCAAAATCTAGAATATGTGATTTCTTTTATACTACAGTAAAGACATCATATATGGTGAAATTTGAATATTATAGTCATATGTAAATAGTTTTTTTAATGCAAAGCATTTTGGTTTTTTCTTTCTTAAAAAAAGAGAAAAGAAAAGAGAGGGTTACACCAATTTGTATCATGTATTATTTTATTTTATTTTTTTACATTTTTACAATAAATAATATATAACCTAGTTTAGATCCATCTCAACTGGCATGTACCAAGTTTTGAGAGTGATCAAATCTTTTTTTTAAAGGCTTGCACTTCAATAAAGATTTGAGATTTGATGTAGACTGGTTTAATTATTAACCTTTAAATAATCCACATTAAAAAAAATGCCATTAAAAAAAACGATGGTTAAAAATATTTTGGAAAAAAATTGAAACTTTTATATTTTTTCTTTTATTTTTAATTTAATTTAATTTTATTTTATTTAACTAAATCAAAATATTAAAAATTATAAAATCTCCCCATAAAACCCTATACAATTATAAATTTAAAACTTATAATAATATAGGTATATTTTTTAATAAAAACCTTCATTTCACATAAGAAAAACTTTTTATTTTTTATTTTTTATAATTTTACTTATTTCTTTTGGAATTTGACCAAATTGATATTACAGGTGTATTGATTACAGATATTTTGAAATCTATGAACATATACGGACATGAACCAGGAGATAAGTTTACAGGTTTGTATATGAGCTCTGTAGTTGTATTTGGTGAAGCAAGAAAAACTCACAAACTCCACAATCGAGATAAGTTCACAGGTCTGTACCTGTGCTTTGTAGTTGTATTTGGCGAAGCAATACTCACAAATTGTGAACAAATTATAGCTGCCCCGCCTGGCTTCTGCGGCATAGCCGGTCATCACCGACGAACTGATAGTAAAAATTTAAATTTGTAAATTGCATCGACATCCCAAATGCTTTACTTTGCGTTCAGTGTTCTTTAAATTTGCAAACCACCCACAGAAAGCTGTTTGAATCAGAACAGAACACTCTTAAACGCCATATATTATATCGCAGGTGTTATTTTGCCGGTGGTTTTATCGGTTTGGTGTTAGCAGCAATTCAAATGGTGAACCCATTATTTCGCCGGTGGTTATATCGGTTTGGTATCAGCAGCAATTCAAATGGTAAACCCATTAAATGACAATGAGAAGACAGCAACTAGTGGAAACCTTGCTTTTTCAACCAGCACGGCAGCATTCTCAGTGTATATTAGCTACAATTCCCAAATCACAATCCAATACTTATTCTGGCATACCTTTGGATGATATTCGAAAACCCTGTAAAGTTAAACTCGGCTGTTTGAAGGAGGCGGTGGACAATTTGCATTTTACAGACAACCAAGCAGATTCCCTTACATATACAGCCCTCCTTCATGCTTGTATTAAGAAAAATGACTTACCACATGGCAAACTCATCTGTTCTCGCATGAATCAGACAGGATTCAGGGGCGACGTAATGTTACACAATACGCTTGTTAATATGTATGTCAAATGTGGGAGTCTGGTGGACGCTCGCAGAGCTTTCGACCAAATGCCTGAGCGAGATGTCTGCTCATGGACTGTCATGATCGCAGCTTACTCAAAACATGGATTTCCCGAGGAGGCACTAAAACTTTTCCAGCAAATGTCAGGGACAGGAGTTAAACCCAATCATTTTACCTTTGCCAGTGTTCTTCCTGCTTGTGCCCAATTGGCATCTTTGGATCAGGGCGTGAAGATCCACGAAGAAATAAAAAGCCGTGGGTTCGAATCCAATGCTTTCGTAGCGAATGCCCTGGTAGACATGTATGCTAAATGTGATAGGGTTGAGACTGCACGCATTGTGTTTGACAAAATGTCTGAACCAAATGTTGTCTCCTGGACAGCGCTGATTGCAGGATATGCACAGAAAGGGGATATTGACGAGGCAGCGAAGCTTTTTCAGAAAATGCCTCACAGGGACGTGTTCTCGTGGACGGCGATGATTGCAGGGTATGCACAAAATGGATGGGTGGAGGATGCGTTGAGGCTTTTTGGTAAAATGCTATTGTCAGGGATTAGGCCAGATGCAAAAACCTTCGCCAGTGTTCTTCCAGCATGTGCCGATTCGGTCGCTATTGAGCTGGGCATACAGATCCATGGAGAAGTAATTAAAAGTGGATTTCAGTCCAGTGTCTTTGTGGTGAGTGCCCTTGTAAATATGTATGCAAAATGTGGGAACATAGAGAGAGCCCGTGAACTGTTCAATAAAATGCGCAATCGGGATGTCCTTTCCTGGAGTATTATGATTGCAGGGCATGTACAGATTGGGTTAGCAGGGGAGGCTCTGAAACTTTTTGAACGAATGCAATTAGCAGGTTTAATGCCAGACTCTCAAGCCTTTGCCAGTATTCTCCCGGCATGTGCCAACCTGGCAGCTCTGGAACAGGGTATGGAGATCCATGGAAAGATAATTAAAAGTGGTGTTCACTCAGATGTCACGGTGGTGAACGCCCTGATAGACATGTACTCAAAATGTGGGAGCATAGAGAATGCACGCGATTTATTTGACAAAATGCATCCGCGAAATGTTGTATCCTGGACAGCTATGATTGCAGGATATGCTATGCATAGCTGTGGCAATGAGGCCCTGCAACTCTTTGAACAAATGAAACGCTCTTGCTTCATTCCAGACCATGTTACCTATCTTTGTGTTTTGTCTGCTTGCAGCCACGCAGGTCTAGTGGATGAGGGATATGAACACTTCAATTGCATGAGTGAACATCATCACATCACACCTGCAATGGAGCACTATAGCTGCATGGTTGACCTTCTTTGCCGTGCTGGACGTTTGTATGAAGCGCAAAACTTCATCAATAATATGCCGATACAATCCGACGATAGAGTTTGGACATCCTTACTCAGTGCTTGTAAAGTACATAATGATTTAAAGCTAGGAGAATATGTGGCAGATCGCCTTCTTGAGTTAAACCCTGTCAATGATGCGCCTTATGTTCTTATTTCAAACATGTATGCTGCCGTTGGCAGGAGGGATGACATTGAAAGGGTAAGGAAAACAATGAAAGACAGAGGTCTGAAAAAGTCACCTGGTTGCAGTTGGATTGAGGTTAATAAACAGGTGCATGCTTTCCTCACTGGGCATAGGTCACAATTTATAGTCACCGATCAAATTTGAAGGCTCTTGTAAAGAAATGGACATCTCATTATGTCGATAGGTGTGGTCTATTTCAGAATAGGGCTCTTGTAAAGAAATGGACATCTCATTATGTCGATAGGTGTGGTCTATTTCAGAATAGGCCTCTCAGAATTTCCAATCTTTAAAAAACAAAAATGTTATGAATGATCTAGCTTTTTTAAAAAGTTATGAATGATCTGGATTTAATACTTTGAGACTAGTCTTCATCATATACATGATCGAACTAATGAAATCAAGGATATCAAGGGTTTCTGATGTCAGATCTTGCCTAAACTGCAACAAGAATAATAGTTGGAATGTGCCAACACCATTTACTTACAAGTTCTAATTAAATTTCCAATCAACAAAATGTCCAACAAATTACCAACATATATTTTAATTTTCTTCTAAATTGCAAAAACTGTGTACATATATCTATAGATAAATATATATTTAATTCTTCCTCTATTATTACTAGAATTTGGATGAGTTAAACCCCAAGGGTTAGCTCAGTTGGTCAAAATCAGTGCCTCGCCATCGGGAGGTCACAGGGTCCAATCTCCCCAAAGCCCTTGGGGTCAAGCCTTGCTAGTGGGCCGTGGAGCTAGATTCCCTTCGGGGTCAATCAACCCAGATTTTTCCGTGGACGTAGCACCACCCGTTGACCAAGGTGTCTGTGAACCACAACCTTGGAATTTCTCGAAAAGAATCCAATCTCTCTATTTTTTTTTTACAGAGTCTAAGCTTTCTTCAAATTTTTCCTTCTATAAATCTAGTTTATTTTATTAAACTTAATAAAAAACTACTTCCATCTATATCTACAAAAGTGGATAAGATTTCTTATTTTTTCTAACATCATTCATATCCAAACTTTCTAATCGTTCAACTAAAACAAAACTAATTTACTAATAAAATAAATGAATCTAATTCCTTTCACATTTCATTTGTTTTTTTCCAATTTCATGAGTAAGATGCTGGTGACAATCCCCGAGACGTTGAGGTGGCAAGCCTATGTGGCGGTTGGCCTGTGTTCAACTTTTCCCGCACTCGTATTTGCTTGGGGTTTTAGGTAAGCTTTTTAATGGGCAATTTATTCTCCTTCGTCCCAAGGTGGTCTCGGTTTGTGTGACACGGCTCTATGGCGCGGTCTGTTGTGGTTGAGTTGGTTATGTTTCCATCGGTTTTGGTTATGCTCCCCTGCGTTCTTACCTGGTTCGTTCTGCAAGGAAAGGATGGCGCTCTGCCTCCCGTTGTCTTCTGGGTCCTTCTTCGGCTCTAGTCCTCTATCGTTTTGTTAACTGTGTGATGGTGTTTCGTTGGACCTGGTGGTTGCTTCTTGCATGGTTTTTCGAGGAGGTTTTGGGCTCTATGGTCGCCCTGGGTACGCCTTGGCTTCTCTGTATTTGTTCACAGATATTTGATTTTACCAGGTTGACGGCACTGTTTTTAATTGTTTCAGTGGTTGCATTGTTTTACCAGGCCCTCTGCCCGACTCTCCCGGCGATGGCTTGACGGCTTCTACTCGAGGTAATTCCTCTGCTCTGGTTTCAATTCTCCATTTCCTTTTACTTTCACTAACAGCTTTGCTCCTGGTGAGCAGACGGTGGTCTTATGGCTCTGTGGCCGTGGTTTATGCTCTGTTGGGTCTCAGTATTTGCTGGCCCTCTAGCCGTTGGTTGCACTCTGTTGTGTCTCGGCTTTCCTTGGCTCTGGTGCCGTTGGCTATGCTCTGTTGGTCTCAGTTTTGTGGCTCGGCTATGGAGCCTGGCTTCCTCTTTAGGTATCCGCTGTGGGTATTCATCCTACCCTCTATCTATTTTTTAACATGGGTTTATGGTTATGCTACCTCACTAATTCTTTGTTTGTCTGTACAAGTACTCGTCCCTCGTCACGGTGGTTGCAAGGGTTTGGTCTTTGGGGAAAATGTTGGGGTCTTCGTCCTTCTGGTCCGGCTTTACACAAACCGGGTAGGGTCCTTCTTGTTTATGCTATGCGGTCATATATATTTTGTTGGTAGCAGTTAGGCTATGCCTCTGTCTGTTCTCGGTCTTAGTTGGTCTGTCGATAGGTGGCCTCCTGTGCACTATGTCCTCTGCTGTAACTTTTGTTTATGAATTTGGGAAAAAGTTTATGTATCCCGTCTCTGGCTATTGGTAATGCTTCGGTCTCTGCTCAGTTTGGTTTGTTCTGGGTTGTGTGGAACCCTCCTTGGCCTGTGTCAATTGTATGAGGACTGTTATGGATGGTTTTTGAAGGCTCTGTGCCTCGGACCTGCGTGGGGTTACAGAATGCTATCTTTTTGTGCTACCATGGACTTTGACAAATGTTTATACACACACACACACACACACATATATATATATTGTAAATTTTCATTGTTAAATCAATAGCATGCTTTTGTGAAATACCTGGATGGTTTCTTCTGCTGTGTTTGGCTCCTTCAGTTTGATGCGCAATTTGATTAACAATCATTCAATTCTGTCATTAATTTCTATGCACAATACATAATTCTTGTCATTTATGGAAAACAATAATGGATACCTGTAAGCTTCAATTTACTTTTTAAAAATATATTTCAGAGCTACGCTCTCTGGTCTCTTTTCTTTTGGATGGCAGCAACCCCACCTTTGTCTTTGGGTTGCCTATTTAAGTTGTTGGTAGCCTCATTCTGTTGAGGAACTACCTACAGTTACAATGTAGTTACATTCCAATTTCTGGCAGTTTGTTTCCTAACTTATTTAAAACTAATTTCTAATCTAACTACTGTTCAAATTAAAGGAAAACATTGGTTGTGATAGCCTTCTTTTAAACATAAAATAAAATTAAACTAAAAGTGAATTTAATTTTAACAGCTTGTCCAGTTGTCGCCTCCCTAATTGGATGCTCTTGCATCAGGCTCCCAGGGTGAATGAATCTCATGGCTCCTATCCATGAGCTCTTCAATCGAATACCTGGCGCTTTGAATCTGTCCAGCATCCAACTAGGAACTGTCCTCAATTGGACAGTTCTTCCATTTAACCAGGTACTGTAAGTACTCCTTCTGTCGTGTCCGCCTAGCTACCTGAGTATCCAATATTTGTTCGATCTCTAGAGGCTTGGCTGGGGGCATCTGTCTGACCCATGTCTTTGTCTCTCCTTCTCCCTGGGTGTCCCGTGTGTATTCTGTTGAACTGTCCTCCACATTAGCAGTAATGTAAGGGTACAGGTCTGCCACATTGAAAATGGGCGAGATCCCGATACCCGGGGGTAGTTGTAGTTCATATGCGTTGGCAGAGAACTTTTGTAGTATCCGGCAAGGCCCTATTTTTTTCAGTTTGAGCTTGTTATATTCCCCTTTAGGAAACCTCTCTTTCCGTAGATGTGCCAATACCAGGTCTCCTACATTGAATTGCACTTCCCGTCGTTTTAAGTCTGCCTTCTGTTTATATCTTTGGCTGTTGTCCTGCAATTTGGTTTTCACCTGTTCATGAAGTTCGTTGATCACCTTTGCGAAATCTTCACCATCAGCACTCCTTCGTTCCAACCGACCCAAATCCGCAACTCGTGCACACCACGGGGGTGCATTCCATATAGGATCTGGAAAGGACTTCTTCCCGTACTCCTGTTGGGTGAATCGTTATAAGCGAACTCTGCTTGTGCGAGTACACGATCCCACTGTCGTGAATTTTCACCAACCAGACTACGTAACAGATTCCCCAGACTTCGGTTCACTACCTCAGTCTACCCATCAGTCTGTGGATGATAAGCTGAGCTGAAATTTAATTTAGTATCTAACTTCTTCCACAAAGTCCGCCAAAAATGACCCGTGAACTTCACATCCCTATCTGAAATAATAGACTTTGGCAAGCCATGTAGTCTGACAATTTCTGTGAAGAACAAGTGGGCTACATGCATGGCATCGCTGGTATTTTTACAAGGAATAAAATGCACCATCTTAGTAAAGCGATCCACTACTACCATGATTGAATCGTACCCCTTCTGTGTCCTTGGCAAGCCTAAGACAAAGTCTAAACTGACTGAGTCCCATGGTCTGTCTAGAATAGGTAGGGGCATATACAATCCCGTATTTTGACTGTGTCCCTTTGCCAGTTGACACATCTTACATCTAGCCACATATCTCTGTACGTCTCGCCGCATCTTCGGCCAATAATAGAAGTGACTTACTTGGTCCAAAGTCTTGTCTATGCCAAAATGTCCAGCTAGACCCCCACTATGTTTCTCCTGAATTAAGTTTTCCCTCATTGAACATTCTGGGATACACAATTGTCCTCCCCTGAACAACAATCCTTCCTGTATATTATAGTCTAGCCACGAACTGTTGTCCCTCAACAACGGATTCTGGCAAGCTTCGTATGCTTCCTTAAAGTCTACATCTATTTCATACAGATCCTTGAGATGCTCAAAGCCTAACACCTGCACTCTGCTTTCTTGTAAAATCAAACTCCTCTTGCTTAACGCATCTGCCACTTTGTTGGCTTGTCCACTGATGTGTTTCAGCACAAACGTAAAACTTTGGAGGTATTCCACCCACTTCGCATGTTTATGGTTCAGCTTATGCTGTTGCATGACATATTGCAAAGCGGAATTGTCTGAAAACATAACAAATTCATTTCCCATTAAGTAATGTCTCCAATGTTTCAGTGCTTGTACCACTGCATAAAACTCCTTGTCGTAGGACGTATATTTCTGTCTACTCTCATTCAACTTCTCGCTGAAATAGGCCACTGGTTTGTCCTCTTGGCTGAGTACTGCTCCAATGGTTGTCCCACTGGCATCGCAATGAACTTGAAAAAGTTTGTTGAAATTTGGTAACCTCAAAATGGGTCTTTCGGTGATCTTCTTTTTCAGCAGTTGAAAACTCTTTTCAGCTGACTCCGTCCAATGAAAAGGTTGATTTGCTTTTTTAATGGTATCCACCATGGGTGCACAAATCCCACTGAAATCTTTTATAAATTTCCAATAAAAACTCGCCAACCCATGAAAACTCCGTACTTCAAACAAACTCTTGGGGGATGGCCAGCTAACTATGGCTGCAACCTTTTCCGGATCCATCTTTAATTCGTTTTCTGAAATCACAAACCCCAAATAAATTAACTCCTTAAAAAACGTACACTTTTTCAAATTTAATAGCAACTTATTCTGCTGCAATTTTTCCAAGACACACCTGACGTGTCGGAAATGTTCTTCCCTTGTCTTACTGAAAATAAGGATATCATCTAAATACACAATCACAAACTTTCCAATATATTCCTTCAGCATCTCGTTCATCAAGTGCATGAATGTGTTGGGTGCGTTGCTCAATCCAAATGGCATGACCAGCCATTCATACAGGCCTTCATTGGTCTTGAAAGCGGTCTTCCACTTGTCATCTTCTCGAATCCGAATCTGATAATATCTGCTTTTTAAATCAATCTTCGAAAAATATGCCTCTCCACTCAAATAGTCTATCATATCATCCATCTGTGGTAAGGGAAACCTGTACTTGATGGTAATCTTATTTATTGCTCAAGAATCAGTACACATCCGCCACTCTCCTCCTTTCTTGGGAGCTAAGACTGTTGGAACCACACAAGGACTTAAACTCTCTCGAATCAACCCTTTGTCCAACAACTCCTGTACCTGCTTCCTGATCTCCTCATTGTCCTTTGGACTCATTTGGTAAGCAGCTTTGTTTGGTAAACTAGCTCCTGGAATGAAATCAATATGGTGATTGATACTCCTCCTTGGTGGTAATTTATTCGGTAAATCATCCACTACAATGTCGCTAAACTCTTGTAGCATATCTTGTATCTCCTCAGGCAAATCAGTAATCTTAGTGTGGATTAACACTACTCTTGGCCTTCGCACAATTGCAAACTTTATTTCATCATCTCCAATCTGTTGTAGGAACTCTTTTCCTCCTAACAATAACGTTTTTGTTCCACTGTTTTCTGTTGTATCCTCCTCTCTCTTGGCTACCAACGTATGCTTGATCCCATCTTTCGCAAACTTATAACAGTTTGTCTTCCCATCATGGACTACTTTCCTGTCATACTGCCATGGTCTACCCAGTAGTATATGGCACACATCCATCGGCATAATATCACAAGTTACCTTATCCTTATACCTACCAATATGAAACTCCACTTCGCACTGCTCATCAACCAGCAGTTGATGTCCTTTTTGTAACCAAGACACTCGGTATGGGGTTGGGTGCTTCAATATTTTTAAACCCAGTTTCTCTACCATTTCAGTGGCTACTAGGTTGTTAGTGCTTCCGCTATCAATAATCAATTTACAACATTTCCCATGTGATTTACACACAGTTCGGAACAGTGCTTTCTGTTGTGTCTGGCCAGCTAATTTTTTAGCTGTTTTCAACAATACCTTGTTCAACACCAAGGCCTCTCCTGTCTCAGGCATGTTCTCCACTTCTTGAGGTGGTGCCTCAACTTCCTCCGGTTGAGCAACACATGCTCCTCTTTGTCCTGCTTGATCACTTTCAGGACATTCAAAAGACCGGTGTCCCCACTTGTGACACTTGTAACATTGATAGGCATTTCCTCTGCCTCTTCCATTACCTCTTCCTCGTTGGTAAGGCCTTCCTCCTCTAGTGTTACCTTCTTTATCAGTTGGTCCTGTAGTTTTTGAACTGCTACCTTCTTCATTGTTGTTGGCAGTTCTACCTCTGCCAAAACACTGTCCTCTTCCTCGGCCAGATCCATGTCCTCTTCTGGCATTCTGCTTCCTGGTGATCTTCTCTTCTGCTTTTAAAGCACTTTGATAGGCTTCCTCTATGGACTTGGGGGAGAGAATACTAATCTCATCTAGTATCTCCATTCGTAATCCATTCACAAACCTCGCTGTCTTTTCTGGGGTATCTTCGACATAACCCGCTCATAGATTCACTCTGTAGAATTCTTCTGTATATTCCTTCACAGTCATTGCCCTTTGTTTCAAGTTTTGTACCTGTCTATATAGAGAAATCTGATAGTCTTTGGGTAAAAACTTACTTTTCATCTTGGCGATCATCCTGTTCCATTTTTTAATTGGTGGCTTATTTGACCTTCTCCTTTCTGCTTGCACACTGTCCCACCATAGTGTTGCATGTCCCTTTAGTTTGGTGGCTGCAAACCTGACCTTCTTATCCTCACTGATTTCTTCACATTCGAAGTATTTATCCAACTCACTAATCCAGTCCAACAATACTTCTGTAGATAAACTGCCATTATAGTTCGAAAGCTCTGGCTTCGGTTTGTTGCTTGCTAACAAAACAGACCTCAATAATTTTATCTCTGGCCCTTCCTCATCGGATCCATCCGTCGTAGCTGCAATTTCTTCTTCACTATCGTCGCCACCTTCTGGATCCCTGCTTCTACTGCTGCCAATCTGGCACTTAGGATCCTGATTTCTTCATGTAATCCTTCGTTGGCTACTCTCCGAATAGCTCTACCTCGACCTCTTCTTCCTACTTCCATATTTTTTCTTCCTTAAGGAAAGAACTTGCTCTGATACCAAAATTTGGTGACAATTCCTAAGACGCCGAAGTGGCAAGCCTACGTGGCGATTGGCCTGCGTTCAACTTTTCCCGTGCTCATATTTGCTTGGGGTTTTAGGTAAGGTTTTAATGGGCAATTAATTCTCCTCCGTCCCGAGGTGGTCTCAGTCTGTGTGACACGGCTCTATGGCGCGGTCTGTTGTGGTTGAGTTGGTTATGTTTCCGCCAGTTTTGGTTTTGCTCCCCTACGTTCTTACCTGGTTCGTTTTGCAAGGAAAGGATGGTGCTCTGCTTCTTGCTGTCTTCTGGGTCCTTTTTCGAGTCTGGTCCTCTGTCATTTTGTTAACTGTGTGATGGTGTTTCGTTGGACCTGGTGGTTGCTTCTTGCATGGTTTTTTGAGGAGGTTTTGGGCTCTGTGGTCGCCCTGGGTATGCCTTGGCTTCTCTGTATTTGTTCGCAGATATTTGATTTTACCAGGTTGATGGCATTGTTTTTAAGTGTTTCAGTGGTTGCATTGTTTTACCAGGCCCTCTGCCCAACTCTCTCGGCAATGGTTTGACAGCTTCTACTCGAGGTAATTCCTCTGCTCCGGTTTCAATTCTTCGTTTCCTTTACTTTCACTGACAGCTTTGCTCTTGGTGAGCAGACGGTGGTCTTATGGCTCTGTGGCCATGGTTTATGTTATGTTGGGTCTTGGTATTTTCTTGGCCCTCTAGCCGTTGGTTGCGCTTTGTTGTGTCTCGGCTTTCCTTGGCTCTGGTGTCGTTGGCTATGCTCTGTTGGTCTCAGTTTTGTGGCTCGGCTATGGAGCTCGGCCTCCTCTTCAGGTATCCGTTGTGGGTATTCATCCTACCCTCTCTCTGTTCTTTATCATGGGTTTATGGTTATGCTGCCTCACTAATTCTCTGTTTGTCTGTGCAGGTACTCGGCCCTCGTCACGGTGGTTGCAAGGGTTTGGTCTTTGGGGAAAATGCTGGGGTCTTCGTCCTTCTGGTCCGGCTTTACGCAAACCGGGTAGGGTCCTTCCTGTTTACACTATGCGGTCATATATATTTTGTTGGTAGCAGTTAGGCTATGCCTCTGTTTGTTCTTGGTCTTAGTTGGTTTGTTGATAGGTGGCCTCTTGTGCACCGTGTCCTCTGCTGTAACTTTTGTTTATGAATTTGGGAAAAATTTTATGTATCCCGTCTCTGGTTGTTGGTAATGCTTCGATCTCTGCTCAGTTTGGTTTGTTTTGGGTTGTGTGGAACCCTCCTTGGCCTGTGTTGATTGTATGAGGACTGTTATGGATGGTTTTTGAAGGCTTTGTGCCTCGGACCTGCGTGGGGTTACAGAATGTTATCTTTTTGTGCTACCGTGGACTTTGACAAATGTTTACACACACACACACACATATATATATATTGTAAATTTTCACTGTTAAATCAATAGCATGCTTTTGTGAAATACCTGGATGGTTTCTTCTGTTGTGTTTGGCTCCTTCAGTTTGATGCACAATTTGATTAACAGTCATTCAATTATGTCATTAATTTCTATGCACAGTACATAATTCTTTTCATTTATGGAAAACAATCATGGATACCTATAAGCTTCAAGTTACTTTGTAAAAATATATTTCAGAGCTAAGCTCTCTGGTCTCTTTTATTCTGGATGGCAGCGACCCCACCTTTGTCTTTGGGTTGCCTATTTAAGTTGTTGGTAGCCTCATTTTGTTGAGGAACTACCTACAATTACAATGTAGTTACATTCAAGTTTCTGGCAGTTTGTTTTCTAACTTATTTAAAACTAATTTCTAATCTAACTACTGTTCAAATTAAAGGAAAACATTGGTTGTGACAACCTTCTTTTAAACGTAAAATAAAATTAAACTAAAAGTGAATTTAATTTTAACAGCTTGTCCAGCTATCGCCTTCCTAATTGGATGCTCCTGCATCAGATGCCCCTGCGTTAGACTCTCGGGGAAATAAATTGTCCATGATCTCTTGAACATTTATGTAATGCTTGGACATCTATGGAGCAGTCATCCAAGTAGCATCCTCTAATGGGTGATTTTTCCACTTCACCAAATACTGAAAATATTATTTTCCTCTAGTTTCTTCACCACTTTTCGATCTAATAGCCCTTCCATTTCCTTTGGAGTTGATTTGCGCAGTCACTGCTTCCATTCAACAATCTAATCTACTTCATTGGAAGACTCATCATTTGGAACTTGTATTGTTCCCTAAAAGGAATACAAATTAGAAACATTAAAAATTAGGGAAATACCAACATTGTTTGGAAGATCCACTTCATAAGTATTTGAGGAAAATTTCCTTGAAATTTTATAAAGTCCGAACTTCTTGAGTTTTAGCTTGTTGTAACTCCCTTTAGGAGATCTTTCTTTCCTCAAATGTACCATGACTAAATCATCAATCTCGAAGTTTTGTTACATTCTCTTTGAATCAACCCTTTGTTTGTATTTGTTGTTGTTTTCTTGTAATTGTTGTTTAACTCTTTCTTGCAATTCCTGCATGCCTGGCCAAAAATAAAAAAACATTCAATTGAGCAAAAGTTAAATATCTTGCCCAAAATGTCTTAATAACCCTCCGCTATGTTTTTTCCTGATAAGATTTTTTCTTATAGAACATTTGGGTATGCACAATCTACTATCTTTAAATAGCAAGCCTTCATGCAACATAAAACTCAACCACGGAGTTCTATCCCCACTAAATGGATTTTTACCAGCAACATATGCATCTTTAAAATCGACATCTTCCTTATACATCTCTTTCATTTCATCAAATCCTAAAGTGTTGATTTGAAACTCATGCAAAATCAAATTTACTCTACTTAATGCATCAATGACCTTATTTATTTACCACTTGTATGTTTGATGACAAATGTGAAATTTCACAAGAACTCCACCCATTTAGTATGCCTCTGATTCAATTTGGCATGTTGATAAACTGTAGAGCATGGTTATCAGTATAAAGAACAAACTCATTGGGCATGAGATAATGCCTTCATTTTTCTAAAGCCTTAACTATAACATAAAACTCTTTATCATAAGAGGAATACTTTTGATTTGTTTCATTTAATTTTTCACTAAAATATGCAATCACCCTTCTTTCTTGACCTAGGACTACTCCAATAGCAACTCTACTAGCATCAGTCTCAACTTGAAAACATTTGTTCAAATCTGGTAAGGCGAGTACAAATTGTTAAGTTATCCTTTGCTTTAGTAATTTAAAATTTCTATCAGCTGCTACAGTCCATTTAAATGGTTGCTTATTCTCCTTGATTGTGTCAACAATGGGTGCACACAAACTGCTGAAATTCTTTATAAACTTTCGGTAGAAACTTGCAAGGTCGTGAAAGCTTCTTACCTCAAAACACATTTCTTGGAATAGGCCAGTTAATGATTTCCTTCACTTTATTTGAATCCATCTTCAATCCTTCTTCCGAAATCACAAATCCCAGGAATACCAACTCATTCTTCATGAAGCTGCATTTCTTTAAATTTATCAAGTTCTTCTCTTATCGCAGGGTGCTCAAAACTAATTTGAGATGCTTTAGATGATCTTTTTTTGTTTGGTTGTGGGGAGGCGAGGAGGGGCGCTGAGGTGGGGGAGTGCGAGCAGGATGGGGTTGGGCAAAGCGAAGTGTCATTTTTTTTTCAATTATTCTTTTTTTGTGGTTTTTTTTTTATGTTACTTCTTAATTTTGTTTTTTTTAATGGCTTTTATATTTTAAGTTTTGTTTTTAAATTTTTATAATTAAATTTTTTTATTTTTGTTATTTTCTTTTAATTTAATTTCAGGTTATTTATTTATTTTTATAATTTTAATTTCAAAAAAACAATTCTTAAATATTTATTTTATTTTGTTTATTTAAATTATTTAATTTAAGTATTTTTTAATTTTATTTTAATTGATTTTTTTTTTTATTTTTTTTTTTCTTAATTTTTAATGAGGTTTTTAATTGTAGAGATGAGGCTTCTGTGATCCATATTAAGTTTACGAGAGATTTTTCGGCGAAAATCACATGAGATGTCATTTGTCGACGCGTTTCGAGGTTTTTAATTTTTATTTGTCGTTTTTTAACTTAAAAATTGTTTTTAAATTTTCTTTTTAAGTTTAATTTGTTTTTCTTTAAATTATATATATTTTTTTAATTTTAATTTAATTTTTTTATATTTTTTTTGTTGTTGTTTTCTGTTAATTTTTTATTTAATTTTTTTATTTTTATGAGAGAATTTTGTTTTTTTTTTTACATTTTTATAGTTTTTTGTTTTTTATATCTATATATATATATATATATATAGTATTTGATTTTTTTGTCATGTTTTTTTTTTTTTTTTTTTTTTAACTAACATGAAAATCATCAACATTTAAAAAAAAAAATATCCACACTTAATTCATTAGAAAATTTAAAGTGTAAAAACTAAGCCCTTTAAACAAAAAAGATTGATGTTTATCAGCGCTTTTCAAAATCAAAATGAAAATCACTAACAAAAAAAATGTTCACACTTGATACATAAAAAAATTTAAAGAGTCAAAAATAAGCCCTCTAAAAAAATGTGTTGATGCTACATCAACACTTTTCAAAATCAGCATAAAAATCACTATCATTTAAAAAAATGTGTTGATGTTGCATCAACACTTTTCAAAATCAGCATGAAAATCATTAACATCGAAAAAAATGTTCATACTTGATACATAAGAAAATTTAAAGTGTCAAAAATATGCTTAAAAAAAGTGTATTCTCGCATCACCACTTTTCAAAATCGGGGAATTTTTTGCTACCTCAAAAAAATGGGTACCAGTTCACTCTCGTTTGATCGGTAACTATGTTTTGGTAAGAGTTATGTTATGCAACGAGCTCACAAATAAATAGATCAACGACTTAAAAATGATTCTCTTTGAGGGAAAACCTCTTTTACATTACATAAATGAACAATTCTTTGATGATTGAAATGATTAAAATCAATTTTCTATATATAAGAGTCTAAGGGGTCACAATATAATGAAAGTCGACATAACAATAATAATGTAAGGGCACAACAATAACAATAGTGGGTTTATATGGGGCACAATAATAACAATATGGGAACTAGGGCTATACTAAAAATAACAATAAGGGGGCTTGAGTAGTTCTAGATGCTTCTGTATAAAATTCTCATCCTCCCATGTGGAATCTCCAACGAGTAAGTTCTTCCACTTGATGAGATACTCTGAAATTAATCGATTTCGTAGTTGTCGACTTCTTGTTTTTGTGATTGCATCAAGTTCCCATATGATTTTTCCTTCTTTGTCAAGTTCTGACAATATTGTTTGAACTAGGAGCTTATCACCTATAACCTTATTTAAACATGAAACATGGAAAACTAGGAGCACTCGGGAAGATTTAGGAAGCTCCAATTTGTACGTCATAGTACCAATCTTTTGCAACACCTTGTAAGGACCATAATACTCTGGGGATAATTTATTATTCTTCTTAGCTTTCTTGAGGGACATTTGTTTGAATGGTTGTAGTCGTAAAAATGTCCAATCGCCTACATCAAAACTTCTTTCGCCACAATGTTGATCTGCCTGTTGTTTCATTCCATTTTGTGCCAAAGTGAAGTTATCTTTTAAGAGTTGGAGAACTTCTTGTTGATGCTCAATGTGATCTTCCACTACTTGAACCTTAGAATTTTCTCTTAAAGACGATGTGATGGATGGTGGATGATATCCATAAATTGTCATAAATGGGGTCATTTTTGCTACAGTATGGAAGGAATTGTTATACCACCATTCAGCCAAAGGAAACCACTTGACCCATTGTGTCTATTTATCAGATAGAAATAAACTAAAATATCATTCCAAACATTTGTTCATTGTCTTAGTTTTCCCATCAGATTGAGGATGATAAGATGAGCTATGAGCTAATTAAGTACCCAGAGAATAAATAATTCCATCCAAAAATTTCTAGTGAAAATGGGATCTCTGTCGCTTACAATAATCTTTGGGTTTCTATGTAGTTTTTGAATTGTTTCCATAAATGCAATAGCAATTGTACCGACTTTAAATGGATGAGATAATGCACAAAAGTGTGCATACTTGGTAAGTCTATCAACTACCACCATGATAACACTCTTTCCTTCGGACTTGGGTAAACATGTGATAAAATCCATTGAAACCTCCTCCCACTTGGAATGGATAAAGATTGTAACAGGCCCGGGGTCTTAATTGTTTCAACTTTATTTTGTCGGCAAACCAAACATTCTGCCACAAACTTTTAAATATTAAATTTAAGGCAATCTCAAAAAAATTCCTTCTTAACCATATGGTAAGTTTTTAAAAATCCCGAGTGCCCTCCTAAGGGAGAGGTGTGCAATTCAAGAAGAATCTTTTGTTTGAGTTGGGAATTCTTACAAAGGTATAAGCAATCTTTGTACCATAATGAATCATTTTTCCAATTAAATGTATCAGATGTACTTGGATCTTGCTACAACTTTTGAATGAGTGCCCACACTTCTTCATTATTTTTCATTCATCCTTTGCTTTGGTTATCTAGTCTCGTTGGATAATAGAAATGACCCAAAGCAATGTTTTCACATCCTCATCCTCTCTTGAGAGTCCACATGCAACAACATTTTTCTTCCCTTTTTTGTAAATGATAATAAGTCGTAACCCAACATCTTTGTGACTCATTTTTGTTACAATTCTCAAATATAGTTTTTGTTCTGAAAAGTATTTAAGACTATAATGATATGTTTTTACCTTGAAGTGTCTTCCCATTAGGTAAGATCATCATTTCTTAAGTGCATGTAGTATTGCCAACATTTCCTTCTTATAAATATCTTTGTGTAAATACTTTCCTTTGATTGAATGACTTTCAAAAGTAATGGGTCTTCTTTCTTGCATTAAAACAACACCAATTCCATTTCCTGAGGCATCACATTCCACAATAAAGGTTTTTGTAAAGTCTGGTGTAGCTAAGACCAGTGATTGGCACATTGTCTCTTTAAGATTTTCAAAGACCTTAGTTTCTTCTAGAGTCTAAGAAAATTCATCTTTCTTCAGTAATGTTGTTAAAGGTGTTGTTATTCTCCCATAATTATTAACAAACTTGCGATAATACCCTGTCAACCTGAGAAATCCTCGCAGCTGCTTTATAGATGTCGGGATTTTCCTTTCCTTAATGGCTTTAATTTTGTTAGGGTCTACCTTAACACTCTCATGAGATACAATATGACCCAGATATTCCACCTCATGTACTCCAAAGAAACATTTGGAGGTTTTTGCATATAATTGTTTCTCCTCCAATAGTTTGAGCACCCTATCCACATGTTGAACATGATCTTCCAAGACTTGTTGTAGATTAGCATATCATCAAAAAATATTAACACAAATTTCCTAAGGAAGGGTTTGAAAATGGAATTCATCAAACCTTGAAATGTAGAAGGTGCATTGATAAGGCCAAAAGGCATGGCCAAAAATTCATAATAACCCTCATGAGTTCTAAATGTTATTTTTGGAATATCTTCAGTCTTCATTCTTATCTGATGATATCCTTAATGAAAATCCAACTTGGTGAAGTAAATTGCTCCATGCAATTCATCCAATAATTCGACAATGGCATGAATGAGAAATTTACCTTTAATAGTGAGTTTGTTGAGCTCCCTATAATCCAGACACATGCACCATGATCCATCTTTCTTGTGCACCAATCCTACTGAAGAAGAGAAATAACTTTGACTAGGTTGAATTATACTAGTCTCTAGCATTTTTGCAACCATATGTTCAATTTCACTCTTTTGGGCATAAGGATATCTGTAAGGTCTGTTGTTTAGATTAACACTTCCTGGAATCAAGTGAATCACATTATCATGATCATGAATAGGTGGGTGGCCATTAGGAGTCTCAAACACCTTGGAATGATTGTCCAAGACTTTTTGGAGATATGGAGAAATAATGATTTCGATGTTTGAACACCTAGTGAGCATAATTATGCAATTACACCCTGCTCTTCTTTCTTCAGAAGCTTTGTCATGCCATTAGGTCTGATTATCTTTCCTGGTTTCCCTGCAATGAAAGAAATTTTGATGTAGGTGACTGGGTATTTTTACGGCTACAACCATACAAACAAATGTCTCTCAAGCAAGCTAAGAAGGATAATAAATTATCACCCAAGTACTACGGTCCTTACAAGGTGTTGCAAAAGATTTGTACTACAAATAGCAGTTGCCTGCATTTTCCCGAGAACACCCAGTTTTCCATGTTTCATGCTTAAAGAAAGTTATCGGTGACAAGCTTCCAGTTCAAACAATGTTTCTGGAACTTGAAGAAGAAGGAAAAATCATATTTGAGCCTGAAGCAGTGACAGAAACAAGAACCCAACAATTACAGAATCGATTAATCTCAGAATATCTCATTAAGTGGAAAAACTTATCCGCTGAAAATTCCACATGGGAGGATGAAAATTTTATACAAAAGCATCAAAAACTACTCAAGCGTTGAGGAAAACACTTTTTTGAAGGAGAGGGGCATTTTAGGTCCCTATTATACTATTGTATCCCCCTTATTGTTATTGTTGTGCCCATGTAGCTCTCGTATTGTCATTGTTGTGCCCCATAGAAGCCCATTATTGTTATTGTTGTGCCCTTACATTATTATTGTTATGTAGGCTCTAATTATATTGTGACCCCTTAGACTCCTATATATATAAAGGAGTTATTGTCATTTGTATCATCCAAGAATTGTTCATTTATGTAATGTAAATGAGGTTTCCCCCTCGAAGAGGACAAATTTTAAGTCGTCGATTTATCTTTTCAGTGAGCTGGTTGCATAACAATGATCCAATCCATACCATCAATGAAGAAGGAAAAAACACAATATAACTAGAAAAAATCTTGGAAATGGGGATTAAGCAATTAAGAAATCAAGCAATTATTGAGTATCTCTTCAAATGGAAGAACATGCTAGTAGAAGAGGTGACATGGGAAGATGAGTTGTTCATGTAGAAATACCTGCAATCAGTCAAGTGTTGAGGAAAACACTTGTTTGAAGGGAAAGAGCATGTTAAGCTCTATATAAAACCCACGTTAACCCTAAAACCCCTTATTGAGCCCTAAACAATGAGTTATTACATTTATTTTGTTATATTGTTATGTCAGCTAGAGCCTTTTGTTGCACCATTTCATTTTAATAGTACCTTTCTCTCTCATATATATATATAGAAAGGAGACCTAGTCTCAAGATCATAAAATAGTGTCTCATACATTGTATTAATTGTAAAAGGAGGTTCCCCCCTCGAAGTAGACTGTAACTAACTCCCAGTACATCGCCCTTAGAAGATGTAGTAAAGGAAACCTAGAACAATCATCCAATTAACCTACGCTTCACTGATTCCAACCCCCTCAATGTCAAAACCATAGAATTCGTCTATGAGAGAACCTTGAAAATCAATCCATCTCTTTATGCTCTCCAAGAAGGGAAGTTACGCAACATGCTAAAGGAACATCTAGATGCCTTCGCTTGGAGTTACAAAGAAATAAAGGGATTACACCCCTCAGTGTGTACTCACCACATATACATCAAAGAAGGTTGCAATCCAGTTTGGTAGCCCCAAAGGAGGATGAATCCAGCTCTTAAAGATATAGTCAAACAAGAACTACAAAAACTACTAGATGCAGGATTCATTTACCCTATCTCTGGCAGTGAGTGGGTTTCTCCTTTGGTGTTCTCTGATGATTTTTTGTGTGGTGTAAGTACCTAGTGTTGAAGATGATGGTGTTGTTGCTGCTTTGGAGTCCCTTCTGCTCTTAAATCATCATGTTGGAAGCTTTTTGTTCTCATGATTTGTATTATGTGGGATAGGCTGCTACAGGATTTCATGTAGCTGCTTCTCCCTCAGAACTCTTAATCATACCTTCTGCTGGGAGTTTGAGGATGGTGACATGGATGGAGAGGGAGACTAGGAGTGTGGAGAATGAGGAATACTCAGGTGATGCTCCATGTTGCTTTTTGTTTCCTTCTTTTTCGAAGACGGTGAAATTTTTTTTTTTTTTCCCTTTGAAACTGATTTTTTTTTAAGGGTGAATGCAGGGGTGATGAAAGTGGACATAGGTATGGTCATGGAATGATGATGATGGTGACATGGGATGTACTAACTCAGGGTTCGTACAAACTTAAGAGGTATCGACACTATATGTGCGGCATACAATGTGTCATTCATTTGTTGTCATGATGTAATGGAATGCATGTACTGAAGCCAAATCTTAAACGAATTGCAGAAAATGAAATGTTCAAAATCTAACCTTAACCTATTGCAAGAAAGAAAGTATAAGGAAAGAGACTGAAATAAAATGCTAAAACACACCATTTTCTAACTAACTGCGAAGAGGCTTTGCTTCAAAATAATGCTACGTTAATAGGTATACAATCCTACTGTCATAAGCATGCAGATTCAAACCATCAAACCTTCTACTGTTGTGCATGTAAATGAATAAAATAAATATGTTTTCCTTTTTGTATTTTTTCATGTGAGAGTGTGAAAGCTAATCTCTTTTGGTGATGTGGTAGGTGGCTTGGAGATGATGGTGGATGGTTGGAAGGCTTAGGATACCCTTAGGTGACCTTGTGTGGCTTCTTAAAGGTTTTCCCTCAATTCAGACTCAAAACAGGCCACTACAGGAAAACCTACAGGATGTACTAAAATCCTACAGGATCCGTTGAAAACCTACAGGATACAACCGAGAGAAAAATGATGGATGTTGAAGGTGATGGAAATCTTAGGGAAGGTGGTTGGTGGATGGAATGAGGCAAGGGAGTGCCTAGGACCACTTCAGAACTCAAAACTAAAGTTGGGAGATGGATGGATTTGCTCAAAAATCTTGGAGAAGTTTCCTCGTGAAATGATGAGATTGGTGAGGGTTTAATGACCAAGAAAATCAAATCCAAATTGGATGGGACAAATTTTGTTATTAACTAGGATGTCTTGGGTTCATATTCCAAGTGGAATCACTCAAAAAGACCTTGGTTAATCCACGCAAAAAAAAATATAAAACATTACTAGTCGAAAATCTAGAAATTTGAGAACTAGGGAGCTAGTAAATAAAAAAAAATGCCTAACCAAATCAAGTGCAAATACAATGGGATAATTTTTGTTATGAACTAGAATGTTTTTGTGATCTAATGCAAGTGGAACCAATTCGATTGAAGCTTGTTAGCATGCTCTAAAAAATAGCAAAAATTTATTGTTCTTTGCTAAAAAAGAGGTCCAACAATCTAGATTTGGGAACAAGAAGACTAATCCAAGCAACTCAATGATTACTATGAACTTCCAAAGTTTTTCAAAGGATGAAATAATACTTGTGATCCTACAAAACTTACATCAACCATTTAACTCAATCCTACAACAAGAAATCATTAATACTAAATGCAGAAACAAAAATAAATAAAAACTAGAGATGCATGTGAATAAACAGTGAAAAAAAGGAAAGAAAATGATACAAAATGGCTCTGAGGATCTTGGGATGGCCAAGCCCAAGGAAACTCAGAGACCTATGGAGGAGAACAAGATTTAGAAACTGAACATGACACCAATCTTCATTATTTTCATCAAAACAATTACATCTTTGCAAGAAAATACAATGGAGCTGCAAAAATAGCTTAGAGTTTTGTCTTTGTTCACAAGTCTGGAGCTCAAAAATAGCTTAAAGTTTTACAAAAAAAAATTGAATCCTAATGAGGCTCTAGGCCTCTCTACTTATACAACTGAAATCCCCAATGATTTCCTTAAAATTAGGGAGGCTCGGCTCCCAAACTCGAGATGAACTAGCTCTTTGTCTCTCACTTGCTCGGCTGCCTTCTAATCCTCATGGCTTGGCTGCTTGCACTCCGATCTGGTGTGATGGATGGAGGAATATTTGAATGGGGGAGAAGTAAATGAAGAGTATTTACCTCCTACTGTCCCTCTCCCTTGTCCCATTCGAGTTTTAACCTTAGTATTTCCCAAAATTAATTGATTTTCTCATTCAATCCTGCATTCAATGCATATTAATCCACTAGGCATAATATCCAACTCTAACTCATCTCATAAACAAAATATAATCAAAAACATGTAATAAGTTGTGATAAAAGTTGGTTTCACTGCGCTAGGAGGTGAATTAAGGCCCATATAATTACCCAATAATAAGGCTCATCATCAACCCCTACTGAAAGTGTTGCTCATCCTCTGAGCAACTCAATCAATATCCATATCCTTCATAGCTCTAGTGGCCTCTCTGACATCCCATGCCTCTGTTGTGGTTTCCTCTTCTTGTTCATAGAAGCATGCTTTCCTTTCTACCTCCACCCATTGTCTCTTTTCTTCTTCCTTCCTTCCTTCCTTCTAGAATTCTTAAGAGTAATGATGGATTGAGTTTTGGGCCAATCCAATTGACTTTCAACCTTTACATAGATTGCTTGTATATGGGTGTCCTATTAGTGCTTCTCTCAATCTTTGAGGAGAGTGGTAATCTCTTATCTCTAAGTTGTATGGCAGTGTGTTCTATCTCCTCAGGCAAGCATGTATGTTATCATCCCCTAACAGCCTAAGCATGTCCTCAAAATGTGAAATTGCTCGCTCTTGGGTAGCAAGATATCTAGGTGCAAGCTGAGGATCATTTACAATCAAATTATGGGTACTAATGAGGGCCATGGGATTTAACTATTTAGCTTTGATCATAAGAAGTTCAGTTTTCTCTCTTGCCAATATCTTCTTCATCTCTGCAGCCCTTGACTCCTCATGGTTCATCCATGATGCAAAATCCATCCACTATAAATATCCTAGCTTGGCATTAGGGTCCCATACATTCATGTCTGTTAAGACCATGTTGTGAAAATAAAACTCAATCTTGGCCCTATCTTCTAGTGTGCTATGATCACAAAGATAAATGAAATGCATGTAGTCTTGAAATGGCATGGTGTCTCTCTGTGCTAGGGTCTTGATCTGAAACTGTAGCCACTATACCTTGAGGTATAGGGCATAGGAATTAGTTGGCATCCTACATTGGATTGCTTCCAAAGAGAGACTGGCCATACATGCCAATTGACTCTCTCTTTCTTGCAGTTGTCCTTTCAACCATGCATTTTCTGTTTCTAGTTGATTTTTCATTATAGTCTTTCTGTCTCTCAAGCTACTTAGCTCTATGCCCATCTCCTTGAGTTTCTCCTCCATGTGCCTAATGTTTTCCACTCCCTTGGATTTGGCGATCTGCATCCATCGGTGAGTTCTGGCTCTTTCCTTCTCAAACTTGAAGAATAGTGGAATAGAAAATGTTTGAGGAATGACCCTCCCTCCTTCAATAAACCTGTAGTAGGAGTCAATGTTAGGTTGGGGGCTAGGTTCTATTGACTTTGGGTCCTCTTCTTTAGTTTCTTATTGTTGGCCTACCTCCTTTTCCAATTTTTGTGTCTCTTGTAGGTTCAACAGAGTATCCTGTAGGACTACTTCTTCTTCCTGTAGATTCTGCTGTGTATCCTGTAGGATTGCTTTTCCCTTGGAGGAGGTGGATCTAGTCATAGGCCTTCTCACATAGTTGATAGGAGACTTAGGGGAAGACATTTTCTCCTTTTGTTTAAGTGAGTCTTCAATCACAATGGGAATTTTGGTTGGGGTTTGAGGTTTCCCCTGCCTTATTCTTGTGTTTTTCCTTGTCCTGGAATATAAGGGGGTTTGCCTCTGTCTTTTGCCTTTTTTCTTGATGGGGGTGCTAAGAGCAGTGAGGGCAGTTGTTGCCACTCTCTCAGTGGGTTTTGGAGACACCCTAGGTGACTCCTCCTTGTCTTCTGCCCCCTCTTTCCCATTGCTTTCTTCACCTATGTCTTTCCTTTCTTCTTCCTCTTGTAGATCCTCATCTTCTTTATCAGTTTCCTCCTTAACATCCTCCTTTGTTTCTTCATTATCCTCCTTCTCTTTCTCCTCCTCTTCTTCATCTTCCTCATTTTCTTCTATTTCATATTCTTCTTCGACCTTCTCATCTTCATCTCCTTCTGTTTCTTTTTCTTCCTACTTTACTTCTTCTTCCTCTACTTCAGTCTCTTCCTCTTCCTCTCCACTCACAATAGGACTAACATCATATGTGAGAGCTTTGATGTCTTCCTCTGCCTGCATGTCTCTGAAAACTGACCATTGTATAGGAATTCTGAGGTTTTGGAGGGCATCTTCTATAAGGATTCTAATTAACCCATGGTGAGCTAACTGTTGGGAATTTCCCTCTTGCACCTTGATGCTTGTGTCTATCAGTGATTGTAGAAGGAAGTATGGTATGTTGAACCTGTGGTGAGGGGGTGTTTCTGCTCTAAATCTCAACTCTTCAAGGAGCCTAAAATGATAGCCATAGACCACACTATACCTACCCTCACATGAAATGTATTTGATAAGTTGGTAGCTCACCTCATTCCAGGGATATGGCAGACTTTCTCTCCTTACTCCATTTTTGTCCTCAGTGGGTTCCTCCCCTTCTAAAAAGAATTTCCTTTTGGCAACCTGGTTATCTCCTTTTTCTTCCTTCCTCCATGGTACTCTTAGGGGAAGTGCGGTAACTCTGTTGATGAGTTCAGGGGTGAGTTCTATGGAGAGGCCTCTTACCATAACAGTGACATGGACTCTGGTAATTGGAATGAGTGAGAGAGAAAAATCTCAAGCCTTCCTCATCATCATACCCCCTTAATTTTTCGAAAAACCCCATCCAATAATGCCTTGTGAAGATTTCTAGTACTTGAGGGTGTTGTTGGATTCTCACTGTGTTAGTGGGTTCCCTTCTATTAAACCCTCCTATCATCTTGGTTGGTGATTTTTTAGGAGATGGGATGGTTGATACAATTTTTAAATGGAGAAGTAAAAAATTGAGATGATTGTGTGGACAATTCTCTTGCACAGCTGCCAAATTCACTCAAACTAGTGGATTTTTTGTTCAATTTACTTGAAAAGAGGGATGTGATTACAAACCCTACCTCTTCATAGTGTTTTTTGTGGTCAACCCCCATGTTTTCCCCTCTTAAAATTCTCTCAGCCTATCCTATAGACTGTCTCTATGTATCGTGTAGGAATCCTGTGTGCAATCCTGTAAAATTTCCTTTGCAATCCTGTAGGAATTCTTGTGCAGAAAAACGATGGTGTCTTCCTTGCTGTAGGTTGCCTGGGTATGAGAGCAACTTGTGAGAGTGAGCCTCGAGGAAGTGAATGCATAAATGCATGGGAACGACAATTATTTCCTCTTATGGTCATTTTGGGTGAGGTGGTGTGCTAGCAGCTGAGGTACAGTTTCCTTTTTTGGACCGTTGGTCCCCACTACCACCTCATCATTCCCCACTTCCTCGTAATCAATTCCCACTTCATGCTTTTGTAGCCTTAACTGTTTTTGTCCTTCTCCTTTCTGTTTCTGAGTTGACTGCTACCACGTGTGAGAGGACAAATTGTTTTGTCTTTTTTGATTGATTGAAGGTGGCCAAGTTAACTGGCCACCTTTTGCTTATAAACCAACTTACTCGTAACCTTTACATATTTTGACTACATTATGCACATGAGAGAGTGAGCGGGATACTTACCTGTGGTGCTTAATACCTTGCTGCAGTGGTTGAAGACCGGAGGTGCTTGCTGTGTGTATTGGCTGCATGCTATTCTTCTTCCCCTTTTTTGTTGTTCTCTGATGATTTTTTTGTGGTGCAGGTACCTGGTGTTGAAGATGATGGTGTTGTTGCTACTTTGGAGTCCCTTATGCTCTTGGATCATCATGCTGGAAGCTTGTTGTTCTCATGATTTTTATTATGTGGGATAGGCTACTACAGGATTTCCTACATGATGTCTTGTAGTTGCTTCTCCCTCAGAACTCTTAAGCATACCTTCTGCTGGGAGTTGGAGGATGGTGACATGGATGGAGAGGGAGACTAAGAGTGTAGAGAATGAGGAATACTCATTTGATCCTCCCTATCACTCTCTGTTTCCTTCTTTTTCGAAGATTGTGAATTTTTTTATTTTTATTTTTTTTAATTGATATTTTTTTTAAGGGTGAATGCAGGGGTGATGAAGGTGGACATAGGTATGGTCATGGAATGATGATGTAGGGATGTTATTTTATTGACATAGCAGGTCATTTTTCTTTTAGGGTCGCTTCCTGTAGTATTTTTGGGTCACTGTGATTCCTACAGGATCATCCTGTAGGTTTTCAGGGGATCCTGTAGAAAACACAGTCCCCTTGTACTATGAAGGAAATGAGTGGAAAAAAATGAAAGAAATGGTAGAGTGATGAATGAAAATGAGTGGAAAAATAAAATGTGAGTGAAATACATCTCTTGGTGATCCTCCTTTGCTCTCTAATCATCCTTGTTGCTGACCTGCAAAATAGAAATTTTCATGATTTTTCTCTTTTCTCTTTTTTTTTTTGAAAACAACTAGGCTGCCTCTGAGAGGTTTTCATCCTAGATGTTTGCCCTGGGCACTTCAAGAGAGGTTTTCATCCAAGGATCTTTTTATTCTCATTTTTTCTCTTTTTTTTTATTGACACCATTGGGCTGCCCCAAGAGGTTTTCAACCCAATAGTGGGACTTAGACACCTCCTGGAGGTTTTCACCTCAGTCCTTATTCTTTTTATTTTTATTTTCTCTTAGTGATTTGATGAGGTAGGCGCTGAAACTTGCTCCACTACCATCATTGTTTGATTGATATCATCAATTAACTCTTGTTTTGACAATGGTCTCTTGTAAATTTTCAGTGGGTGTCCATTAACAAGTAAAAGAATGGCCTCTTCATCTATGGTTTTGATCTGTACTGAACCATTATCATGGCATCTTTCCACAACATAAGGTCCTAACCATCTTGTCCTTAACTTTCCCTTGAAGTCTTTATATCTAGAATCATATAACAAAGCCCAATAACCTTCTTGAAATTGTTTTTCCTTGATGTTCTTATCATGCCAAATCTTCCTCTAAAGTTGAATTACCTCTGTATGTAGGAGGGCCTGCATTCTGAACTCATCCAAACCATTCAACTGGAGCAATCTCTATTTTTTGCACTATTGAGATCTAGATCTAGTTGGGTTGCCATCCTTAATGTGTTATACTCAAATTCAATGAACAGCAGGGCCTTTTCCCATAAACCAGCTCATAGGGTGTGAATCCAGTGGTGGTCTTCCAAATGGTATTATAAGCCCAGGTGGCCTCAACTAGTCTATCTACCCAATCCTTCTTGTTGTTGCTTACCACTTTGGTCAAGATGCCCTCCATCACTCTATTAGTCACCTCTACTTGTCCATTAGCTTGTGGATGGTAAGGAGTGGAGGTTCTATGCTTGATCTTGTGCTGGCTGAGCAGGTCTTCAATCATGTTTGAGGTAAACTGGTTGCCTTGGTCTGTGACCAGCTCTCTAGGGTACCCAAATTTGTAAAATACATTCTCCCTTAAGAACTCAGCTACCTTCTCTTCTGTTTTTTCCTTAATTGCCTTGGTTTCAGCCCACTTAGTCATATCGTCATGCACACAATGATGTATTGTTTTTGTTTGGAATGAGGGTCAATAGGTCCAATGAAGTCCATGCCCCACTTGTCAAATGGCTCGACAATCACTTGAGGCTGCAGAGGCATCTCATCTCTTAGAATAGGCCTTCCCATCCTTTGGCACCGATCGCACTGACTAGTATATCTTTTCACATCCTGATGAAGAGTGGGCCAATAATAGCCTACTTGTAACACTTTGAATGTTGTCATCTTTGCTACAAAGTGACCTCCACAAAGCCCATCATGACAGGTCAGAAGGATGTCAAAGAATTCCTCCTCCCTGACACACCTTCTCAAGATTTGATTTGGGCCAAGTTTGAAGAGATTTCCCCCGATCCAAGTGAAGGGGGTGTTCTTCCTCACTATCTTGCTTTTCTCTTTGGACAAACAGAGCTTCAAGGATCCAAATACTTTGGACATATTACTTGCCCCAGCATTAAGTCGGACAGCTGTCTAATGACATTAATGGTAGGGGCATCTCTTCTTCGCCTCCATGGATGCTTGAAGCACTTCTCCTTAATCAACTTATTGTAAATAGGAACATCTTTTATTGCCTGAAGAAGTGGAATCTTTACACAGATTTTTCAATTCTCCAAGAAGTTCAGTCTCTTCTGGGGTAGGCTAGAGTGGTTGGGTTAATCAGTTTAAGAATGTTTTCCTCTCTTTCTTCCTCAACCTCCCAGGTGGAGGTGGAGGTTGGTTAGCCGAGGGAACTCTCCCAGATCTCAATTTAACCTCTTGGATTTCCACAGCATAAGCTAGATATGATGTCTCTCCACTGTATACTTGTTGAGCTTGTCTGTTGTTCGGGTTCGAATTTGGCTAGGCAGACATCTGGGGTTGCTTGGGTGGAGCAGAGTGTAACAGTTGTGATTGGGCAGGTGGTGGAGGCAATAAAGTTAGAGAATTGTTGTATTGGGGCCTCTAGCCTTGGTGTGGTGCATTCCACTGAAGTTGTGGCGGAGCATATGGTTGAAATGACTGGCTGGTTGGTTGGTAGTGATACTGAGATGCAAAGGACCAAAGGGGGGGTGTAGACAAGGAAGGATGAGCAAGGGGTCCCTAAGAAGGTATGGTTGTGGTTTGGTTGGGGTTGTAATATGCATGGGATGACCCTTGCATGCCCTGCTGGTATGGTCTAGGCCCATGAGGTATCATTTGGTTTATGTAGCAGAGCTACTCAGTGACCCCTTCAGCTCCTTGATATACAACTTTGAGTCTAGGCAAAGAAGGACACTTGTCTGTGGAGTGGTTTTCTTCATAGACCGATCAAATTTCAATAGAATTCAATGGATATTCATTCCTAGGATACCCCCTGGTGCATCTAAGACAAAAAATGGCCAAGGCTCTCTTTGCTTCCTTCTGCTTTCTCTTAATGTGCATAGTGTCCATTTGCAAGGCAAGGGTTTGCAGCATCTCACTCTTGAAATCTCCCAGTATGTTTCCAATTTCACCCTTGATGGATGAGTTGGAAGAGGATGTACTGACCATAGGTTGACTACCCCTACCCTTTTTCCTAACTGCCCTAGAATGGTTTCTAAAGACAGTCTTGATATCCTCATAGGGTAATTGGTAGATGTCTCCTCCTGCTAAAAAGTGTAGGGTATCCAGAAGATCTTCCCTTACTCCCCTAAGCAAGACCAGCTTTAGTGACTATAGGTCAAGTGTGCACCTGGCCCTTTTGTAACTAAGCCAGAATCTTTCTTCGTAATCCTCTAGGGATTCATCATTGCCTATGGTCATCACACAAATTTCCTCTTTAGTATCCTTTGACCGACAGTAGTCTCAATACTTGTTAAAGGCTTGTTGCATCTGAGCCCAAGTTGTGATGTTATCCCTAGGTAAACCCATGAACCAGCGCAATGTTGCATCCTTGAGGGTAGATGGAAATAGTTTTAACTTCTACTCATCATCTGAATAGTCATAGGTTCGGCATATAACAACAAACTCAAATAGGTGTCAGGTTCTTCTGTGGTCAAGCCATAGAAATGAGGTAGGGCAGAGGGGCTTATATTTTTCATCTTAGCTTCCCCATTGGTTTCCTTGATGGGGAAAGCACCATAAACTCTCTCTCTATTCCCTCTGTCATTTATTTTTTCAGCTATTGGTTTAGTAGGAACGGGTTCTTATTCTTTTTCTTCCCCTGTAGGTTCTTAAAATATGTCAGGTTTCTCACCTAAGGATTCCTCCAGTTCACAGCCACCGAAGAAGAGGGAAGGTTGGTTGTTTGATGTAGTGTGTTTATTTGGCAAACATTTCCTAGGTTATCCCTATTCCTACGAGGCATGAAAGAAAATGTTTTTGGGTTGGTTTTATGTTTTTCTTTCCAAACTTGGAAAGTACTTTGTAGAATTGAAATTGTTGATTAAATAAAAACCACTGACTGAGTGAAAAAAACTACTTGTTGAATTGAAAGCTTGCTTGAAAAATGGAAAGGAAAGCAGAAAATGTAGAATGAAAAAGAAAGAAACTAAATTACTTTTGCAGAAATAAACTAATGGCAAAATATTAGAGACAAGAAAATAGAAGAAAGAAGCAGTATTCACATATTACTTAGACACCTCCCCAGCAACAGCTCCAAAAAGTGATGAGTGCCAATATTGCAGCAAGAATGTTACAACTCCTGGGCTACCAGCTTTACTTTGTCAATCCGGGGTTTGTACAAACTTGGAGGTGGCAGTGTTGTGTACACAAGTAAAAGTGATGGTTCTACGTTTTGTCACAGTTCAGCTGGCGAGAGACCATGGTTTTCAAGCCAAACTTTTATGGAGTTAGAAGAAGCTTGGTTTCTAGATGGAGGAAAGGGAAATCATCTCTAAGGGAGAGCTACTCTACATCAATAATGGAAAATACCGAAATTCAATTCTAAATCACACCATTTCTTAATTAACTGCTAAAAAACTATGCTTTGCAATAATGTTAAATTAACATGAACGAAATGTTACTATCTAAGCATGGAAATAAGAAGCATCAAACATCACTAATGTGCAAATAAAGGGACTGAAATAAATCTGTTTTTGTCTTTTTGTCTTTTCATGCAAAATCAAGTATGCAAACTAATTTATTTTGGTGATGTGGCAAGTGAATTAAGGATGTTGGAGGATGGGTGGAAGGGTTAGGAGATGGTTGTATGGTGTGGGAGACCCTTTGGAGGCTTTTGGTGACTTCCTAGAGGTTTTCTCTCAATTCGGCCTTAAAACATGACAATTCAAGAAAACCTAAAGGATGTACTAGAAACATACAGGATTCCCTGTAAACCTACAGGATACAGCTGAGAGAAAAATGGAAGGTGTTGGGGGTGATGGAAGGCTTAGGGAAGGTGGTAGATGGGTGGAATGAAGTGAGGAAAGGTCTAGGATCACTCAGAAGTCAACAGCAAAGATAGAGGATGGTTGGATTCGCTCAATGTGCTTGGAAGAATTTCTATGAAAAATGATGAAAACTAGTGAAATCAATGGTGAAAACAAGGAACGACTATGGTGAATGGAGTGGAAGGTGGTTGTTGGCTATGAAGTCTTTGTCTCCTCCTGAAGCACCTTCTCTGCATAAAACATGTATAATTCCCAAAAAGCTATGTAAACAAGAAGCATTCTCATAAGCTAGAAAAGTAGAATTAATGAACTAACTGCCTACATGATGCATGAGGAAAGTTGCTGAAAGGAATGAAAGCATGGATGAGATCTACTGCAAGAGTGAAGGTAGAAGAGATGGTAATGAAATCCTACTTTGCAAAACTGATCAAACGCTAACTTATATACAGTAAACTCTAGAGCTTATGCAAGAAATAGAAATTTGTGTTTTTGGGGCTGCATAAGGGTCCCTTCCTCAAAACATGATCCCAAAGGGAGGAAATGAGGCCAAGACACCCACTGACAACCTTGTGGTACTCCTTTTATCCCTGCTAACCTGCTACTGAAGAGGACATCATTCAAAGTGTTACAAGCATGCTATTATTGGCCCACTCTTCATTAGGATGTGAAAAGATATACTAGTCAGTGTGATCGGTGACAAAGGATGGGAAGGCCTACTTCAAGAGATGAAATGCCTCTACAGCCTTAGGTAACTGTCGAGCCATTTGACAAGTGGGGCATGGACTTCATTGGACCTATTGACCCTCCTTCCAAACAAAAGCAGTACATCATTGTGTGCACTGACTATTTGACTAAGTGGGATGAAACCAAGGCAATTAAGGCAACAACAAAAGAGAAGGTAGTTGAGTTCCTAAGGGAGAATGTATTTTACAAATTTGGGTACCTTAGAGAGCTGGTCACAGACCAAGGTAGCTAGTTTAACTCCAACATGATTGAAGACATGCTCAACCAGCACAAGATCAAGCATAGAACCTCCACTCCCTATCATCCACAAGCTAATGGACAAGTAGAGGTGACCAATAAAGTGTTGGAGGGCATCTTGACCAAAGTGGTAAGCAGCAGCAGGAAGGATTGGGCAGATAGACTAGTTGAGGCCACCTGGGCCTATAATACCACCTGGAAGACCACCACTGAATTCACACCCTATGAGCTGGTCTATGGGAAAAAGGCCCTGTTGTCCATTGAATTTGAGTATAACACATTAAGGATGGCAGTACAACTAGATCTAGATCTCAACAGTGCACAAAAAGAGAGATTGCTCTAGTTGAATGGTTTGGATGAGTTCAAAATGCAGGCCCTCCTACATACAAAGGTAATTCAACTTCAGAGGAAGATCTGGCATGATAAGAACATCAAGGAAAAGAAATTTCTTGAAGGTGATTGGACTTTGTTTTATGATTCTAGGTATAAAGATTTCAAGGGCAAGTTAAGGGCAAGATGGCTAAGACCTTATGTTGTTGAAAGATGCCATGATAATGGTTCAGTACAGATCAGAACCATAGATGAAGAGACCATTCATTTACTTTTTAATGGACACCGACTAAAAATTTACAAGAGAGCATTGTCAAAACAAGAGTTCATTGATGATATCAATAAAACAGTGATGGTAGTGGAGAAAGTTTCAGCTCCTACCTCATCAAATCACTGAAAAAAAAAAAAAAGAGAGAGAGAGACTTAGGTGAAAACCTCCATGAGGCACCTGACTCCCACTATTGGTTTGAAAACCTCTTGGGATGGCCCAATGGTGTCAAATATATATATATATATATATATATATATATATATATGAGAATAAAAAGATCTCTGGGTGAAAACCTCTTTTGAGATGCCCAGGACAAACAACTAGGATGAAAACCTCTCAGCGGCAACCTAGTTGTTTTAAAAAAAAAAGAAGAGAAAATTCATGAAAATTTTATTTTGCAGGTCAGAAAGAAGGATGATCAGAGAGCAAAGGAGGATCACCAAGAGACCTATTTCACTCACATTTTATTTTTCCACTCATTTTCATTCACCACTCTACCATTTCTTTCATTTTTTCCACTCCTTTCCTTTAGATTACAAGGGGACTGTGTTTTCTACAAGATCCCTTGTAAACCCACAGGATCCCCTGTAAACCCACAAGATCCCCTGAAAAACAGGATGATCCTGTAGGAATCACAGTGACCCAGAAATCCTACAAGAAGCAAACCTAAAGGAAAAATGAGCTTCTATGTCAATAAAATAGCACCCCTACATCATCATTCCATGACCATACCTATGTCCAACTTCATCACCCCTGCATTCACCATTGAAAAAAAATATCAGTTTAAAAAAATAAAAAATAAAAAATATTCACAGTCTTCGAAAAAGAAGGAAACAAAGAGCGATAGGGAGCATCACCTGAGTATTCCTCATTCTCCACACTCCTAGTCTTCCTCTCCATCCATGTCACCATCCTCAAACTCCTAGCAGAAGGTATGATTAAAATTTCTAAGGGAGAAGTAGCTAGAGGACATCCTGTACAGCGTATCCCACAAAATACAAATCATGAGAACAGCAAGCTTCCAGCATGATGATCCAAGAGCATAAGGGACTCCAAAGCAACAACAACACCATCATCTTCAACACCAGGTACCTGCACCACAAAAAAATCATCAGATAACAACAAAAAAGGGGAAGAAGAATAGCATGCAGCCAATACACACAACAAGCACCTTCAGTCTTCAACCACTAGAGCAAGGTATTAAGCACCACAGGTAAGTATCCCACTCACTCTCTCATGTGCATAATGTAGTCAAAAGATGTAAAGGTTACGAGTAAGTTGGTTTGTAAGCGAAAGGTGGCCAGTTAACTTGGTCACCTTCAATCAATCAACAAAGACAAAACAATTTGTCCTCTCATACGTGGCAGCAGTCAACTTAGAAATAGAAAGGAGAAGGACAAAAGTAGTTAAGTCTACGGAAGCATGAAGTGGTAGTTGATTACAAGGTAGTGGGGAATGATGAGGTGCTAGTGGGAACCAACAGTCCAAAAATGGAAATCGTACCTTGGTTTCCAACACACCAGCTCACCTCAAATGACCATAAGAGGAAATAATCGTCGTCCCCATGCATTTATGCATTCACTTCCTCGAGGCTCGCTCTCACAAGTCGCTCTCATACCCAGGCAACCTACAACAAGGAAGACACCATTGTTTTTCTACACAGGGATTCCTACAAGATTGCATAGGAAATCCTACAGGATTGCACAGAGGATTCCTACAGGATACACAGAGACATTCTACAGGATAGGCCAAGAGGATTTTAAGAGGGGAAAACACGAGGGTTGACCACAAAAAACACTATGAAGAGTTAGGCTCTGTAATTACATCCCTCTTTCCAAGTAAATTGAACAAAAAATCCACTAGTTTGAGTGAATTTGGTAGTTGTGCAAGAGAATTGTCCACACAGTCATCTCAATTTTTTTACTTCTGCATTTGAAAATTGTATCAACCATCTCATCTCCTCAAACCTCACCAACCAAGATGATAGGAGGGTTTAATAGAAGGGAGCCCACTAACATTGTGAGAATCCAACAACACCCTCAGGTACTATAAATCTTCACAAGGCATAATTGGATGGGGTTTTTCGAAAAATTAAGGGGGTATGATGATGAGGTGGCTCGAGATTTTTCTCTCTCCCTCATTCCACTTACCAGATTCCATGCCACTATTGTGGTAAGAGGCCTCTCCATAGAACTCACCCCTGAACTCATCAATAGAGTTACCACACTTCCCCTAGGAGTACCATGGAGGAAGGAAAACAAAGGAGATACCCAGGTTGCCAAGAGGAAATTCTTTTTAGAAGAGGAGGAACCCACTGAGGACAAAACTGGAGTAAGGAGAGAAAGTCTGCCATATCCCTGGAATGAGGTGAGCTATCAACTTATCAAATACATTTCATGTGAGGGTAGGTATAGTGTGGTCTGTGGCTATCATTTAAGCTCCTTGAAGAGTTGATATTTGGAGCAGAAACAACCCCTCACCACAGGCTCAACATACCATACTTCCTACTGCAATCACTGATAGACACAAGCATCAAGGTGCAAGAGGGAAATTCCCAACAGTTAGCTCACCATGGCTTAATTAGAATCCTTATAGAAGATGCCGTCCAAAACCTCAGAATTCCTATACAATGGTCAGTTTTCATAGACATGCAAGTAGAGGAAGACATCAAAGCTCTCACATATGATGTTAGTCCTACTGTAAGTGGAGAGGAAGGGGAAGAGACTGAAGTAGAGGAAGAAGAAGAAACAGAAGGAGAAGAAGATGAGATGGATGAAGAAGAAGATGAAACGTAAGAAAATGAGGAAAATGAAGAATAAGAGGAGAAAGAGAAGGAGGATGATCAAGAAACAAAGGAGGATGTTAAGGAGGAAACTAATAAAGAAGATGAGGACCTACAAGAGGAAGAATAAAGGAAATACATAGGTGAAGAAATCAATGGGAAGGAGGGGGTAGAAGACAAGGAGGAGTCACCTAGGGTGTCTCTAGAACCCACTGAGAGAGAGGCAACAGCTGCCCTCACTGTTCTTAGCACCCCATAAAGCAAAAAGGAAAAATACAGAGGAAGACCCCCTTATATTTCAGGACGAGGAAAATCACAAGAATAAAGTAGGGGAAACCCCAAACACCAACCAAAATTCCCATTGTGGTTGAAGACTCACCTAAACAAAAGGAGAAAATGCCTTCCGCTAAGTCTCCTATCACCTATGTGAGAAGGCCTATGACTAGATCCACCTCCTCCAAGGGAAAAGCAATCCTAAAGGATACACAATAGAATCTACAGGGAGTAGAAGCAGTCCTACAGGATACTCTGTTGAACTTACAAGAGATGCAAAAATTGGAGAAGAAGGTAGGCCAACAGCAAGAAACTAAAGAAGAGGACCCAGAGTCAATAGAACCTAGCACCCAACCTAACCTTGACTCCTACTACAGGTTTATTAAAGGAGGCAGGGTCATTCCTCAAAAATTTGTTATTCCATAGTTCTTCGAGCTTGAGAAGGAAAGAGCCAAAACTCATTGATGGATGTAGATCACCAAATCCAATGGGGTGAAAGACATTGGGCACATGGAGGAGAAGCTCAAGGAGATGGGCAGAGAGTTAAGTATCTTGAGAGACAGAGAGGATATAATGAAAAATCAACTAGAAACAAAAAATGTGTGGTTGAGAGGACAGCTGCAAGAAAGAGAGAATCAATTGGCATGTATGGCCAGTCTCTCTTTGGAAGCAATCCAATGTAGGATGCCAGCTAAATCCTATGCCCTATACCTCAAGGAATAGTGGTTGCAGTTCCAGATCAAGACCCTAGCACAGAGAGGCACCATGCCATTTCAGGACTACAGGCAATTCATTGATCTTTGTGATCAGAGCACACTAGAAGATAGGGCCAAGATGTCTGAGTTTTATTTTCACAACATGGCCTTAACAGACATGAATGTATGGGACCCTAATGCCAAGCTAGGAGATTTACAGTTGATGGCTTTGGCATCATGGATGAACCATGAGGAATCAAGGGCTGCAGAGATGAAGAAGATATTGGCAAGAGAGCAAACTGAACCTCTTATGATCAGAGCTAAACAGTCAGATCCCATGGCCCTCATCAGTACCCATAATTTGATTGCAAATGATCCTCAGCTTGCACCTAGATATCTTGCTGCCCAAGAGCAAGCAATTTCACATTTTGAGGACATGTTCAGGTTGTTAGGGGATGATAGCATACATGCTTGCCTGAGGAGATGGAACACATTGCCATACAACTTAAAGATAAGAGAGTACCACTCTCCTCAAAGATTGAGAGAAGCACTAAACAGGACACCCATGTACAAGCAATCTATGCAAAGGCTAAAAGTCAATTGGATTGGCCTGAAACTCAGTCCACCACTACTCTTAGGAATGCTAGAAGGAAGGAAGGAAGAAGAAGAAAAGAGGCAGTGGGAGGAGGTAGAAAGGAAAGCAGGCTTCTATGAACAAGAAGAGGAAACCACAGCAGAGGCATGGGATGTCAGGGAGGCCACTAGAGCTATGAAGGATATGGATATTGATTGAGTTGCTCAGAGGAAAAGCGACACTTTCAGTAGGGGGATGATGATGAGCCTCATCATTGGGTAATTATATGGGCCTTAATTCACCTCTTAGCTTAGTCAAACCAACTTTTCTCACAACTTATCACATGTTTTTTATTATATTTTTTTATGAGATGAGTTAGAGTTGGATATTATGCCTAGTGGACTAATATGCATTAAATGCAGGATTGAAGGAGAAAATCAAGGAATTTTGGCAAATACTAAGGTTAAAACTCGAATGGGACAAGGGAGACGGATTGTAAGAGGTAAATCCTCCTCATTTACTTCTCCCCCATTCGAATATTCCTCCATTCATCACACCAGCTTGGAGTGCAAGCAGCCAAGCCATGAGGATCAAAAGGCTGGTCGAGCAAGTGAAAGAAAAAGAGCTAGTTTATCTCGAGTTTGGGAGTCGAGCCTCCCTAATTTTAAGGAAATCGTTGGGGACTTCGGTTGTATAAGTAGATAGGCCTATAGCCTCATTAGGATTCAAATTTTTGTTGTAAAACTCTAAGCAATTTTCGAGCTCCAGACTTGTGAAAGTTTTATTGATGTAATTTTCTATTTTGGTAATAAGAATGAGTTTTGTTTTGAGTCAGCACTGAGTTAACTGAGAGGGTTGAAGCTCTTGGGTTAAGGCCCAACCCTAGCAGCCAAGGCTCCTATTTCTTGTATCTGTATGTTTAAATGAGTCTCATAGCTTCATTGTTAAATTGCTTTTAGATGTGTTTTCATTGCAAGTAGTGTAGATTGGATTGGTTGTTTATTAGTTTGCTTCCATTTGTGCCTCATTTCAGTAGCAGGTTAGCAGGGATAAAAGGAGTACCACAAGGTTCTCAATGGGTGTCTTGGCCTCATTTCCTCCCTTTGAGATCATGATTTCAGAAGGGACCCTTATGCAGCCCCAAAAACACAGATTTCTATTTCTTGCATAAGCTCTAGAGTTTACTGTATTTAAGCTAGGATTTGATCAGTTTTGCAAAGTAGGATTTCATTTCCATCTCTTCTACCTTCACTCTTACAGTAGATCTCATCCATGTTTTCATTTCTTTCAGCAACTTTCCTTCTTTTCACTGCTTATTCACATGCATCTCTAGTTTTTATTTCTTTCTATTTATGCATTTAGTATTAATGATTTCTTGTAGTAGGATTGAGTTAAATAGTTGGTGTAAGCTCTTTTGCATGATCACAAGCATTATTTCATCCTTGGAAAAGCTTTGGAAGTTCATAGTAATCATTGAACTGCTTGGATTAATCTTGTTATTCCAAAATCTAGATTGTTGGACCTCCTTTTTATCAAAGAACAATAAATTTCTGCTTATTTTTAGAGCATGCTAACAAGATTCAATTGAGTTAGTTCCACTTGCATTAGATCAAAAAAACATTCTATTCCATAACAAAAATTACCCCATTGCATTTGCACTTGAGTTGGTTAGGCATTTTTTAGATTTACTAGCTCACTAGTTCTCGAATTTATATATTTTCGATTAGTAATGTTTTTTATTTTTTTTGTATGGGTTAACAGAGGTTTTTCTGAGTGGTTCCACTTGGAATAGGGACCTAAGACATCCTAGTTAATAAAAAAATTTGTCCCATCCAATTTGGATTTGATTTTCTTGGTCATTAAACCCTCACCAATTTCATCATTTCACAAGGAAACTTCTCCAAGCTTTTTGAGCAAATCCATCCATCTCCCAACTTTGGTTTTGAGTTCTGAAGTGGTCCTAGGCACTCCCTTGCTTCATTCAATCCACAAACCACCTTCCCTAAGATTTCCATCACCTTCAACATCCATCATTTTGCTTCCGGATGTATTCTGTAGGTTTTCAGGGGATCTTGTAGGTTTTTAGTACATCCTGTAGGTTTTCCTGTAGTGGCCTGTTTTGAGGCCGAATTGAGGGAAAACCTCCAGGAAGCCACACAAGGTCACCTAAGGGTCTCCCAAGCCTTCCAACCATCCACCATCATCTCCAAGCCACCTGCCACATCACCAAAAGAGATTAGCTTTCACACTCTCACATGAAAAAAGACAAAAAGAAAAACAAATTTATTTTATTCATTTACATGCACAACAGTAGAAGGTTGATGGTTTGAATCTGCATGCTTAGGACAGTAGGACTGCATACCTATTAACTTAGCATTCTTTTGAAGCAAAGCCTCTTAGAATTAGTTAGAAAATGGTGTGTTTTAGCATTTGATTTCAGTCTATTTCCTTGTATTTTCTTTCTTACAATAGGTTAAGGTCTCATTTCGAACATTTCTTTTTTTGCAATTAGTTTAGGATTTGGCTTCAGTACATGCACTCCATTACATCATGACAGAAAAGGAAGGACACATCATATGTCGCACATATAGTGTCGATACATCATGCTCATCATCATTCCATGACCATCCACTTTCATCACCCCTGCATTCACCTTAAAAAAAAATATCAGTTAAAAAAAAAAAATCACAGTCTTCGAAAAAGAAGGAAACAAAAAGCAATAGGGAGCATCACCTGAGTATTCCTTATTCTCCACACTCCTAGTCTCCCTCTCCATCCATGTCACCATCCTCAAACTTCCAGCAGAAGGTATGATTAAGAGTTCTAAGGGAGAAGCATCTACAGGACATCTTGTAGCAGTGTATCTGACATAATACAAATCATGAGAACAGCAAGCTTCTAGCATGATGATCCAAGAGCAGAAGGGACTCCAAAGCAGCAACAACACGATCATATTCAACACTAGGTACCTGCACCACAAAAAAATCATCAAAGAACAAAAAAAGGGGAAGAATAATTCACCAGGTACCTGCACCAGTTGGTTTCTTGATGGAAGAAAGGGAAATCTGCTTTAAGGGAGAGCTACTCTACTGCAATAATGGAAAAGACCGAAATTCAATGCTAAATCACACCATTTCCTAATTAACTGCCAAGAAACTATGCTTTGCAATAATGATAAATTAACATGAACCAAATGCTACTATATAAGCATGGAAGTAAGAAGCATCAAACATCACTAATGTGCAAGTAAAGGCACTGAAATAAATTTGTTTTTGTCTTTTTGTCTTTTCATGCAAAATCAAATCTGCAAACCAATTTATTTTCATGATGTGGTAGGGAATTAAGGATGTTAGAGGATCGCTGGAAGGGTTAGGAGATGGTTGGATGGGTGGACTGAAGTGAGGAAAGGTCTAGGATCACTCAGAAGTCAACAAAAAAGATAGAGGATGGTTGGATTCGATCAATGTGCTTGGAAGAATTTCTATGAAAAATTATGAAAACTAGTGAAGCCAATGGTGAAAACAAGGAATGACTATGGTGGATGGAGTGGAAGGTGGTTGTTGGCTATGAAGTCTTTGTCTCCTCCTGAAGCACTTGCTCTGCATAAAACATGTATAATTCCCAAAAAGTTATGTAAACAAGAAGCATTCTCATAAGCTAGAAAAAACAGAATTAATGAACTAACTGCCTACATTATGCATGAGGAAAGTTGTTGAAAGGAATGAAAGCATGGATGAGATCTACTACAAGAGTGAAGGTAGAAGAGATGGCAATGAAATCCTACTTTGCAAAACTGATCAAATGCTAACTTAAATACAGTAAACTCTAGAGCTTATGCAAGAAATAGAAATATGTGTTTTTGGGGCTGCATAAGGGTCCCTTCCTCAAATCATGATCCCAAAGGGAGGAAATGAGGCCAAGAAACCCACTTACAACCTTGTGGTACTCCTTTTATCCCTACTAACCTACTACTGAAGTAAGGTACAAATGGAAGCAAACTAATAAACCAATTCAATCTACACTACTTGCAATGAAAACACATCTAAAAGCAATTTAGCAATGAAGCTATGATACTCATTTAAACATACAGATACAATAAAGAGGAGCCTTGGCGGCTAGGGTTGGGCCCTAACCCAAGAGCTTCAGCCCTCTAAGTTAACTCAATGTTGGCTCAACACAAAACTCATTCTTATTACCAAAACATAAAATTACATCAATAACACTTTCACAAGTCTGGAGTTCAAAAATAGCTTAGAGTTTGTCGGCCGAATAAATTGTTCTTGCAGACAAGACCGATCTCCCTAGTATTAACAGATATCTAGCGACAAGCAGAACAAGCAAATCTACATTTCTCTAAATATTGTGATTTATAAATAAAAACCAAGAGGTGTTTTAGACCCTACCTTAAGTCCAAAGCTAGTTTGTGGCAGCCACGCTTCGACCGTCCGAAAGAGTTTCCTTTTGAGAACCTGCAATCACAAACAAGTACACATCAAATAACACCTACATAGCTAATATAATAAATCATATTCATCATGGTGATCAGGGAATCCATGAAATAAACCATAAAACACAGCTTATTGAGAAAAATAAACTTGATTGTATTAACTTTAAGAATAAAAGAAATTTACAACCTTTGGTGCCTTGATGTTGTACAAGCTCCTCCCAGGGTCCAAGCAAGAATCTCCTCTACTTTGACAAGCCTCACACTCTTCCCAAGGAGATCAAAAAAGGTATGTAATCCCTCCTCTCAAGCTCAATTAAGAAGACTAAATTCCAACAGCATTTCACTTCAAAAATATTCAGCTTTCAACCCCCTCAGTAACCAGCCCAATGCTTCATTTTATAGTGCAAAGGAAGGAGGTTACAGGTCCACCTATGAAGGGATAGAGTCCCCCTTCAAAAGGATAAGCTCCTCACATCAAGGGGTTAGCTCCTTAAGGTATGGGATGCATGAACCTTAAAGGAGCGAACTTGCCACCTCAAGATTCCTTCTAGAAGCTTCCAAAAATGACTCAAAGTGAGTTTTTAAGAATTTACTTGCGCCTTTTTGACTTTTATAGGGGTCCGCATCCATTACACAGAGACAGAGCGGTCAGGTATGCAGGGGACATGACCAGTAGGTGCGGGACCGTAGGTAATGCTAAGAGAAAGTGAGGAACCAGAGTTTTAGAGACTTTTAAGGGCTTTCTCTTATTTTTCAAGACTTGACATAAAGAACTGAGGTTTAAGACTTGCAAAGGAGGAAAGTATGAATGGTGATAGACTCACACCGATTGCAGAATGTCATGGTGACAATATTTTGTGCAACAGAGTTTTACAACAAAAATTCGAATCCTAATGAGGCTTTAGGCCTCTCTACTTATGCAACTGAAGTTTCCAACAACTTCCTTAAAATTAGGGAGTCTCGTCTCCCAAACTCAATATAAACTAGCTCCTTGTCTCTCACTTGCTTGGTTGCCTTCTAATCCTCATGGCTTGGCTACTTTCACTCTGAGTTGGTGTGATGGATGGAGGAATATTCGAATGGGGGAGAAGTAAATGAGGAGGATTTACCTCCTACAATCCCTCTCCCTTGTCCCATTCAAGTTTTAACCTTAGTATTTGCCAAAATTCCTTGATTTTGTCCTTCAATCCTGCATTCAATGCATATTAGTCCACTAGGCATAATATCCAATTCTAACTCATCTCATAAACAAAATAAAATAAAAAACATGTAATAAGTTGTGAGAAACATTGGTTTGACTAAGCTAGGAGGTGAATTAAGGCCCATATAATTACCCAATGATGAGGCTCATCATCACCCCCCTACTGAAAGTGTTGCTCATCCTCTAAGCAATTCAATCAATATCCATATCCTTCATAACTCTAGTGGCCTCCCTGACATCCCATGCCTCTGTTGTGGTTTCCTCTTCTTGTTCATAGAAGCCTGCTTTCCTATCTACCTCCTCCCACTGCCTATTTTCTTATTCTTCCTTCCTTCCTTCTAGCGTTCCTAAGAGTAGTGGTGGAATGAGATTCAGGCCAATCCAATTGACTTTCAGCCTTTGCATAAATTGCTTGTGCATGGGTGTCCTGTTTAGTGCTTCTCTCAATCTTTAAGGAGAGTGGTACTCTCTTATCTTTAAGATGTATGGCAATGTGTTCCATCTCCTCAGGCAAGAATGTATGCTATCATCCCCTAATAGCCTGAACATGTCCTCAAAATGTGAAATTGCTCGCTCTTGGGCAACAAGATATCTATGTGCAAGATGAGGTTCATTTGCAATCAAATTATGGGTACTGATGAGGGCCATAGGATCTGACTATTCAGCTCTGATCATAAGAGGTTCAGTTTTCTCTCTTCCTTGATTCCTCATGGTTCATCCATGATACCAAAGCCATCAACTGTAAATCTCCTAGCTTAGCATTAGGGTCCCATACATTCATGTCTATTAAGGCCATGTTGTGGAAATAAAACTTAGACATCTTGGCCCTATCTTCTAGTGTGCTATGATCACAAAGATCAATGAACTACCTGTAGTCCTGAAATGGCATGGTGCCTCTTTGTGCCAGGGTCTTGATCTGGCACTCTAGCCACTATTTCTTGAGGTATAGGGCATAAGATTTAGCTGGCATCCTAAACTGGATTGCTTCCAAAGAAAGAATGGCCATACATGCCAATTGATTCTCTCTTTCTTGCAATTGTCCTCTCAACCATGCATTTTCTGTTTCTAGTTGATTTTTCATTATAGCCTCTTTGTCTCTCAAGCTACTTAGCTCTCTACCCATCTCCTTGAGCTTCTCCTCCATGTACCCAATGTCTTCCACCCCTTTGGATTTGTCGATCTGCATCCATCGGTGAGTTCTGGCTCTTTCCTTCTCAAGCTCGAAGAACAATGGAATATCAAATTTTTGAGGAATGACCTTGCCTCCTTCAATAAACCTTTAGTAGGAGTCAAGGTTAGGTTGGGGGCTAGGTTCTATTGACTCTAGGTCCTCTTCTTTAGTTTCTTGTTGTTGGCCTACCTCCTTTTCCAATTTTTGTGTCTCCTGTAGGTTCAACAGAGTATCCTGTAGGACTGCTTCTGCTTCTTGTAGATTCTGTTGTGTATCCTGTAGGATTGATTTTCCCTTGGAGGAGGTGGATCTAGTCATAGGCCTTCTCACATAGGTGATAAGAGACTTAGGGGAAGGCATTTTCTCCTTTTTCTTAGGTGAGTCTTCAATCACAATGGGAATTTTGGTTGGTGTTTGGGGTTTCCCCTACCTTATTCTTGTGCTTTTCCTTGTCTTGAAATATAAGGGGGTTTGCCTCTGTCTTTTTCCTTTTTTCTTGATGGGGGTGCTAAGAGCAATGAGGGCAGCTACTGCCTCTCTCTCAATGGGTTCTGGAGACACCCTAGGTGACTCCTCCTTGTCTTCTACCCCTTCTTTTCCATTTATTTCTTCACCTATGCCTTTCCTTTCTTCTTCCTCTTGTAGATCCTCATCTTATTTATCAATTTCCTCCTTAACATCCTCCTCTATTTCTTCATCATCCTCCTTCTCTTTCTCCTCTTCTTCTTCATCTTCCTAATTTTCTTCTATTTCATCTTCTTCTTCATCCATATCATCTTCATCTCCCTCTGTTTCTTCTTCTTCTTGCTTTACTTCTTCTTCCTCTGCTTCAGTCTCTTCCTCTTGTAGATCCTCATCCTCTTTATCAGTTTCCTCCTTAACATCCTTCTCTGTTTCTTCATCATCCTCCTTCTCTTTCTCCTCTTCTTCTTCATCTTCCTCATTTTCTTTTGTTTCATCTTCTTCTTCATCCATCTCATCTTCATCTCCTTCTGTTTCTTCTTCTTCCTGCTTTACTTCGTCTTCCTCTGCTTCAGTCTCTTCCTCTTGTAGATCCTCATCTTCTTTATCAGTTTCCTCCTTAACATCCTCCTCTGTTTCTTCATCATCATCCTTCTCTTTCTCCTCTTCTTCTTCATCTTCCTCATTTTCTTATGTTTCATCTTCTTCTTCATCCATGTCATCTTCATCTCCTTATGTTTCTTCTTCTTCCTCTGCTTTAGTCTCTTCCTCTTCCTCTCCACTCACAGTAGGACTAACATCATATGTGAGAGCTTTGATGTCTTCCTCTACCTACATGTCTCTGAAAACTGACCATTGTATAGGAATTCTGAGGTTTTGGAGGGAATCTTCTATAAGGATTCTAATTAACCCATGGTGAGCTAACTGTTGGGAATTTCCCTCTTGCACCTTGATGCTTGTGTCTATCAGTGATTGCAGCAGGAAGTATGGTATGCTGAGCCTATGGTGAGGGTGTGTTTCTACTCCAAATCTCTACTCTTCAAGGAGCCTAAAATGATAGCCATAGACCACATTATACCTACCCTCATATGAAATGTATTTGATAAGTTGGTAGCTCACTTCATTTCTGGGATATGGCAGACTTGCTCTCCTTACTCCATTTTTGTCCTCAGTGGGTTCCTCCCCTTCTAAAAAGAATTTCCTTTTGGCAACATGGTTATATCCTTTGTCTTCCTTCCTCCATGGTACTCCTAGGGGAAGTGTGGTAACTCTAATGATAAGTTCAGGGGTGAGTTCTATGGAGAGGCCTCTTACCACAACAGTGACATGGACTCTGGTAAGTGGAACGAGGGAGAGAGCAAAATCTCGAGCCACCTCATCATCATACCCCCTTAATTTTTCGAAAAACCCCACCTAATTATGCCTTGTGAAGATTTCTAGTACCTGAGGGTGTTGTTGGATTCTCACAGTGTTAGTGGGCTCCCTTCTATTAAACCCTCCGGTTATCTTGGTTGGTGAGGTTTGATGAGATGAGATGGTTGATACAATTTTCAAATGCAGAAGTAAAAAAATTGAGATGACTGTGTGGAGAATTCTCTTGCACGGTTGCCAAATTCACTCAAACTAGTGGATTTTTTGTTCAATTTACTTAGAAAGAGGGATGTGATTACAGAGCCTACCTCTTCATAGTGTTTGTTGTGGTCAATCCCCGTGTTTTCCCTTCTTAAACTCCTCTCCGAGTATCCTGTAGACTGTCTCTGTGTATCCTGTAAGAATCTTGTGTGCAATCCTGTAGGATTTTCTGTGCAATCCTGTAGGAATTCCTATGCAGAAAAATGATGGTGTCTTCCTTACTGTAAGTTGCCTGGGTATGAGAGTGACTTGTGAGAGCAAGCCTCAAGGAAGTGAATGCATAAATGCATGGGGACGATGATTATTTCCTCTTATTGTCATTTGGGGTGAGGTGATGTGTTGGTAGCCGATGTACGGTTTCCTTTTTTGGAACATTGGTCCCCACTACCACCTCATCATTCTCCACTTCTTCGTAATCAACTCCCACTTCATGCTTCCATAGCCTTAACTGCTTTTTTCTTTCTCCTTTCTGTTTCTGAGTTGACTGCTACCACGTGTGAGAGAACAAATTGTTTTGTCTTTGTTGACCCGGGTTTCATACAAACTTGGAGGTGACAGTGTTGTATACACAAGTAAAAGTGATGGTTTTGTCTTTTGTCACAGTTCAGCTAGCGAGAGAACACTGGGGTTTTCAAGCCAGACTTCTATGGAGTCAGAAGAAGCTTGGTTTCTTGATGGAAGACAGAGAAATCTACTCTAAGGGAGAGCTACTCTACTGCAATAATGAAAAAGACCGAAATTCAATGCTAAATCACACAATTTCCTAATTAACTGCCAAGAAACTATGCTTTGCAATAATGTTCAATTAACATGAACCAAATGTTACTATCTAGGCATGGAAGTAAGAAGCATCAAACATCACTAATGTGCAAGTAAAGGGACTGAAATAAATATGTTTTTGTCTTTTTTCCTTTTCATGCAAAATCAAGTATGCAAACTAATTTCTTTTGGTGATGTCGCAGGTGAATTAAGGATGTTGGAGGATGGTTGGAAGGGTTAGGAGATGGTTGGATGGTATGAGAGACCCTTGGGAGGCTTTTGGTGACTTCCTAAAGGTTTTCCCTCAATTCGACCTTAAAACAAGCCATTTCAAGAAAACCTACATGATTCCTTGTAAACCTACAAGATACAGCCGAGAGAAAAATGGAAGGTGTTGGGAGTGATGAAAGGCTTAGGGAAGGTGGTAGATGGGTGGAATGAAGTGATGAAAGTTCTAGGATCACTCAAAAGTCAACAACAAAGATAGAGGATGGTTGGATTCGCTCTATGTGCTTGGAAGAATTTCTATGAAAAATGATGAAAACTAGTGAAGGTAATGGCGAAAACAAAAAATGACTATGGTGGATGAAGTGGAAGGTGGTTGTTGGCTATGAAGTCTTTGTCTCCTCTTGAAGCACTTGCTCTGCATAAAACATGTATAATTCCCAAAAATCTATGTAAACAAGAAGCATACTCATAAGCTAGAAAAGCAGAATTAATGAACTATTGACTTCTTATTATTTTAAAGAGGCGTGGTTCATAACACTATCCTAGTTTTCAATATCATTACGTAATCAACCATGTTTTTTCCATTGTGTGTGTGACACATGGCCTTAATCTTTTCAACCTCTTAAGTCCATTACATACAACAATGTTGTGAGCGTTGGATAATTGTCTTGTGTTTGGTGGCACTATGGCTCTTCAATGTTTAATGGTTTAACCCCTATATCTTATAGAAATCAAATGTCTGAGGGGTCATATAGCATGATGTCAAGAAGGTGGGGCCACACACTCTTGCAGTGGGAGTTAAATATATTGGTTGGTTTTGTCCACTTTCTTCATGGTTACTCTATCTGGAAGCTCTTCATATAAAGTCAAAATTCCCCTCAACCTTTATTGTTATTTATGGTCTTATTTTGGAGAGTCTATGATGTCAAGAAGGTGGGTCCACACACTCTTGCAGTTGGACTTAAATATATTGGTTGGCCTTGTCCACTTTCTTCATGGTTACTCTATCTTGAAGCTCTTCATATAAAGTCAGAAATGCCCTCAACCATTATTGTTTTTTATGGTTGTATTTTGGAGAGTCTAAAATTTGTATCTTTAAATTTCTTGAACTTTACAACTAAGACCAATAGTGTACCACCTTTGTAGTAAATGCCCTAGATTGTGACCTTTCTTCCAAAAATATCCTTGCAGTGACATTTCATTAGTTTTAATCTACTTTAAACTTTGCAACTTATATTGACGAGTTTCAACTCGAACAATAATAAACCACCAACCTAATAGAAACTCGAAATTGTAACATTTCCGCTAAAGATATCGTTATAATGCCATGTCATTAGTTTTCATCTACCTTGAATCATATAGACCACCCTTCTAATAGAAGCTCTAAATTATGACCTTTCCAATGTCATTAGTTTTCATCTACCTTGGATCATATGACCCAAGTCTTTTTGGATTGTCTTGAAAGTAACATAGTTAATTATATATCACATTTTATTCTTCCCAAATTGGCATTGGTCTCCATTAGTGTCATGATCAAACCTAAGACCGGAAAATGCCAAGTGTGCATAGATTTCAAAGGTGAAGTCTCATGCAACCCATTTAAACCTCATATGAACCAAGTCTTTTTGGATCATGTCTTGAAAGTAACATAGTTAATTATATATCACATTTTTATTCTTCCCAAGTTGGCATTGGTCTCCATTAGTGTCATGATCAAACCTAAGACCGGAAAACGCCAAGCGTGCATGGATTTCAAAGGTGAAGTCTCATGCAAACCATTTAAACCTCAATCATGGATTATTAAAAACACACCCATATAAAATGTCGAATTTAACATCGCAATATTAGAAATTAACATTGCACTTCTGGTTAACCTAATTATAGCAACAAATATACAGGGAAGAAAATGGAATTTATTTTTATATTTAAAATTATAATCAAGATTATTGGAATTGGAATTGTTTTTAGTGTGATTTTTTGGATTTTCTGGTGCTAGAATTCAGTTGAAAATAAATCTTGATTTCTATTATTTAACCTAGTTTTTTTATTTTATATATGGATTCGGCACCTGAAAATTTTATAGGGCACTTTGATTGTGCACGAGTTAACCATCAAACTTGTGATTTCAATAAATTCTTGCCAAATTTTAAAGAAATTCAACACGAAAGCCCCACGAGAAAACTTCCAAAAAATCTCACTAAAGACAACTTGAAGATTATCTAGCTATATTATGTTACAATGATAAGGAAAAAGGGAAAAGTTAAAAAAAAAAAAATTGGGAAGTTTAGGTTTTCTCTTTGTTGTTTTAGCTTGAGTTTTGGTGTTTGGAATCCATTTGCAAGTAGTCTCACCTTTGTTGTTCAAATCTTACCCATAAGTCCATAGTGTAGGAAGACATAAACAAGACATAAGCAATATGAAAGCAAGTTTCATCACCAATTTTGATTTTTGAAATTTTAAAAGCAAATCGCATCACTAATTTCCATCTCCAAATTTTAGTGTTTAGAATGATTTACAATCTCCAAATTTTAGTGTTTAGAATGATTTACAAGTAGTCACCGTGTTCCAAAAAGTACCAAGTTGTCGGAGAAATCTCCAACCAAAATATACCGAATCAAGTGTCGGCCATGGCTGCAGTCAGAATCAACCTTCAGTAAGGGCTATCGACCTTTCATATCTCCATTGAGTTGTTGCTACTGATGTTTAGCTTTGCTTTCAGCCATGGAAATGCTGCAAACGTTAATGTGAAAAAGAAGACGATGATCCTGTTCCTTAACTCAATGTTCCACATTCACTATGTAATAGATGCGACTGCCGATCATGCCACTGGCATCTGTTTTGATTATGTGCGAGCACTCTGTAAACAAGGGCATTTGAACGATGCGCTGTTGCATATTGCAAATGAACATGTGGACTCCTTCACATATGTGTTCCTCTTGCAGGCTTGCATTAAGAAGAAAGCCTTAACCCTCGGCAAAATAATCCACGCCCACATCAATGAGAGAGGATTTGGGTTTGCTCTCGAAAGAGTGTTGGGAAACACGCTTCTCAAAATGTATGCTAAGTCCGGAAGTCTGGTAGACGCTCGCAGAGTATTCGACCAAATGCCAGAGCGAGATATGTGTTCATGGACTCTCATGATTTCAGCTTATGCAAAGAATGGGTTTCCCCAGGACGCACTGATAGTCTTTCATCAAATGCAACGAATGGGTGTTCAACCCAATCAGTTCACCTTTGCCAGTGTTCTTCCGGCATGTTCGAGCTTGGGATCTCTGGAAGAGGGCATGGCGATCCACGATGAGATAATAAGAACCGGATATGAATCTGATCTCTTTGTGGGAAATGCACTTGTAGACATGTATGCCAAATGTGGGAATATAGAGAAGGCACGCGAAGTGTTTGACAAAATTTCGCAACCAGATGTGGTGTCATGGACAGCGTTGATAACAGGATATGCACAGGCAGGGCATATTGCTGATGCCTCGGAGATCTTTGCCAAAATGCCTGAAAGAGATGTATGGTCTTGGACTGTGATGATTGCAGGTTATGCAAAGCATGGATTTCCAACTGAGGCATTGACTCTCTTCCACCAAATGCAACAAAAGGGTATCCAACCCAATCAGTTCACCTTTGCAGGTGTTCTCACGGCTTGTGGCAACTTGGCATCTTTGGAACAAGGTGCTGAAATCCACAAAGAAATAGCAAGAAGGGGGTTTCATATTAATGTCTTGGTTGCAAATGCCCTCATAGACATGTATGTAAAATGTGGCAGTATAGAGACTGCTCGTGATGTGTTTGACAAAATGCCTGAACCGGATGTATTTTCCTGGACAACAATGATTGCAGGATATGTGCGCAATGAGTCTGCAGAGGAAGCTCTGGAGCTTTTCAAACAAATGCAACTCACAGGGGTGAAACCCGATGAAAAAAGCTTTGCTAGCATTCTCCCTGCATGTGCTAACTTGGGAGCTCTGGAACAGGGTATGGAAATACATGAAGAAATAATTAAAAGAGGGTATGAATATGATGTGTTTGTGGTGAGTGCCCTTATAGACATGTATGCAAAATGTGGGAACCTAGAAAAGGCTCGGGAACTATTTAACAGAAGGCCTCATGAAGATGTTGTGTCTTGGACATCAATGATTGCAGGATATGCCATGCACGGCTTTGGCAAGGAGGCCCTTGAACTGTTCAAACAAATGAAAGAGTTTAGCATAAGCCCAAATTGGGTCACCTTAATTTGTGTTTTGTCTGCATGCTGCCATGCCGGTTTAGTGGATGAGGGCCAACGACACTTCAATTGCATGAGTGAACATTATCACATCACACCCACAATGGATCACTATAGTTGCATGGTTGACCTTCTTGGCCGAGCTGGACATCTTGATGAAGCGGAAGAATTCATCAAGAAAATGCCAATAAAACCTGATGTATCTGTATGGAATTCTTTGCTTGGTGCTTGTAGATTGCACAACAATGTAGAGTTAGGAGAACATGTTGCCGAACGCATTTTTGAGCTGAACCCTAATAATGCTACCCCATATGTGCTTCTCTCAAACATCTATGCGGCAACTGGCAGGTGGGGTGACTTTGAGAAGGTAAGAAAATTGATGAAAGAGAGAGAACTAATAAAGATACCTGGATGCAGTTGGATTGAGGTCAATAAAGAAGTGCATGTTTTTTTGGTGGGAGACAACTGATGTGTGTAGATGCAAAATTCTGTACAAAGTTGAACAGACCGTCTTGGGAGATGAAGGTGTCTTGGGATATTCCAGCATGAAATTTCATGGCGAATGGTGTGGTGTGGTGTGGAAGAGATTAAAGAACAAATTCTTTGTTCCCAATGTGAGAAAATGGAAATTACCTTCAGTTATTAATTACCTGCCTTAGAATACATATCGATAATCCAGAACATCAAAGTCTCTGGTAATCTGTCCTTTGAAAGGTAAGTTAATCTTCAAGGATATTGGACAAGACATTGTTGCGAGGGATGGCAACCATTAGTGTCATGTCAACAGTTGATGGCCCTCTTTGAGTATTGTTGAGCATTGTTGGCTATGCTAAATAAAAGAAACTCCAAGCACAAGCTTATATTACTATCAGCTTAGGCATTTGTTCATCCTTGTATTGTTGGCAAGGGGCTGCATCATGTTGATAGTTTTGGATGGCGCAGTAACCAGAGATCTCGTGTATGCTTTTGAAATTATTGGAAGAATCAACCCTGGGGATGATATTAGTATATTCTAGAGTTGCCATTTCCATCATATAACACCACCTTTTAGTGACAACCTTATTTCTCCTAATTCTACGAAGTAGTGTACAAAATTACAGTGGAATAGCAGTTCTTCGGAGTAAAGGAATCGCAAAATGTTAAGTCTCAGGTACCATGTAGGTAGTTGCACAATACACAACACCACCACTTAGCCACCAAATTGCAGAAGGTACCAAAATAATAATAACACCTACCATAGAAACATATTTAGTGCCTCTAGTCCACCTCCCCATTATAGGATAAGTGCATTTGGTTTGAAAGTCCGTCGGGTTTGGTTGAACGGTGGATATCCGCAATGGGCATTTGCCAACCAATATAGGGGCTCTATACAGGTTTGAAAATTGGTTTACTTGTCTAGTGGGGTTTGTAGGCGGTTGTTCTATGCTCAGGAGTACAGTGTTCTATATTTAGGAGTACAGTGGCAGTCCCATTAGCTTGACAAATAACATGTTGATTAAAAAAATACATTTAATTTGATATATATTATATTCTCCAAACATTTAGTGATATTATGATAATGCAGGTATACAAAATTTTTCCTTTTTAATATTTGAAGCAAATAGGCTTTTTCTTATGGTTCCAGCTAGATGAACCATGGTAGCTTGGATTATATGTTGACCGAGGATACATTACAGACTAGTATTTTCACTATTACCATATTGCTTAGATGGCACTTATTATATTCCTTATTTATCCACTATTTATCATCTTTAGTTATTGCTTAGATGGCACTTATTATATTCCTTATTTATCCACTATTTATCATCTTTAGTTTGGGAAAATTATGAGGGATGCCAAGAATGTAATGCTTTGTTGTATATGCTGATTTAAATGATATTTTCTTAGTATAAATTTACGTTGGTTTGACAACCAATTTTTGGGGTTTATTCAGCTATTTTTTGTGTTTACTTACATGTCAAATGTTGTATCACTATTCTTTTATCATAATTGCTATTCATTTTTGTTTGTAGGATGTTTCGTAGGTTAGTCTCTTTGTTTAGTTATTTGAATTAAAATGTTGCCTACATTGTTTGTGTAGAAAAGTTCTATTCACACAATGATTGATTGATTAGATTAATTAAATCTATTGTCCGCTTGCAGTCGTATTTCATAACCAAGGAATTCCCACAAAATTCGCGGCTGTCCCCCGCCTGCTTCAAATGTTGAGATCATTAGTCTTTATGTCCATTTTATGGAAAATTTCGACCAGATGTCTGATGGGAAGAAATAAGAAGGCGTTATTTTTCAGTGATTCTAGAGCCTCTACGAGTGAGGACACTAGTGAATGTGATCCATGGCACAATTCTCTTCACAATCCACCCTGTCTCAAACTTCTTATTTCACCGAGAGGCACGTTTTATGTCCCGGTGTGGGGGAGATTGTAATGTCTGTTCGTCGATTTGTAGAGCACAGAATGGGGGAGATTGTATAAAGTTTATGGCAGCTAAAAAGAGTTACCAAAAAAATCATGTTAATTTTATAAAAAAAAAAATAATAATATCAACCCTTAACTCTTTACACGATTAAATTAAAATATTTTGATGGATTCGATGCATCTTGGTGTCTAATACATTTGGATTAAAATGAATTTAGATCGCATACTTGCTTTTCTTCAAAAAAAAAAATATATATATATATAAAGTCTCTTTAGATAGCCTCGTTGCTGGACTGGTTATCATACAGCGTTCTGTTTGTATTTAGATCATTATATTTCCTTAATATAATCTATCTCGTTTTTTCTTCTGAAAAAAAATATATATATATAAAGTCTCTATTATTACTATGATATTGTTTTGAACTTTTTTTACTTAAAAAAAGGGGTTGCTTTATGTTTGGAAAAGAAAGAAAGAAAATTATTTTAACGTCTACGAGGCTAAAGATAGCCTATGGGATAGATTGCTTCTTCATTTGCTTGATGTATTTGGTCATTTCTCTGTGAAGTTTCACAATAAATGCTTGCAGCTTCTCGACAAACCCCTCGCTAAATAGATTACCCCAAGAGCTAGCTACCAGCATATCTTCATAACTTTCCCTGTTATCTTATAGCGACATGACCCGAAATTTTATGTTACACAGTGAAGAGATCTATCGGGATGACGTCCGCTGGATGAGTTGGCAGACACAATGGCCTGATGGCTACACTATTGGTTAGGGGTGGCACCCTTGACAAGTCACCCCACTGCAATGAACCTGGAAGAATGAAATGAGGCACACTAAGAAGCTTGCGATAGAATGAGCGGGATGACGTGGCAGAGTCACCACGTGTATTTATCAGGAGTTAGGGGCACACAAGGTAGTGACCCCATTTGGATTATTCGAAAGGAGTAGTAGACAGAGGCTCTCGCATAAAGCATTGGGATGTCATGGGCAGGGTGGCACGGGCCGACAGTGATGCCATTGGGCGAAAGGGTGGCCCACTGAATAAGTGGTTGAGAAGGTTACCCCAGAAGTTTCACCCCAGAGGAACGTTGGAGCAAAAGAATTGAATACATCAGGAATGGCCTTGTCGGATGATGTAAGGAGGATATGCGGCCTGGCTCGCAACACCATTGTTGTGGTGCTTTTGGTCAGGTATTGGCCCATCTGCTGAGTCAGCTTGACGAGTTCACCCCATGAGATTAAAGGGCGAGGAAATTGAAAAGCGTCGGGAGGAAACTAGCGAGATGACGTAAGTCATGCCACACAGGCAGTATGTGCATATCCGATTGGTGGAGAAGGGTCTCAATGGTCAGGTCAGCCGACAACATGACCCCAAAAAAATAAAAAGAGCCTCAAAGGAGGCTCCATGGTAAAGGAAACGAGAAAGAAAGAAAGAAAGAAATTATTTTAACATCCACGAGGCTAAAGATAGCCTATGGGGCAGATTGCTTCTTCATCTGCTTGATGTATTCAGTCCTTTTTCTGTGAAGCTTCACAATAAATGCTCCCAGCTTCTCGACAAACCCTCGCTAAATAGATTATCCCGAGAGCTAGCTACCAACATGCTTGCATAACTTTCCCTGTTGTCTTTGAAGGCCTGATATTCTAAAATAAAATGTTTTTCTGTTTCCATTTTTCCGTAAAAACAAAAAATGCATACCTTTTCCTCCCACACTTCCTTTGTTCTTTTCTAACGCCTTGTTTCACAACGGAGTTGATGAGAATTAGTCCTTAACTGAGTAATAAGAATTTTGGCTCTCTAAGAGATATTGGCCTCTATGTATGTTTTTGGTTGATGATTATGAGTGGGATTAAACACTTCAATATAGTAATTTTTCTTTCTTCCTAGCTGCTTATCCCAAGTACGTTTGTGGAACTTTTCCATAACAAAAGTTTTTATCTCTTTGTTGTTTATGGGACACACGTTCAAGCAAATACCCCATTTGTTATTTTGCTACATCCAAGCTTTTTTGTTCTTGCACAATCTATCATTAAAGACAACCTTAGGCCATCTACCCTCTTCCATTTGCTCAATTTTTTTTAAATACCTTATGACTCGCACCATAGCAATTGCTTCAATAGGAGTTGTTAGCCCCTAAGGTGAAGTGTTGTTATTTTTAGCAGAAATGTCCCCTATTTTAGCTCTGACGGCCACATCTCCTCTTGCTCTGCTTTGGCCATAAGCCGGACTTCAAAAATACTACTCTCGCATCTATAATTGCATCGGGTCCTGTTAGCCCTGAGGTGCTGATCCAAACAGATCCAAAACACTCTCTAAGTCTTCGAAATCTTCTTAAAATCATTCAGAAGATCAAAACCATCGCATAAGGGGAACCTTCAAACAGGCGGAAAAACACTATTGGGAGGCGAAAAACACTAGAAAGCAGTGAAAAACAGAGCAGCGGAGGCTTGAGCAATGAATGCACAGCAGCCGTCAGATCTGGCCGATCAACGGTCCAGATCCAGTCGGTGGATCGCAATCGGCAATGGCAATCGGTGGATATTGGCGTAGACTAAACGGTCAGGGGTTATAGCGATATGCAATTGCGATCAATCGCATCGGAGCTTCACAGAGGAGCGAGGCTTATACCTATATAGATGTCCGATGCGATAAACCAAACCCGAAAGGGTTCCTTAAAGCTATTGTATAAGATTTGAGATCCGCCTAAAGGCATTTTTCTATGTATTTTGCATATTTTCGTTATTTAACGAAATACAAAGAAACAGTTCCGATGCAATAAGACCCGGACCCGAAAGGGTTCGTGAAGGGAAATATATAATATTTGAAGTCTGGAGGGAGCCAATTTTCATGTTATTTTCAATGTTTTAAACGTATTTCCAAAATACAAAGGGAAGCCTTGGAACAAGGCCGAAGCGACTTGCGACAGCGATTGAGGATGGACCCGATAGGAGAATAGACCAAATTTAAGGACTTTTGAAGTCTGGATGAGCAGTGTTTGCGGTGGATTTTCACAATTTGAACGCATTTCTCTGTGTAAAACAGAAAGTGGCCGTTTCAGGGATTTGAGCAGACAGAAAGCCAAAAAAGGGAAAAACAACAGCGCAACACAACCAAACCAACAGCAATGGTCATGGAGCATCGTTGGCATGAGCGAGCTACTGGACAAAAAGGCAAAATTACCAGAATTTGGTTACTGTTGTTAGAAAAAAGAGACCTCTGAACTCATGTGTGTCTACTCTGGGCATCAAGACATTAAAAAGACGGAGAGGATAGATTAAGACCTCTCTAGCCTCAGAGGGTTCGAGAGCATTGTAAAAGGCCTATAAAGGGTTGAAAGTTCAGAGGATCAGGGGTTCAACTTTTGGACACGGTGGAGACTCTGCTCCTCTCAGCGTCTCATCTTCATTCAAGTAATACAAGCTTCTTTTGCTGTTATATGTTCAATCCCCATCTTTCCCTTTGTTCTAAGCTTTCACTTGAATGGGTTATTCATGTTTTCTTCTGTGTCAAATGCCAGATAACTGTCATCTTATCTCTGCATTGATAAATTAGATTTGTAAGCTTCATTTGCTTTCTGTAGCTAGCCATTCATATGTGTTTATGTATGCATCTGCTGGTACAGTCAGTATTCTCCATCTATCCATTGAATCTATAATCTATTGAGCATTAGTGGTTGAAAGCCTTGTCTAGTTGAGGGTGTTCATGCATGTTTTGAGTGAAATAGAGTTGAAACGGTCATCTGACTTGATCCAAACCCCAATCCATTCCAATAGTTTAGAGAACGATATTGAAGATTTATATGTTTCCAGGCATCTCCGAGCTACAACCTAGGAGAGCTCCCTGGAGTGCTAATATAATTGGCGCCATTGCCGGGGAAAGGAGACTGAAGCTTAGCTTCCCTGGGAGACGACACAGATCCAGCTTTGATGATAGATAAAGTCTAGACACTTTTTCGGTTGTAATCATCTATCTGGCAACTCTACTGAAGGACGAACCTCTTGGCGACTCCACTCCATAGTGTTGCCTCAGTTTGTGAGGCATATGTGGAGAAATCCTTAGAAACCACAAGATGACCCAGTATCTGACCCTTGAAAAAATCATCAAAGAAAGAAAGGCATTGCAGAAAGGAGCATCAGGTTCAGGTAGCTCTAAACAATATTCTATATCTCTTCAAGAAAATCCTATAATAGAACAAATACATGTTGAGAGTATAGCATCTAATACTAGCAGTGAAGAAAAAAATCTCAAAGACTAATAGAGCTCCTTATTCTTTAGGTTCTCCTTTTGTTGTAAGCCCAAAGGAATCCTCTCCTCCTATCCATCATACTACTTTAGTCTTACCAGTCACTCCTCAACCTCTGTCATTCAGATTTCCAGTACCCTTATAGCCACCACAGCTATGGCAGGTCCACAAGCACCTACCAAAATGGAAAGAATCATAGCTGCTAGGTATGGACCTCTAGTACTGCCCACTCCTTTGAATGCCATGCCTACTGGAGAATATTAGAAATATAGCCCTAAGTTCACTGGTATTGAAGGTGTTACAGCTGAGGAACATCTTGAATCATTCTATAGCTATGCTAATAACCTAGACATTAGTGAAGATGATGTATGGATGAGAGTCTTTGTCTAAAGTCTAGAGGGAGAGGCTAGAAAATGGTTCAGAGAACTGACCCTAAGGTCTATAGCAGATATTGAGGCTTTAGATGATGCATTCTTAAATCATTGGGGGGATAAGAAGGATCTACTCTACTACCACACCGAGTTTGGGAACTTAAAGAGGGAAAATGGTGAGTTGTTGTCTGATTCTAATAAGAGGTTTAACCGCATGTATAGCAGATACCAGCTGAAGTAAAACCCACCACTACCTCTGATAAACTCACATATGACAGTGCCTTTGATTCTGACTTCTTTCTACTGCTGAGGGAGAGACGACATGCTACTTTGGCTGATATGCGGGATGCAGCCTTGGAAGTAGAATCAAACATCATGGCTGTAGAGAAGCTCAAGGGAAATGTTGATAGAAACAGACAAAGGGACGAATCTTCATCATCTTCAGATCCCAAGATAGATAAAATGACCAAGATGATAGAGTCATTAGCCTCTGAAATCTCCAAATTAAAGGTTGAGCAGCACCCTGGGAAAGGAAGAGTTCCTAATACCTTTGCTCCTAGAAATCCAAATCCATATAGAAGAGCTAATGAGCAGTTGCAGATTTTGCAAAGAAGCAAAGATGCCAATGAAGACCAAAGGGTGAAGACCCCTTTCCAGAATGTAGTCATGGAAGAAGAGCAGTTTGAAGAAGATGATGAGATCCATTGTCTGGAAGACAAAGGCAGTGCCTCCTTTTTGACCTCAGCTGCCTATGAAAAGTCATTATTCAATGACCAGATCAACCAAGAATGGGATGGTGAAGTTGTTCTGCAAACTGAAGATCGGCATAGATATGATCTGAGGTCGAAGATGAATAATGCCAAGGAAACTCCTGTTCAAAGAGTTGTTGTCCCTGCAGTACAGCAAGCTAAAAAGCAGAAACGACCGGTAGTTGATCCCATCATCCTCAAAGCTCCAGCTCACAAGGTAAGAGGCCTTGACAAGTCTCCTTCTCCTTTCAGTTTTGAATCAAAAATTCAGAATCTAAGCATACCTATACCTCTGACTGAACTAGTGAAAAATGAGTCCTTAAAGAGATCTATCCTCGAGGCCCTTGAGCCTAAAGCCATCCAAGCCTCCACTGACTATGTAAATCTGCAAGACGACAAACCAGTTGTTGTTCTCAGTGCAATGATTGAAAATTGTGATAACAGCTCCCCATCATTCTGTCTCTTTGACTATTCATGACAAAAATCCTTCACAACTGCGTTCTGGACACAGGAGCCAGCGATAATCTAATGTCCAACGCTGTCATGGATGAGTTGGGTCTTGACATTACCAAGTCTTATCATGACCTGTTTTCTTTTGACTCTAGAAATTTGAAATGTCTGGGATTAATCAAAGACCTAGCCATCACCTTGTCTTAGCTGCCCATGAAGAGCATGATGATGGATATTGTGGTAGAAGATGTACCCCCCAAGTTTGGCATGTTGCTCTCTAGAGAGTGGATCAAGAGATTAGGTGGAACATTTCAAAATGATCTGTCCTATGTTACTGTCCCAGTTTTTGGAGGTGAAAGTAGAAGATTATACAGAAAAGCTCAGTTGGCTTATATCATTAATGATAAAAGGAATCCCACTAATCATCACATTTATGTTGTCGACACTGATTTTGGAGCCTGTATTCTTCAGATTGAAGAATCCCAGTTGGCCTCCATGCAGCTTAAGAAACTAGTTTGCCATATCACAGAAGAAGCCCCACAAATTTGGGACATGTTCTTTGATGGAGCTTGCTTTAAGGAAGCTACAGGGGTAAGTGTAGTCCTTGTGTTCCCCACATAGGAATGCATTCATTTATCTTTCAAATTAACTTTTCAGGTCGCAAATAACATAGAAGAGTACGAAGTCTTAATATTGGGCTTAAACGTTGCTAAAGAAATGGGCATCAAAGGACTAAAGGTGTTTTGATATGCAGAGTTTATCATTCAGCGGGTCAACAAAACTTTCCAAGCAAAGCATTCAAGGCTAAAAGCATACAAATATGAGGTATGGAAGCTCAAGGATTTTTTTAATAGTTTCAGCGTTTTTGACATCCCTAGAATGAAGAACCAACTTGATGATTCCCTTGCTTTGTTTGCTAGCACACTTATTCCTCCTTTGCCTCCTAAATTGACTTATGTTCAGGTGAAAATTAGACCATCTCTGCCAAACAATGTCAAATACTGGAAAGTTTTTGAAGATGATGAAATTAATAGGTTTTTACAAGTCATTGCTGAATTTTCTGAAATGCACATTGACCAAGAAAACGAAACCAATGAAGAATGCAACCAGTCCAAGCTAAAGGACGAGATTGGCCGAGAAAGCATTGTCCAGCTGCCTAGTAACTATATACCCAAAGGATTGGTGCCTCTAGAGAAGTTGTTTGATCATAATGATATACCTTATAAGCCTGCCAAAAAAGAAAATGAGCCTGTTGTTCAGAGAAATAATGTAGGGAGTCCAACCCATCCAAAGTACATAAATCTGTCCACTCACTTGTCTTCTGCCCAAAGTTCCGAGTATTGCACACTGATGAAACAATTTGCTGATATTTTTGCTTGGGAAATCAATGATCTTAAGACCTATAACACCAACATCATTCAGAATAAGATTCCGCTAGAGAAGAACACCATTCCTTTTAAGCAGAAATTAAGACCTATCAGCGCTCTCTTATTGCCTTTGATTGAAGAGGAAATCAAGAAGATGTTGGATGCCAAGATCATAGTTCCCCTAAGGTATTCAAAGTGGATAGCTAACCTTGTGGTAGTAAGAAAGAAGAATGGAGAAATTAGACTTTCTGTTGACTTCAGGAATTTGAACAAATGCTCTAAGAAAGACAACTACCCCTTGCCTAAGATGGAACACTTGCTGCAAAAAGTTTCAGTGGTTAGAGTCATGTCTTTTTTAGACAGATTTTCAGGTTACAATCAGATTGTTTTACATCCAAAAGATCAAGAAAAGACCGCTTTCACTACTCCTTGGGGCACTTTCATGTACTCCAAGATGTCTTTTGGACTGATGAACGCTGGGGCTACTTTTCAGAGGGCCATGGACATAGCCTTTGTGGGAGAGAATGACAAGTTTGTCCTTATTTACCTTGATGACATAACAGTGTTTTCCAGCAGTCACAAGGACCATTTGCAGCATTTGAAGGTGGTGTTTCTAAAGTGCAGACATTTTGGAATTTCTATAAACCCAAAGAAGTCACAATTTTCTCTAGAAAAAGGCAAACTGCTGGGACATATTGTTTTTGCTGAAGGTGTGAAGATTGATCCAGCAAGAGTTCAAGCAATTCAGACATTGTCCATCCCAAGGTCAAAAAGGGACATTCAATCTTTCCTGGGTAAGATTAACTTTGTCAGGAGGTTTATTCCAAACTTTGCAGAGCTAGTGAAGCACATCACTTCCATGTTGAAGAAAGGATCAGAAATAAAATGGATAGAAGGTGCAAGAAGCTCTTTTGAAGCCATCAAACAAGCTATCATGGAAGCTCCCACTCTAATCAGTGCAGATTATAACAGGGAGTTTTATATCTTCTCTTTTGCCTCTTATGATACACTTGCAGCGGTTCTATTGTAGAAAAATGATGAAAGTGTAGAACACCTTGTGGCCTTTTTCAGCGAAACTCTGAGGGACACTGAACTAAGGTACGACCTTATTGAAAAACAAGCTTATGCTCTCATAAAATCTTCAAAGACATTCAAAATTTATATTCTGCATTCCAAAGTGGTTGCATATGTACCTTCAGCCTCAGTAAAAGACGTCCTAACTCAGCCAAATATTGATGGAAAGAGAGATAAATGGATTGCAAAATTCATAGAGTTCAACATAGAGGTGAAGCCCACCAAGCATGTCAAAGGCCAGAGCTTGGCTAAGCTTATGGCTGAGGAAAATTGCAGTTTGTTAAACATCAATTGCATGGGTTCAAATTCAGGTGGTGAGCAAACAGAGGAAGCAGCAGTAGAGCGAGAGCAGAATCAGTCTTTGGCTGAAAATCTAGCCACCTGTGAATGGTATTCCAGTGTAGTTCATTTTTTGCAGAAGCTAGAAGTCCCTCCAGGGCTTAGCTCGAGTCAAGCCTGGGCCATTAAGCTTAGATCAGCGAAATTCTACATTAATGAAAACCTGTTTTATTGGAAAGACCCATCAAGGATCCTCTTGAGATGTCTAGACAAAGGACAATCTGTGGAAGTCACGCACCAGTTCCATTCTAGCATCTGTGGAGGGCATCATTATTGGAAAACCACGGCCCACAAGATCCTGAGAGCTGGGTATTATTGGCCTACTCTATTCTCTGATGTTTTTTCTTTTGTGAAGACTTGTGACAAATGTCAAAGGTTTGCAGGAAGACAACAACTAAAATCTCTACCTTTGAAGCCAATACACGTCATCTGTCCCTTCCAGCAATGGGGCTTAGACTTCATAGGTGAGATCTATCCACATTCCAGTAGCGATCACAAATGGATTTTGGTAGCCACTGATTATTTCACCCAATGGATTGAAGCCATACCTACTAAAAATGCTAATCATCAGGTTATCATAAAGTTCTTAAATGAGAATATTTTCACTAGATTTGGTTGCCCAACCAAACTAGTCACTGATAATGCAGCAGCTTTCAAGGCAGAAGATTTGGTGGACGTCTGAATCCATGGGCATTCAATTGGTGCATTCTACTTCATATTATCTTCAAGGCAATGGCCTGGCAGAATCATCTAACAAGAGTCTTGTAAGGATAATCAAAAAACTATTGGAGGACAACAAAAAGAACTGGGATTCCAAGTTGAAGTTTGCACTATGGACTGACAGAGTTACCAACAAGAAGTCCATAGGAAATTCTCCATTTAAGTTGGTTTATGGTGCTGATGTTGTTTTTCCTATCTAGCTGATTTTCCCTATGGCCAAATTCTTGCAAGAAAAACAGGATGAAGAGAATGACATAGCAAGGAGAATGAGTAACTTGGTTGAATTACTACAGATCAGAGAACAACTGGTTGAGAAGTCAAGAATTCATCAAAAGAAGTTCAAAGAAACATTTGATAGAAAAGCAAAAATTGACAGTTTTCAGGTTGGTGACTGGGTTCTCAAATGGGATGCGTTGAAGGAAAAGAAGGGCAACCATGGTAAATTTGATGCCTTATGGACAGGACCGTTTTTCATTGCTCAAGTTCAGATGAACAATACTTTCATCCTACATAATTGGAGGGCGAAGGTGTTTTTGATGGCCCGGTCAATGGGCGGTTTTTGAAATTTTGCTTCATATGAGGCTTTAAGGCCTTAATATTGTAATAGGTTTTTCAGTTTTTGTTTTTATGCAAATAAACTCCATGCCCAATGGAACACTAGGATATAATTTTGTTTTGGTTATTACTGAAAAGGTAGTTGTCTACAGTTCTTTGAAACCTCACAGGGAGGCTTTCATCCCTAAAAGGAGCCAGTGTTAGCCCCTGAGGTGCAGTGTTGCTATTTTTAGCAGAAATGTCTCATGTTTTAGCTCCGACGGCCACATCTCCTCTTGCTCTGCTTTGGCCATAATCCGGACTTGAAAAATACTACTCTGGCATCTATAATTGCATCGGGTCTTGTTAACCCTGAGGCGCTGATCTAAACAGATCCAAAACACTCTCTAAGTCTTCAAAATCATCTTAAAAATCATTTAGAAAATCAAAACCATCGCATAAGGGGAACCTTCAAACAGGGAGAAAAAAACTATCGGGAGGTGAAAAATACTAGAAAGCAGTGAAAAACAAAGTAGCAGAGGCTTGAGCAATGAATGCACAGCAGTTGTCAGATCTGGTCGATCAACAGTGCAGATCCAGTGGGCGGATCACAATCAGCAGTGGAAATCGGCGGATATCGGCGCAAACTAAACGGCCCGAGGTTATAGCGATATGCAATTGCGATCAATCGCATTGGAGCTTCACAGAGGAGCGGGGCTTATACCTATATAGATGTCTGATGTGATAAACTGGACCCGAAAGGGTTCCTTAAAGCTATTGTATAAGATTTGAGATCCGCCTAAAGGCATTTTTCTATGTATTTTGCATATTTTCGTTATTTAACGAAATACAAAGAAACAGTGCCGATGCGATAAGACCCGGACCCAAAAGGGTTTGTGAAGGGAAATATATAATATTTGAAGTCCGAAGGGAGCCAATTTTCACATTATTTTCAATGTTTTAAACGTATTTCCAAAATACAAAGGAAGCCTTGGAACAAAGCCGAAGCAACTTGTGACAGCGATTGAGGACGGACCCGATAGGAGAATAGACCAGATTTAAGGACTTTTGAAGTCCGAATGAGCAGTGTTCGTGGCGGATTTTCACAGTTTGAATGCGTTTCTCTATGTAAAACAGAAAGCAGTCGTTTCAGGGATTTGAGCAAACAGAAAGCCGAAAAAGGGAAAAACAACAGTGCAACACAGCCAAACCAACAGTAATGGTCATGGAGCATCGCTGGCACGAGCGAGCTACTGGACAGCAAGGCAAAATTACCAGAATTTGGTTACTGCTGTTAGAAAAAAGAGACCTCCGAGCTCATGCATGTCTAGTCATGGCATCAAGTCGTTAAAAAGACAGAGAGGATAGATTAAGACCTCTCAAGCCTCAGAGGATTCGAGAGCATTGTAAAAAGCCTATAAAAGGTTGAAAGTTCAGAGGATCAAGGGTTCAACTTTTGGACACTGTGGAGACTCTACTCCTCTCAGCGTCTCATCTTCATTCCAGTGATACAAGCTTCTTTTGTTGTTATGTGTTCAATCCCCATCTTTCCCTCTGTTCTAAGCTTGCACTTGAATGGGTTATTCATGTTTTCTTCTGTGTCGAATGCCAGATAACTGTCATCTTATCTCTGCATTGATAAATTAGATTTGTAAGCTTCATTTGCTTTCTGTAGCTAGCCATTCATATGTGTTTATGTATGCATCTGCTGGTACAGTCAGTGTTCTTCATCTATCCATTAAATCTATAATCTATTGAGCATTAGTGGTTGAAAGCCTTGTTTAGCTGAGGGTGTTCATGCATGTTTTGAGTGAAATAGAGTTGAAATGGTCATCTGACTTGATCCAAACCCCAATCCATTCCAATAGTTCAGAGAACGATATTGAAGATTTATATGTTTCCAGGCATCTCTGAGCTACAACCTAGGAGAGCTTTCTGGAGTGATAACAGGAGTAGTGCCTATTCCACTTAACAAGATATCATAAGAAACTGCACTTTTAATCTTAAATTTGTTTGTAATCAAACGCTTCTAAATTTTCTCAATTTGTCTCCATTGCATGTCGGAAGTACTGCTAGCCCACAATTCACAACCATAGATAATCACCGGAATCACTAGAAGCCCAAAAAGAGTTTGAGTGGTCTTCTAGTGCCATAACTCTGCCTCTCTACACCTATTTTGAAAAGCATAAAATGCTTTCCAACCCCCCAAAGTTCTTTTCTTTCTACAACCATTCCAGCTTAGATTTTTGTTGAAGTCAATTCCGAGGTATTTGTAATCCGCAACTTCTTCCAGAATGTTGCCTTCAAAGTAAAACTTATGCTGGTTATGTTTTCTTTTCTTAGAGAAGACAACTGGTTTCGTTTTGATGATATTGACTTGCATCCCCACACTTCTACAAAAATGCTCAAGGGATAGTAAGTGTTTTTGCAAACCAAGAGCCGATTTAGCAATCATAATAAGGTCATCTGCATACAAAAGAAGCCTTATAACAAACGTGCACAAATAAATACCATCACCCCCTTGCGAATTTAACCACTCCTCAAGCTTGTCAACATATAAACCAAAAAGGGTAGGGGACAGTGGGCAACCTTGCTTGACCCCGATATCACTTCTAAAACTTTCAAAAATGCCTGCTGAAATTCTAAGTTCGACGTTCAACTCTGTTGAAGTGGCATAAGTTGTGATGGTTGTTGAGAGTTGTCGCAGCGGACCAATGGGACAAGGGACCATACAGTCCCACCATCCACGCAAGCCCGGTAAGAGAGCCCCGACAATTGGTAAAGAACGTTCTCTGTAATGCGTCGAGGACCTGACGGAATGACATAGGTCGATTGCACTGGCCATACACGCAAGCCTAACAGTGTTCTAATTGGTAGGGGATGGGCCCACAGCTCAACCCGACCTTGTGAGCCTAGAGAGATAAAGCAATGTTGTAAGATAAGGCGTTAGGTTATTATGACCGGGATGACGTGCGTCGATAGCAACAGTAATTGTCAGTTACACTGTGAACCAATGAGAAGACGACAAGGAGGGGCCCACTTTCCATGTAAGCCTCGTCAATGGAACCCGACGAGAACCAAACGCGCAGTTTGGGCAACACCGAGAGATGGTAAGCAAGTTGATGTGTCTAGTGGGACCCACCCTGTCACGCCCCCAAGGCCTACGGTAGTCTTCCAACCGTGCCCGGCGAGGTGCGGCACCACCGTGCACTTTCTTTTCACCAATACTTGTGCACATGGACTACGCCTTTCCACATTAACATACTTAGTTTGTGTTTCGCAACCAAGTAAAATGCATTAACCTTTATACTTAATGAAGCCCATACTCATTCATTATCCAATATGCAATTAACCAAGACAATAACAATTGCACACAAGTATAAAGGGAGGGGCAACTCCCGAACAAGTCTGCCTGATAACAATATATTATGAAAATCTTCAATAATACATCATACAAGTGTGCTTGGCAGAATCCAAGCCAACACTTAGAATAGTTTACAATATAATGTACAAGTGTACCTGGCAGAATCCAAGGCCAACACTTAACCAATTTTACAATGTCAGGCAACCTGCCTTTTACATACACATTTGTGCACCTTTGCCCAAGAGCGGGTACCCACCCGGGTCACCAAGACGCTCACGCAATCCTACACAAAAATCTGTCCAAACCGCAGCTCATAACATCTTCGTTCAACCGAAATCCAAGTAGAACCCTTTGCGCATTTACCATGCCATGCGCATGAGTTATGCGCATAAGAACTGCGCAACAACCACAAGAAATGCGAAGGCAAGAAGCTTGAGCTGTTCGTTGATGAACTGTTCGAATGAGCTCAACGCCTCCATGTTTATACATGTCATATCGTGGGTTTATGATAGGGTGTCCAGCCTTAAGGCCGACCCCATACTCATCTCCAAACGCCCACAAACACACTTTAACACGTCGGATTTACTCCATTTGTTAACGCATATAAATATGGCAGCAACACTTAGTCTTATTTCCAAGCGTCGCATTATGTCATTTGTTTGTCGCACTTATGTCGCATGTGTGGCTCGGTCCACCTTCCGCCCGTCGTCGCACGTTGTCTGCTCGCCGCGCCCAAGGAGCGCTCGCCCACCGCGCGCCCATCCGTCGTCGTGTACGCCTGCTCGAGTCGCCCAAGTGCCGAAGGTAGCTCGCCCGCTCGTCACACCCGTGTGTGCCCGTCCATGTCGTGCACGGAGCGCCCGCCCGTTTCCATTGTTCGCCCGTCGTGCACGGAGCGCCCACTCGTCGCGTGCTTGCCCGAGTCGTGAGGGCCTTACATCCTCCTCCACCTGAAATCGTTGTCGTCCTCGACAACATACCATCCTGGTAGCTCTCCACCAAGATCATCATCAACCATGATGTAGACTCCTCCATATAAGGCAAACATCTCTGCAACATATATAAAGCCCCATCTCCATCATGTCCCACCTTAATGACTGACTGTCATCAAGACAACCACACCAAAGTCTTCATCAGATGTCATCTTGATCCATGATTACTGACCTCCTGTCTTCATCATGTGTACTCATGTGAACTGCTGCCATGATACTCCAACATAATGCTAACACATCTCTGCCCACTGCATGCCCTCATGTTTTGAACTAGTCGGATGGCCAGTCCAACTGCCACGCTCAAATCATGAGAGTGAACATCCTCATGCCACCATCAGTCGTTTCTCAAAACATCCTGCCACCTCCTCGACTCATCAAGAATCTACCTCCATAATCCATGCTCAGGTCCATAGAAACTCCATCCATTTCATCTGCAACATGCTGTCCATGATGTTTGGTGTCAATGTGCTACAAGTGATCAGCCACATCTATCCCAACATCATCATGTGTGAAAAGTAGTTGAATCCCGGCTCAACCCATGCCCAAGTGCAGCCACCAAGGCATCATCATCGTAACTTCATCACTCCAAAGTGTCTCATACCGATCCTCCACATCAAGTCACTCTTCCAAGCCATGCCCATACATGTACTTTGAAAGTATGCATCCCATACTGCATCAAAGTCTCCTGACCTCATCTCCTTAATGCATCAAATCCTCTAAGTCCACCATGTATGAAGTCCCCAAAGTCACAACAATCTCATGTCATCACGAGCTCCATAAATCATCCCCAACCAACACTCTAGTAAGCATACAAGTCTCGGCCCAAAGGTCCCTGCAAGATGCCTCATCTCTCCATGTAGTAGGAATGCCCCATAGTCTGCTCACAACTCCATCCAAGTCCACGGTCTTGTTGCACAAGAGTGTACAACCTCTCCATAGAATTATAAGTAATAAGTCTCCATGTCACATCAGAAAATCTATCTGCACAACATTCCTACCTTGGCACTCCTCATTGGGTGCCCATAAGTGACACCTCTACAAGTGCTCCACATAATGTCCCTGCATAAGACTGCCATGCTTCATGTCTCCAACCTGATGTCCATGACTAAGTTGCCCATGTAGTCCAATCAAGTAGACTCATCACAACCATCGGTCATCCTCATCCAAGTCTATAATCTTTGGTTTAGTGAACTCGGTCACCCAACCATATCATCATGTCATCACGAGTCCCTTCCATCACAGCTCCACCAAAGTGTCCATCAAGGCTATCTCTTGGTCTCGGCCATGAGAAGTCCACCCTAGGGTGTGCCCTTCAATCTGTCCATGAGTCATGCCGGGCACTTAGCCATGTGGCTAAAGCATGACCCAATCACCCACAACGATCATCAAGTTCCACCCTTGTCAAGGGCCTCTGCACCTTCAACCATAAGGTCACAAGTAGCCCCAACAAGTCCTGCAACGATCGATAATCCTTGCTTCTTCATACAAGGTTCCATTGTAGTCATCCACGGTAAGATCTTCCCTAGCATAGGCAAACTGGTTTTGCCCTTCACCGCACAAGGTCCACCTCCCAAATGCCCAAATGAAACACAAGTACCAATACTTACTTCATCATTATTGTCATGAGGTTCCTTCATATGAGTATCCTCATCCATCCATGTTGACAAATTGCATGATCCTGGTCCAACTTCAAGTTCATCCTCCATCATGTCTTCATCATCATGGTGTTCTTCCATACAAGTGTCCTCATCCCTCCATGCTGACAAACTGTATGATCCTGGTTCGACTTGAACAGCTTCAAGTTCATCCTCCATCATGTCTTCATCATCATGAGTATCTTCATCTGTCCATGTCCACAAACTGTATGATTTTGGTCCAACTTGATCATTCTCAAGTATGACTTCCATCATAGTCAAGTCTGCAGCATCTTCTTCTACCATGGCTTCCTCTTCCTGGGTTGCACAATCTGCAACTTCACCTTGCCCTATTGTCCAACCGAGTTGAAGAAGCTCTTCTTCAATGTTTTTCTCCAAGACTTCAAGCTTATCTTGGATTCGGGGATTCTCTTTCTTCAACCTTTTCAACCTGCATAAGGTAAGCAAGAGCTTCCCTTCACCTTCTCCCAAACTTGTCATGCCTTGTACTTCGTCTTCCCCGGTTCGTACCTCGTTCAGACGCCCAGACCGTGTATACCTGTCCATACGCAGTCCCACTTGTCCACCTAACAAGTGCCCAAATCGTATGACCAGCACGTAGTACCGCCTGCCCAATGTTACAACACCCGATTCCAACCTTTACCAGCTTCACCAAGTTCTCTGCAACTTGAACCAACCCTTGTTCCACTTCGTGTGAAATGACTTCCTTCACCTGCAAGTGCTTGCTTCCACTGTCACGAGCAACCCTGCTCACCAGCTCTAGACCGAGCTCTGATACCACCTGTCACGCCCCCAAGGCCTACGGTAGTCTTCCAACCGTGCCCGGCGAGGTGCGGCACCACCGTGCACATTCTTTTCACCATTACTTGTGCACATGGACTACGCCTTTCCACATTAACATACTTAGTTTGTGTTTCGCAACCAAGTAAAATGCATTAACCTTTATACTTAATGAAGCCCATACTCATTCATTATCCAATATGCAATTAACCAAGACAATAACAATTGCACACAAGTATAAAGGGAGGGGCAACTCCCGAACAAGTCTGCTCGATAACAATATATTATGAAAATCTTCAATAATACATCATACAAGTGTGCTTGGCAGAATCCAAGCCAACACTTAGAATAGTTTACAATATAATGTACAAGTGTACCTGGAAAAATCCAAGGCCAACACTTAACCAATTTTACAATGTCAGGCAACCTGCCTTTTACATACACATTTGTGCACCTTTGCCCAAGAGCGGGTACCCACCCGGGTCACCAAGACGCTCACGCAATCCTACACAAAAATCTGTCCAAACCGCAGCTCATAACATCTTCGTCCAACCGAAATCCAAGTAGAACCCTTTGCGCATTTACCATGCCATGCGCATGAGTTATGCGCATAAGAACTGCGCAACAACCACAAGAAATGTGAAGGCAAGAAGCTTGAGTTGTTCGTTGATGAACTGTTCGAATGAGCTCAACGCCTCCATGTTTATACATGTCATATCGTGGGTTTATGAGAGGGTGTCCAGCCTTAAGGCCGACCCCATACTCATCTCCAAACGCCCACAAACACACTTTAACACGTCGGCTTTACTCCATTCGTTAACGCATATAAATATGGCAGCAACACTTAGTCTTATTTCCAAGCGTCGCATTATGTCATTTGTTTGTCGCACTTATGTCGCATGTGTGGCTCGGTCCACCGTCGCACCTTCCGCCCGTCGTCGCACGTTGTCTGCTCGCCGCGCCCAAGGAGCGCTCGCCCACCGCGCGCCCATCCGTCGTCGTGTACGCCTGCCCGAGTCGCCCAAGTGCCGGAGGTAGCTCGCCCGCTCGTCGCACCCGTGTGTGCCCGTCGTCGTGCACGGAGCGCCCGCCCGTTTCCATCGTTCGCCCGTCGTGCACGGAGCGCCCACTCGTCGCGTGCCTGCCCGAGTCGTGAGGGCCTTACACACCCGAAGGCATGTGGTTAATACGAAGAGCGAAAGCTTATTGGATTTTCAACGGTATATATATGTGTGTTTATATCTATATAACAATGGAACTGTTAACGCGACAATTAAACATATATAGGTCAAGTATGCTACACCGACTACGCTGCGTGATGGAATACTTTAACTCATACTGCTTGTGCAGATTTTGAAGGATCGTGCATACGCTTCTGTTATCACGACTTTTTTCCATGTTTTCTTTTTGTTCATATATTACTTAGATAAATGATCATTTAATTTTTTTGATGATTCGTGTACTGGTTTTTTTAATAATCATATGTTTTTTCTTTCCTGAGAAAAAAAAAAATAATAGTAATCTAACTTTTTAGGGCATTATACATTTTTCTTGCCATATTGATCCATTCTACCATTATCTATTGGGGAATTACATAAACCAAGCAGCTTCGTAGGGTCAATGGAAGGGTTGTTTCAATCTCAATTATGCAAAATAATTCTTTATTGTAATTAAAATGGTCTAAACAACTTACTGGATTGTTCTAGAGATATATTTTATGTTTTTATTTGAAAGCTTTTTTCAAATTATAACTCAACAAATCTCATTGGAGTAAAAAGTCCTATCATAACGCATGTAAACTCAAGTTTGAATTTTATTTATCACTAGTTGTTATTCAAGAAACTAAACAACTTACTGCATTGTTGCAAAGATATGTTTTATGTTTTTATTGGAAAGTTTTTTTCAAATTATAATTCAACAAATTTTATTAGAAAAAAAGACTTATGATAACAAATGTAAACTCAAATTTGAATTTTATTTATTACCCGATGTTATTTAAAGAAAACTATGTCATCTAAAAGTACTTGCAATCTATTTTGGATCGATAATCCTGTTTCTTTACATCAGAGAAAAACAAAGTCTAATAAAATAGAAACAATTTTATGACATACTTTAATATAGAGTTTAAAATTAAAAAATATCTAATACAATTATTTTTTAAATTAAATATATATTATATATATATATATATATATATATTTCATTTCTTTTTAAATTTGTTTTTTTTACAATATTGAGACATTGGACGAAAAATGTTACAGTTTTAAACGAAGCGCTCTTGATTTCTGTTACATGACTTTTGATTATGAAGGTGGATTAATCTTTATATTATCACATACATGAAGAACACAAAATTGAAGTTCCTTATTATCTTAGAACTGATTTCAGAGTCTTGGTATAAGCCTTTAAAGAAACATTTTTCTCGCTATACTATAAGTACCAGCATTATAATATGTTGGCGAAAAACATAATCTAGGAAACTTTGTACGGTCAATGTTGGGATTGTTTCAGTCTCTGTTATGCAAAATAATTCATCTGTTCTTGTAATTAAGTTGGTCTAAACAGCTTATTGGATTTTTTTTACTTATAATATTATAAGTCAATTCTCAAAGAACAGTAGGAAAAAAAAAAAAACCCTTATACCTGCTTAGATGGCCATGTGTTTAGAAATCTTTAATGTTTTTTACACCTTAACTTAAAAGCATACTATAATTAATAAAATTTATAATACAGGACAAGATTGAAATAACAGATCATAAGAAGTTTTATTTAAAATTTTCATTAGAATAAGTTGAAATAAAATTTGTAATACAAAATTTTACGAAGTATCAAAATTATGGTAAATTGTTTTTTAAAAAGATTGAAAATTTTGTAAGTTTTATACAAATTTTTAATTTGTAATATAAAATTTTAAAATTTGTAATATGTTGTGTTATTCAACAACCTCTCATTTATTAATATAATAGCTAATATTCTATTAATAAATAGGGACTTTTGATAAAATCTTTCCAAAAACAATTTATCATTTAGATATTTTCTTTTTAAATTTTTGGAATAAAGCAAGATGTTAAGCCAAAACTCTTTGAAAGCTAGCAAATACTCGCATCTTCGCATACTGCTAGACGAAGTGTGTCAAGAGCTTTGTTAACAAGCAAAACTAATGAAAAAACGCACTCTCACGAAACATGTTGAAGCATGCGAAATGCGATATTGCGATGAGACAGTCAACCTTATCGCATCGCATCAGAAACACTTGAGAAAAGTTTGAAATCTTACGAATTGTGCGATATTGCGAAATGCGATAAAAACCTGGACCCAATTAAAGCCTATGTCATAAAGTAGCACTTAAGTCCTTCATGCAACAAAAAAAAGCTCTATAAGTTAAAAATTCCATCAAACAAGTTATGCTTTAAAGAACACACCGCTTATCCTACATCTCGCATCCCATAGGAACCTAAGGAACTTGAAGAAAATGCACAATCAATTATGTGATAATGCGATTTGCGATATTGCATCGCAATCGCAAAATCGGCATTCTCACAAACTAAAGCTCGTCACCATAAAAGTTTTCCTTCCCGTTTTACGATGCAAAACATTAATGAGAAATAAAAGTAGCAATAAGGAACCATTAGTGGATATTTAGTATGGGTTAATGGCATTTATGTTGAATAGCGGCTCGATGTGATACGATATCTTTTCATCTGCGTTTAATTAAAACTCTTTTCTTGTCACATTTTCAAGGTTATCTGTATCATTCATCCTCATTTTCATTCTTGCTTGCGTCTATCTGATATCTTCCGCTTTGCTCCATTTCAAGAAAAATCCGCAGGAAGAGTCGATAGAAGCAATGGCAAAGAGGGAAAAGGCAACTGCATCTAAAAAGTCAGAAATGATTCCTCTTTTCTCTGATACTACATGCAGCAAAGACGAAGGAACTTCAACTTGGGAGGCCATGTATGATTTGTTAGAAGAGGAAAAACCAAGGCCATTAGTAGCAAAGGCCACGGTTGATGCTCATGTTTCCTCTGACACCTCCTACTTTGAGACAACGTGCTCATTCCTACACCACATAGCCGCAAGACCGAAGATAATCCCATACATGGATATGGTCAAGTGGATAATTGATGTGGTGGACGTCTCAGACAGAGAATTCAAAAATCACAGGCAAGAGGTTATGGGATCTTTTCAACAGACAGCCTACAACTAATGTACCATTTACCAGAGCCACAAAAGCTCTACAATAAACAGTTCCTCGAGCAATTTGTAAGGACAATGAAGACCTGGCAGACGTCACACAGGCCTGGACAGCAAGTGAAGGCAAGCTCAAATGGGATAAGACGGGTAAGTATTCTATGACATCTATCTCTCCCCCTTATAGTTTTGCAATAGCCATGCTATGTAGATTATTCGGTAAACCCGATAGCACCAAATTTTCCCCGGAATGGATTCCATTATTAGATGCTGCTGTGAACCCAGCAATAATGAATTGGGATCAAATTTTGTCTGATAATTTGGCAAAAGCCACTATGAAATATAGGAGAAAGAGAAGTCCCTCTTTAAGGGTTTATCCCCTGTTTTCCATGAGCGCTTTTATAATGGACGCAATTTGTTTTAGTTCCAAATTTCCCATTATGGGATGGAAGTGGACCGCGTATGACCCGCTTCCTATCCATGTGTACCATAAGATTTTGTGGGAGTCTCAGTTTCACCCCCATTTTTATAAGATTTGTCAAGGAGTTATGTTACCCATCCATAAACAAGTCTACAACACAACTGCCCCTAGGTTTTCAAAAGAAGCTGAAGTGGATATCTTACCTATAGCCAGATGGTTTGGGGAGGAAACATTTACCTATATCAGAGTATTTGGGAGCATTGTTTCACTGCATGTTCTCCTATACTATGTCCCCGACAAGTTAATGGTCAAGGAGATAACCTACCAAACAGCAAGGGATGGTGGGTTGAACAAAGGATTGAAATAGCAGAAGAAGGCCATTTGGCCTACATTTCCGTTGCAATGTGGTGCGTTTGCGCTACATGATTTTGGACATGCATGCAAAGAAGCAGAGATCATGAAGTCTCTGAAATTAGCTACAATCCCGGGAAGGCAGTATGACCCAAATGGCACTGCTAAGGACTTCACTACTATGGTGAAAGTAAAACCATTCACCCATGAGGAGGACGCCTTCGATGACCTCTTCCTACAAAAAGAAACATTTTCAGAAGTGACGCATATGGCATCACTACTTTTTGCCCCAAATGATGTTGAAGCTTTCCATGTGTACAGAAAGATGAGATTATTGAAGGTCCCATTGGACCTAATGCAGATTGAATCAATAAGGGAGCCAACTCCCAGTGTAAGCTTGGATGATAGCTCCAAAGAGAATTCCGAAGAAGAAACCCAAGAAATATCTACTCATGAGTCAGAGCACTCAAAGCACCAGTCTCAAAATGGGGGAGGCAATAAAAATAAAGAGTCTGAAAAGGACACAGTTGGAACTACAAAGGAAATAGTTGAGCAAACCACAACAAAGAAGCAGATAGAAGTTCACTCTACATCCACTCAGTTAGCAAAAACCCCAGTTATTGATTTGGAAAAGGAATGGGAACATTTCAACAAGAAGCTTCACACAGACGAAAAAACATCTGAGATACAGACTCCTAAGCAAGCACAACACAAGTCAACTCAAGAAACAACAGTAGAGAAAATTGTAATCACTCACGATGTTGAGCTCATTTCTGCCACCCCCACTTCAGAAATTAGTTTGAGAATTGAGGAAATTCCTCCAATGGATGTATTTTACAATGCTACCCACAAAGTTGTCGTCAAGAGACAGAGGAAGAAAAGAAAATTAGATACTGCCGCTGTTAAAACTCCTGAAAATGAACCAATGGACATTGTATGGAAGGACTCGCCCGTGGACCCTTCAGAAAATCTCACAAGATTGTCGCAACTCGCAGGAGCCTATGCTACGTCAACTATTGATAAAGCTCTCTAGGTCCAAATCAAGCTTAAAGAAAAGGAACAAAGAATTTTGTTATTGGAACAACAATTGGCTCAAGAGAAATCCAATCAACAAGCAGAATTACAAGTAACCTAGCTCCAGCAATAATTTGAACAGATGTGAATACAACATCAGGATAGCCTAGCAGAAAGAGATGCACGGATACAAGCTATGACAGATAAGTATAAAGACAATCTGCAGATCGATGAGTTCATAAAAGAAGCACTCAGCCTTAACTCCCAACTAATGCAGCAGAAGGAAGTTCTTTGCCATAAAATCTCGCAAATAAGTCCTTATTGCGAGATCAGTGATAAGCTAACAAGCCAAGTTGTCGACATGAGACTTGAGTATGACGAAATCCATAAAAAGATTTCTGACTTTATCACTTGGCAAGAATCAAAAGAAGGGAGAAAGGTTGATCTTTCAAAACTAGAGGAATCGCATAAAGACATCTTGTTCACAGATTGGGATTCTCAGCTCAAGCAAGCAAAAAGGGCAAGAGCAATCGCAGCAACAACAGCAAACAACGTAATAGAATCCATCAACGAAAATTTGCATGGCGCCAACCTAGTTACAGAAAGCATACCAAGATTTCTTCCAAATGTCAAACAATTAGAGCAGCAACGGAGACAGGCAGCAAAGGAAAAAGAGGAGGTGATCAGATAGATGAGCAAGCTAAACTGGGAAACATCTTGGTAATTCTTGGTAAAACCATACAGCCAGTGGATGACATCGAGATGCTTAACAACCTCCACACAAAAGATGTAGTCTCTGCATTTTGTGGTCGCAGAGCGCGAAGTTGTCAAGAGCCATAAAGGGTTGTCCGCCCTTATTTTGTAAACTGTAAAGTCAGCTGTAAAAATCCACCCATGGTTCACGGACCATGGGATTGTATAAAAAGGAGCTAAGCAAGTAAGCTCTGAAAAAGTAAGTTCGTGGAAAATTCTTGGAGTCTTGGTAGAGATTCTAAGTGTTTCAGGTCTTATTGTAGATAGAGGCTCTACAGCTGAGTGCGCAGAGGCCTAGGGTGGAAGTCCGCAGCTGAGTGCGCGGACCCCTACAGCCATGTGCGCAGGGTGGATAGAGTCTGTATTAAACTGAAGATATCAATAAAGAGAAGTATTCTACAAATTCTGTGTATTTATTTCCTGTTACTGCATATGGTTATATTGTGTTTTGGGTTTAATTTACAATGTTTATGCGATGCACAAATATATGTCATTATATTGGTTAACTGAACACAAGTAAGAATATCAGTTTATGTGGCGCTAACTGTGATTGTTTAGTAAGATAAGTAAAGCACTTAAGATAACTGGGGAACCTGTATAATATGATGTCATAGCAGCGCGAAAGTACCTGGACTGCGGGTTAAGGTTGCACGAAGGTCAATCGTACACCTTCGCGAAGGTACTGAAGGGTGGGATAAAAGGCTAGATTGACAAAGCCGTAAAGCTCAGTGACTTGCGCGAAAGTAGGAACAGAAGCTATAAACTGACATCATGACCATCTCAGGGTGCGGAAACTTGGTTCTAGCATCCCCCCATACTGCTTCGGGTGAGACTTCGGTCCGCGCTCCACGGGTTGATGCCGAAAGGGCCAGTAGTGTGGGGATTTGTTTAGCTAACTAACACTGGACCTGGGTTAGGCCCTACAAAGCCAACAAATGGTTCTGTTTCCAGGACCGAAATCTGCATGAGAGATGTGTTATGTTGTATCACTGGAATCCAACTAAGAAAGAGGTCGAAGATTGGTTGGATAGGAAGATCCATGAATTCACGGCGTAGGAGAACATAAATCCACGGCTGACAAAGGAACAGTGGTTGGGCAGGTACTTGTATAGAGAAATCCATGAGATCTTTTTATGCTTCTTTCCAGTTGAGTTATATGAGTGGATCGTGAAGCTAGCAGATAGCTAAGGAAGGTGGAGACTTGACGGCCCTATTATCTAGACCCCGGAGTTAGTACAGAGACTGGAAGACTCTAAGGATAAGATTGTTTGTGTTGTTGATCATTGGCTCGATTGCATCATAGGAGGATTTGTGACTGAATTCACAGTTGATACCTCGGTTAGTTACAGCGAGGCGGAGCGGTGCCTTTTCAAAGGTCCGCGAGGTAAGTACTTGAAGTCCTTAAATACCTGGATTAAGATGTTATTGTCCGAAAAACGAGTTATGCAGTGACCTTGATGTTCAAAGCTATGCGAAGTGGAAAGACTTACAGAAACGAAGGAAGAAAGGGTCCTGAATATAGCCCACTGATTTCACCGTCATTGGGTGATGAAGAGGGAGTAGCGCAGGCTTCTCCGCAAAGTGCAATTCAGTTAATAAGATAGGGATTCCCGCAACTACCACATCCACCTACACCACCTCCAACTTCACCACCATCACCTGTGACTTTGCCCACACCATCACCGCCTCCACCACAATTAAACATGGCAAATTCAGTGAAGCTGCCTTTTTTAAAGGCTTGGGAAATGAAGACCCGGACCAGTTTTGGTTCGTTGTGAAAGCTGTATGGGAAGCTCAGGGCGTCACAGATGACCACATGAAGAAGGAAACATTGGTTAGTGCTTTGCAGGATTGCGCACTAACCTGGTACATCAAGTACTCTAATGATAACCCAAACGTTGGGTTGGAAAACATCCAAACCACGCTGAATAAAGAATTCATTAGGCCTAAATCCGAGGCATAATCGATTGTGGGGTTCAAGGAAATCGCAATGAAACCAGGGGAGACACCTTGGGAATTAGATCAGAGGTTGAAGTGCAAAATCCGCGAAGCCAATATGAACTTAACAGATGGACAACATCACGAGTGGTTCGTGGCTTTGCTCCTGCCACACCTAAGGGTTGCACTGTCACAACAGAAGATTATGACTCAAGCAGAGGCCTTGGAGATTGCAATGAGACTGCATGAAACACCGATGCAAGATTCGAATCTGGGGGTTCAACAGATCCATGCGTAGTTGCAAAATCTTTGCCTTGAAATGCAAAGTTTGAAGCAAGACAGAACAGTTCGATCGGAGGTGCGCGAAGAGATATGGTGCCTGAAGTGTAAGGGTCAGGGGCATGACAAAGACCACTACCCAGTATTTGCGAACTAAATTGCAGGAGGAGGACTGATGCCTTTGAGGCCGGAGGCCCAAGCAGGACCGAACATAGGGCCTGCGTTTTGGTGCGCTATATGTCAGGTAGCAGGGAAACATACGACGGATAATTGTCATTTGTTGCAGAAGTTTGTACAAACACCGCAAAAACTATTTTGCAACTTCTGCAGGTCGGTAGGGCATGATGAGCGCAACTGCAGAAGTTATGAATTGATGATGGATAGAACTCCCACCTACAGGGCTCAGGTAGAAACGCGGCCCCCTAACTAGAGTGTTGGGATGGCACGAAAAGGATTTCAGGGGCGCGGACGAGGCAAAGGCATAGGAGGACCTGGAAGAGGTCGGAGACATGTAATATGCTACAACTGTGGAGGACCAAGACACTATGCTCGCGAATGCATTAACCCGACGTGTCCATCGTGCAAATATTGTACTTAGTTTGATCATGAGACAAAAGATTGTCCTACGCTGATAGCAAGGATACGTGACAAAGGGGTGCTACCACCTCAGCCAACTCAGAACCTGCAGATGATGAGGTCTGAGCCTCGCGAGGAGGATCCAAATGTGAATATAGTGCTTTGAAGTGGAATTGCAACGGGCGATGATAAGGGGAAACAGCCCGAAGACAGCGCATGGGTTCGCAAAGCTCTGGTGAAGGAGGCTGAATTTTATTTGGAGCACAGACGCGAAATGTTCATGGAATCAAAGAAGAGCTTCACTGAGGCCTCTACCTTAGGGAGCAGGGATAAGCCTGATCAGGAAATGGACCCTTCTATGCTTACGACCTTTCTAGAGACCTGCATGAAGCTACTGCGTGATAACAAGATTGTGAAAGGGTTACATGAACTTATAAATAGATGCACTGCAAACACTCTGGGTGAACTGCGCGTGGTACGAAAGATTGGTAAGCATAAAGTAATGATAGGACAAGAGATGAGACTGACCACGCAGATAGGAGAATATGACATGGATCAAGTTATTCTGGATCTAGGGTCGGACGCGAATGTTTTACCAAAGCAGACTTAGGAGCGGATGGGAAGACCCGCGCTGAAGTGGTCTCCGTTTCAGTTAAGGATGGAAAATCAGCAGAATATCATCCCCATGGGACGACTACAAGGAGTGACTGTAGATATTGAAGGCGTGGGCACATTGGCTGACTTGGAAGTAATATAATTTGTGGATGACAACAACCCCTACCCTATGCTCCTTGGCATTGATTGGGATACTGACATGAACGAGGTAATCAACCTAAAGAAGCAAAAGATGATATTTGAAAAGGAATCACTCCGCGTAACAGTACCCCTAGATCCTATTGAAGGATCGTGCTATACTAAACCAGTCTGTGATTATGAGAGAGATGACAATTTGGATTGCATATATAAGATAACAACGTGAGACCAAGATCGGGTGAATCCGACAGCGGACGGAGGAATTGCATGGGATCGCAAGAGTTCCTGCACCTCAGACTCTGATGAAGAATTAGAGCGCTGGCAGAATCGTCTACATGAAGTAACCAAGCTGATCTGTAACATGATGACCCAGTCATTGCATTGTGTATCGTCAGAGGTAAGAATTTTTTCCACTTACAATGGTTTGAATGATGTGGATGTGTTTTTGGATGCATTTGAAAGGGAAGTATCAGAGAAGCAGTGTTTCCAGGCTTTGGACTGGGCACTACGCGCGACGCCTGTGAGATGTTGGGTTACGCACAAGGGTAGCTTTGATGATTGGCGCGAGTGTAGGCGGATGATGAGAACACGTTTTGGGAAGTTGAAGGTACGAATGATAGACAAATATGATGGGAAGGATGACCCGCGCGCACACTTGGCCAAATGGGCTAAGGCTTATGGAGCGAAGCCCCAACCTGAATGGGTGTACTTGTTCTGTCACACCTTGGATGTCATCCCGAGGAACTGGTACTTGGAAACAGAGCTCCACCATGGTACAGGTGAATGGGATATGCTACGTGAAGGATTCATAATGACATTTAGCTTCGAAGACGGGTTTGACTGTATTGACGAAGCGCTACAAGAAGTAAAAGTAGAAATCTTTAGGATACCGCAAGATCCTTTGGATCTAATCCAACCCGATTAGACTACTCAGCTGAGCCATGCATTGGAATGCTATCACGTGACTACTGAAGAAGAAGACAAGGATCCACGAAAGGTTAATATCCCTGAAACTGAGGGTCACTGCGAGGTTGAGGGACTGCAAATTGAGAATCCTGATATAACCACGCCACTGAAAATGAAACGGGTAAATATTGGTACCGAGGTGGAGCCCAAATTCTTTAAGATTGGAGATTACTGGGATGACGCGACAATAGATAAGGTCGCCGAATTGCTCCGCGAATGCCAATATTTGTTTCCTACCAAGTTTACGGAACTAAAGGGGATAATAGGAGACCTAGGCATTATGAAAATCACGTTAAAACTCGACACAAATTCATTCAATCAAAGACCTTACCGTCTCAATCCGAAGTATAAGGAGAAGGTCCGCTTAGAGCTACACAAGATGCTTGTGGCAGGCATCATTAAACCCGTAGAAGAATCTGATTGGGTAAGCCCAATGGTGGTACAGGAAAAGAAGCAGAAGGATGAAATAAGGATATGCGTAGATCTCAGGAATTTGAAACACGCTTGCGTACATGATCCCTTCTCGACTCTGTTCACTGATGAGGTATTGGATAATGTAGGTGGCCAGGAAGCATACTCCTTCATTGATGGTTTCTTTGGGTACCATCATATCAAAATCGCACCTGAGGATAGAAGCAAGACAACCTTCACGACTGAATGGGGATGTTTTCAGTACACTGTAATTCCTTTCGGATTGAAGAATGCGCTTGCACGTAGTCATTGTTGCATTCAAAGAATTAATTCATAATTTTCTGGAGGTGTAATTTGATGATTGACCTGTGTTTGGGTTTGTAAAACGCCATGTGGAAAATTTGCACCTGATGCTAGATACTTGTCAAAGGTACCAAATTGCACTCAATCTGAAGAAATGCCTGTCTTGTGTTCATTTTGGGACTCTGCTGGGTCATGTGGTTTGTAGACAGGGACTGAGGGTAGATCCCGCAAAGATTGCAATGATACTTAACTTGGAGGCGCCAAGGAGTGTGAAACAGCTGCGTGCAACCTTAAGACATACTGGGTATTACAGGAAGTTTATCAAGGGGTATGCCCAAATCACCGCGGCTATGGAGAAGTTGTTAAAAAAGGATGTCGTGTTCTGTTGGAATGAGGATTGTCAGAAAATCTTAGATGTATTGAAAGGAAAAATGGTCACCGCGCCGATTTTAGTCTTCCCAGATTGGAATAAGGAGTTTCATGTACATGTAGACGTGTCATGTATAGAACTGGGAGCAACACTGACACAGGCTAGCGGAGGAGAATTGGATCATCCTATAGCTTTCACACGCAGGAGGTTATCCAAGGTTGAAAAGAATTATTCCACCACCGAGCGCGAAGGGTTAGCCATGGTATACACGCTTCAGAAGTTTAGACACTATTTGTTGGGTGGACATTTTAAGATGTATACGAATCATTCCGTGTTGAAATACCTGGTCAATAATCCTGTGTTGGGGTGGGGAGAATCTGTAGGTGGTTGTTATTATTCCAGGAGTATGATTTTGAAGTTATTGTGAAGCCTGGGCGACTGAATGCGGGACCAGACCATCTTTTGTGCATCGAAACAGGGGAAAAGCCCACTAATTTGGAGGAGTTATTGCCTGACGCGCAACTATTTACAGTACGCGTCGCGGATGGTCACTTTGAAGATATCATACACTTCCTAACGACAGGAATTGCCCCGGAAGGCTACACCGTCCAACAGAAGAAGGAGCTAATGGTGTGTGCAGCAAACTTTTCTGTCATTTTCGGGCATCTGTACAAAATGGGGCGATATGTACTGGAGTTTGAAAGGAGCAATATCCTCGCAGACGCTCATGGGGGCGCTGCAGGAGGCCATTATGCAAGGAGAGCAACCACGTAGAACATTCTACGCACAAGGTTGTGGTGGCCAACCCTCCATCAGGATTCCAAAGCTTGCTACAAGGCGTGTGATGTGTGTTAAAGAACTGGCAGGCCATCGCAGAGAGATGAGCTACCTCTGAATGCACAGATGACGTTACAACCTTTTGAGAAATGGGCAATAGATTTTGTGGGACCCATTCAGCCCCAAGGAAAGAAGACGAGAGCGCGGTACATTATCACCGCAACTAAGTATGTGAATCGATGGGCGGAGGCACAGCCTGTGAAGGATTGCACAGGTGCGACTGCTGTGAAGTTCCTCTTCGAGTATGTACTGGCGCGATTTGGGTGTCCAAATATTCTGATGAGCGATCGTGGTACGCTCTTTCTAAATGAAACGATCAGCACGGTGACGGAGGAATTTTAGGTATATCACCAGAAAAGCACGCCTTATCACCCACAGGCTAATGGGACAGTGGAAGCATTCAATAAGGTGCTAGAGAACGTGTTGAGCAAGGTTTGCAACGCTTAGCGAAGTGACTGGGACCTGCGCATACCTGCAGTACAATGGGCCTGTTGGACGACATGCAAAAAGTTGACTAGAGAGACACCCTTTAGGCTTGTGTATGGCGTTGAAGCAGTGATGCCCATGGAATACATTGTGCCTAGTCTGCACATAGCGGCACTAACGGATATGACAGATCGCGGAGCCCTGGAAGAGAGGCTCGTGCAGCTTGCTGAGCTTGAAAAAGAAAGATTTCTAGCTGGATTTCACCAACATGTCCAAAAGCAGCAGGAAAAAAACATGGCATGATCGGCCACTGTAGCGCGGGTCTTCCCATTCAGTTCCTTCTACAGATTAATTACTCCAGAAGACTTGGAATATAAAGATATCCATAAGGATACAAATATTATATATTAAATGTGTGAATAAGAATGAATGAATTACAATGAGAACGAGAGGCTGGCTTATATATCAAGCAAGTGTCTCTTCATGGAGAGTCATGTCCTATTTAGACACGCCTCTTCAACCTAACTACTAATTAACTAATCATTATTTATGATTATTATCATTTACATTATATTTATATTATTTATATATATTTTATTCGTAGCATTGCCTTCTTCCTCAAAAAGCATTGTCCTCAAAGCTTGTCGATGAAAAAGGCTTGATCTCTTTTTCGGCTTCAAATGAATTTCTCTCTTGGAACGAACATCTTTGTCGATACAAGCTGATATGATCTTTTAAGTGACAAACAAATTGTTGCACTGAGAAGGGGTCAGACCATCCTAGATTAATCTTCTGTGTAATATTCTGATCACTGGAATTTTGTAACGACTTGTCAATATAAGACTGGATTGATGTTACGTCATTATTCTCAAGAACATCAGTTTTTTGTTTCGGTTCTGAATGGTCCTAATACGTAGCATGCTTGAGTTGTCTACTCTCATGATTCGGATGTCGATATGGGACTTTACTTTCCCCTATTAGGTGTGTGGAAATTTTTTGATTTACTTCAAGGGATGATGTTGTTGAGTTCATTGCCAAACCTTCACTTGGGGTGTTTATCATCTGAACTACAACATCCAAGCGCGTATTTTCTTCAACTTGCTTGTCTTCTTCTTGAATTGTAACATTCACTGGATCGGTATTTGTTGTTTTGTCATCAACTTGAACTGTTACGACTGCAGATTCGATACTTCTTCTTGAGTGAATTGTTCCAACTTGTCTTTTAATGCTTTCTTATCATCCTTAAGTTTCTTAATTTGCGTCAATAATTTTTCACTATGGTTTTTAAGTCGAGAAACTTCTTCATTTTTGTTAGTAATGATCTTGTCAACTTACCCTTGCATATTTTGTAAAAAAAAAATTCCTTCTTGAGAAATTACTTTTGAAATATCTCATATATCTTCTGGGGTTACTGAATTTGGTTTCAATGTAACATCTTGGAGTGTTATTTTCTTCTTCTTGTAATAAAATGTTAGAAACTTTTTCTTCGTATTTAAAATGACAGATCCTACCATTTCCATCCAGGGTGATCCCAAAATAATGTCACCTTGATTGTTCAATAGGGTTTGAACCGAGAATTGCGATACAAATGTATAACATTCAATGTTTAACTGTAAATTGGCTATGTCATATATTTTATTGCGAAAAAAGGTCTAATTTTTCAATTATATTTGACTCTAGGATCACTAGTTGGTTTGTGATTTTAGGTGTTATATAATTTGCATCTTCTCCCAGAGAAATAGAAATAATAACATTTTTCCTACGCGATTTCCTTTAATGTTAAATAATGCTTTACTGTGTCTGGGTAAGGTTTCTGGGAATCTTATGGCCTTCATTTTTGTATTAGACTCCATTTTTGCTTCTTGAATATTTAAATACTTTTTAAATCACTTTTTTTTTAAATAAATCCCTTTTTTTCTATATATATTTTTCCAAATATTCTCCTCTTTTAAATAGCCTTGACTCTACTAATTTCCTCTTAATTTTTTAATCTTTTTTTTTTTAAGTTTCAAGTATACTTGTTATACTTCTTTTCTTTTTTTTCTAAGTAATCTCTTTTACTTTTCATTAATCGTTCGATCCCCTTTTAAAAGTAACTCCTTTTATATATTTAAATCTAATTTTATTTTATTTTATTTTATTTTTAACCTTTCCCTTCTTCTTTTTTAACTAACTAATTTAATTAATTAAATAGCTTAACTTAATTAGTTAATTTGTTACTAAGTTTATAATATAGCTATTATAAACTATATAATATAACTGGATCACAGTCGAATTATACACTGAACCCACTCGATGCAACGTTTTCACTTAGAGCCACATCGTTGTTTGACCAAACGTTATGACCCGGTTTCTGCGCTTCCGCAACAATAATAGTGATGGAACGATGTTGGTTGCACGCCACGTCCGAGAGCCTGAGCACTGGTGGTTAGCGGCGAGGAGCACGGTGACAATTGCGGTCAATGCGGATCATCCACGGTTAGAATTATCCACTGGTTCCACTATATCCACCAATCGCCCTCAACGCACAGCATCTGACAAACGGGTTGTCTCTCTGTTTACAATTGATAGTCCCGACAGCATAGGGAATGTGATGCAGACAGGGTATGAAGAACACAAATTGCGACAATGTGGGGATGTTTCAGACGACGGGGTAATATGGTGGCTGCGTGGCCTAAGGTATTGGTTATGTTATGGTGGCAGCGTCGAACAGTTTCATATGATGGCTGCGATCCTTTGTCCAGGGGTTTTGTTGATAGTTGACGGCAGTAGAAAGAAAACCTAGCTAATTGTTGCAGATTGGGGGACGAATTTTTCTATGGCGGCCCGAAGGTCTGGTTCTGTCGGCCACAGGGAAAAAAATTTTATTGTTTTTTTTATTCCTTTTTTATAACTTTTTTTTTATTTTTTACAACTTTTTATGACATTTTTTTATATGACCTTTTTTCTTTTCTTTTTTTTATAATTCTTTTGATTTTCTTTTAATAATAATTTTTTTTTCTTCTAATAATGGCCAAAGACCTGAAAAATGGAGAATCTCCCAATGTGTAGCGAAACACTTCAATTATGACAGCAACAAGGTTGATGATGATTGATGGCCAAGGGCCGGTGACTGGAGAACGAGCTCTGTGCAGCAGTGAAGTGGCCAAAGGATCGACTGCTCTTATACCAATTGAAGCGAACAAAGTTCCTTCTACAGATTAATTACTCCAGAAGACTTGGAATATAAAGATATCCATAAGGATACAAATATTATATATTAAATGTGTGAATAAGAATGAATGAATTACAATGAGAATGAGAGGCTTGCTTATATATCAAGTGTCTTTTCATGGAGAATCATGTCCTATTTAGACATGCCTCTTCAACCTAACTACTAATTAACTAATCATTATTTATGATTATTATCATTTACATTATATTTATATTATTTATATATATTTTATTTGTAACACTGTGCACCTTTAAGGTAAATGATATGGTTTTGTTATATGACAGCAAGTTTGATAAATTTCCAGGGAAATTCAGAATGCACTGGTTAGGGCCCTATGTCATTAAGGAGATTACCGGCAGTGGAGCAGTTTAGTTGGTTAAATTGAATGGAGATCCCTTCCCAGGAAAGGTGAATGTCAACCAATTGAAGCCATACATCGGTGATCCGTCCAGGTGACTATATGGGAGTAGCATAGTCTCAGCACTCCAGGCATATGAAAGGAGGCATGGGACTATAAACTACGCTACCCGGGTTGGGGAACTGCACGATTGGAGGATTATGCGAAGCAAGGAAGTGTCACAGTGTTTGTGATAGTGCGACAGGAGCTGCGCTACCCACGGAGAAATCGCGCAGGTCAGCCAAAAAGTGACCGTTAAAGTCATTGTTCATGATTTGACTGTAGGAATGCAGCCAAATGGAGTAGGCGGCCAGCATTTAAGATGAACTTTATAAGTAAGATCCTTGGAAATCTGCCGCCAATTTGGTATTAATGAACCGAATGTGGGGGGAACGGTCGGATTTGAATTCAAAATGCCCTATAACTTACAAGTGGATGCCCAGTGAAAAACACTTGGCATTTTGAGAATTGAGTTTTTGAGCTCTCAGGCACACATGAACCATGAATTCTTTGAAGTTCCGATAGCGAGTTTGGCGTTTGAGAAATTACCAAAGGATACGCAAGAACTGTTTAATATTGTCATGTCGACACCCACAGAAGCTATGGACACCGAAGCAGTGACAGTCGAGGGGGCTGTACCGGAGGTTGTTAGGGAGGTAGAATGAGATGCCCCAGAGGTTGTAGAAGTATTAGTTGAAGTTCCCAAATCACCACACACTCCTAGACCAAAGCCGACTGTAGAAATTCCCACTGTAGATCACCTGATAATGCAATATACTAAAGAAAAATACTTGATCTACTTCTACAAACAAACTTGCGAAAGCTTAATCGATTATGACGAAAATCAAATAGAACACATATAATAGAGAATGAGAAATCAATCACACATGAACACAGAAGAATACTCTAGGGAAAGCCTCAGCTAAAAACCTCTATCTCTGTATTATCATATAAGTGGAAATATGTCTGGATTACACAAAGCTTTAGCTCACAAGCTATCCGGCTCTCAGTACAATCCCTCAATACAGCTCACAAACTGAATAGACACAACATATGCCTTCCTCCAATCCTCCAAGCCTCCTATTTCCTTGCGCAGTTTCTCTTGGGGTCCAATGCTGCCACCTGTGTGAATTGGCCTCATCACACACTCATCAAACTTAGAAGTAACTGCGCAATCTCCAAGGAATGAATTCCTTCTGCATGCAAGAGATATCCTCAATGGAATATTCCTACAACTGATAGTACATTGTCTCACCATCTAATCTCAACTAGGTCTCTGACTGAACTGACATGCATGAGTTATTTATGAGAGAATATTCAGTTATCTGAAGTGCAGCAGTTACATGCATGTATGCATTAACTAACTAAACTCACAATCAGTTCAACAAACTATTGGAACTAATTTAACTGGACTTAACTCAGTTAACTGAGCTAACTAATTACAACTCAAAGTACAACTCATCCTGATATCCTTAATCAAGGGATAACTTCCTCAATCAAAGGGGAAACCATTGCATGCCTTCAGATAGACTTCATGTTTGATTTTCACCAACTAATTAACTCAAGATGAATTAATTAATTATTTTACAAACAGCTGCTAAGATCAAATTCGAATTTTAATTCTCAATTTTAGTTTAGGGACTAGCTAAAATTGGAATGTATCCTGAAATGCTATTTATAGCAGTGATATTTTTAGCACTTCTATTTTTAGCATTTCTTGTTTCTATTTTCAACACTGACCCCAACCAAGGAGAGTTTGAAAGATAAAAAGGGCAAGCAGGCTGCAATACCAGTGCACGCGTCACCGAGAAGAAGCCCACCGAAGGACAAGCCCACCGCACAAGAAAAGGGAAAATCCGTTAACCTGGAGCCAAAGGAGGAAGAAATTGAGGACATCCTGATGGATGATGAGGACTTGGGGATAGAAGTGGAGGAAGTTGAAGTCCAGGGGGCTGACCCTATTACTAAGTTGCCCGATTACGTCCCTTCGTGCAAGGGCAAGACCAAGGTGCCAAAGGACATTGACGAGAGCAAGGTCCCCTTGCAAAGCCCTCTGCTTCTAAACGAGATTGCCTTTGTAGGACCGTGCTTGGGGCAGGTTCCTCTACTAAAACTTGAAGATTTTTGCTTAGATGACCATGAGAAGTTCTTGCACTTAGCAACCGAGCAGTTGATGCGCCGCATTATTGACACAACCACCGAGATGACTACATTGGAACCATGCAAGTGGGTCAGGGAAGTAGACAAGGTAGGTCTGCTCAACCTGCTATGGGTGTCACACTAGAATCACACCCCCATTATAGTCTTGGTCATCAAGCAGCTGCTATGCTGGGTGCACGATGGGTGTCTGTGTCTGGAGGAGCCAATACCATCACTGGCAGATTGATCCATAGGATCACGCGGCTACCCTACACAGGGGAAAATCCAACCATGATTTTTGGCGGAAAAGGTGGCGAGCAGGCCCTCGCAAAGGCCATGAAGGAGAAATTCAAGCTCGTGAAGAAGCTGTGAGGCTATGCTATCTCGAGTATCTGTGACCCTGGAATCAAGGTGGCCATGCATATTTTGGCAGAAAAGGTTATGAGGAAGTGTCGCGCAGATGAAGTGTCGGCACCAATCATTGCTCTTGCAGCCCAATGCGCCGAAGGAGTCCAGTTCAATTGGGCACACTATCTCTACGATGAGTTCCTTGTGATCTACCGCGAGGCATAGGAACTCAGCAAGACTTTCCACTATGCATGGCTCTTGTTCTCTATTGTGCTAGTAGCCTGGGAGCTGCCGAAAGACAGTTAATTCCCCTCGGTCATGCCGAACCTGCCAGAATCAGGGAAGTATGCTTCGTTGTGGGCGACCAAGGATGCTCAGCGCATCAAGGATAGCAAGATCTTCTATATCTTGATGGAAATGAACATTCACATGGATATCAAGCACAAACCGTGGTTGTCACCTACTGTGTTTTCCAACAAGTAGGGGTATGCGGAGTTCAAGGCAGACTTTCACCATGTGTCGATCAGGGCACGGAAGGACCCTGCACAGACATGGTATGACTTGTCTTACTTGGCAATGGACAACGCAATTGATGCAGTGCTTGATTGTTGGCCGGCAGAGTGGCGCACTACCTCAGACTTGGCAGTGGGAGCGAGCAAGTCCGCCGTGTAGTGCAAAAAGGAGGGGGCCAAGCTCAAGATGGCGTAGTTGGCTGAGAAGAGGAAGAAGGAGGTTGCTGACAAGGCCCAGGCGGAGCGCGATGCTGCCCAACGGCCAGACAAACAGACAGGAAAAATAGAACGTGGCTCTGACAAAAGCGCAAGGTCGCCTTCGCCCGACACAGAGGATGAAACGGACGAGCAAATAGAGCAACACGAAGGGAACCCGCAAGCGATCTCGGCCCGCATCAAGCGTCCAAGGGAACAAGAGAAAGGAGGGTAGAGGAAGAAATCCAAGGCCACTAAGACGTCGTTGTACCCAATCACCCTCACAGTGGACAATTTGCATGACATTGGAGACACGGTACAGGATGTCACCATGGAGGCACTACAACAGTTCGAGCAGCAGCAGCAGCTACTATTGGGAGCCCTCCAGACAAGTGTGCAAGAGAAAACAGCTGCTAAGATCAAATTCGAATTTTAATTCTCAATTTTAGTTTAGGGACTAGCTAAAATTGGAATGTATCCTGAAATGCTATTTATAGCAGTGATATTTTTAGCACTTCTATTTTTAGTATTTATTGTTTCTATTTTCAACACTGACCCCAACCAAGGAGAGTTTGAAAGATAAAAAGGGAAAGCAGGCTGCAATACTAGTGCACGCGTCGCCGAGAAGAAGCCCACTGAAGGACAAGCCCACCGCACAAGAAAAGGGCAAATCCGTTAACCTGGAGCCAAAGGAGGAAGAAATTGAGGACATCCTGATGGATGATGAGGACTTGGGGATAGAAGTGGAGGAAGTTGAAGTCCAGGGTGTTGACCCTATTACTAAGTTTCCTGATTACGTCCCTTCGTGCAAGGGCAAGACCAAGGTGCCAAAGGACATTGACGAGAGCAAGGTCCCCTTGCAAAGCCCTCTGCTTCTAAACGAGATTGCCTTTGACGGACCATGCTTAGGGCAGGTTCCTCTGCTAAAACTGGAAGATTGTTGCTTAAATGACCATGAGAAGTTCTTTCACTTAGCGACCGAGCAATTGATGCGCCGCATTATTGACACAACCACCGAGATGACTACATTGGAACCACGCAAGTGGCTCAGGGAAGTATACAAGGTAGGTCTGCTCAACCTGCTATGGGTGTCACACTACAATCGCACCCCCATTATAGTCTTGGTCATCAAGCAGCTGCTATGCTTGGTGCATGATGGGTGTTTGTGTCTGGAGGAGCCAATACCATCACCGATAGATTGATCCATAGGATCACGCGGCTACCCTACACAGGGGAAAATCCGACCATGATTTTTGGCGGAAAAGGTGGCGAGCAGGCCCTCGCAAAGGCCATGAAGGAGAAATTCAAGCTCGTGAAGCGGCTGCGAGGCTATGCTATCTCGAGTATTTGCGACCCTGGAATCAAGGTGGCCATGCATATTTTGGCAGAAAAGGTTATGAGGAAGTGTCGCGCAGATGAAGTGTCGGCACCAGTCATTGCTCTTGCAGCCCAATGCGCCGAAGGAGTCCAGTTCAATTGGGCGCACTATCTCTGCGATGAGTTCCTTGCGAACTACCGCGAGGCATAGGAACTCAGCAAGACTTTCCACTATGCGTGGCTCTTGTTCTCTATTGTGCTAGTAGCCTGGGAGCTGCCGGAAGACATTTAATTCCCCTCGATCACGCCGAACCTGCCAGAATTAGCGAAGTACGCTTCGTTGTGGGCGACCAAGGATGCTCAGCGCATCAAGAATAGCAAGATCTTCTATATCTTGATGGAAATGAACATTCGCATGGCTATCAATCGCAAACCGTGGTTGTCACCTACTGTGTTTTCCAACAAGTAGGGGTATGCGGAGTTCAAGGCAAACTTTCACCATGTGTCGATCAGGGCATGGAAGGACCCTGCACAAACATGGTATGACTTGTCTTACTTGGCAATGGACAACGCAATTGATGCAGTGCTTGATTGTTGGCCGGCAGAGTGGCACACTACCTCAGACTTGGCAGTGGGAGCGAGCAAGTCCGCCGCGTAGTGCAAAAAGGAGGAGGCCAAGCTCAAGATGGCGTAGTTGGCTGAGAAGAGGAAGAAGGAGGCTGCTGACAAGGCCCAGACGGAGTGCGATGTCGCCCAACAGCCAGACAAACAGACAGGCAAAATAGAACGTGGCTCTGACAAAAGCGCAAGGTCGCCTTCGCCCGACACAGAGGAAGAAACGGATGAGCAAATAGAGCAACACGAAGGGAACCCGCAAGCGACGTCGGCCCGCATCAAGCGTCCAAGGGAACAAGAGAAAGGAGGGTCGAGGAAGAAATCCAAGGCCACTAAGACGTCGTTGTACCCAATCACCCTCACAGTGGACAATTTGCATGACATTGGAGACATGGTACGATATGTCACCGCGGAGGCACTACAACAGTTCGAGCAGTAGCAGCAGCTACTATTGGGAGCCCTCCAGACGAGTGTGCAAGAGCTGCAGACCCACGCATCACAGGCTGGCATAGTGTCCACCTACCTCGCTATCGATACTTCAGAAGCTGTCGAGATGCTACGTGCGCAAGTCTCCAGCGCAATAGTGCTACCGGATGGAGCACTGACCACAGAGAATGAAGATGACAAGCCCACTATCAGCGCCCTCAAGGGAGTGGGGTTGAACTTGGCAACGCTCCTTGGCGAGGCGCTCCACCTATTGCAGGATGGAGTGATCGCGGAGCTAAGGGCCCACGAACACCGCGCTTTATAGGTGATCAGCGAGCAGAAGATTAATAATGAACAGATGGCCCTACAACGAGACTCTTCCATCGCCACTATGACCAAGGTAACCGACTGAAACAAGCATACATTTCAGGTCGTGGAGGAGGCATGCCAAATGGTCTCGGAGTTGGCCATTCCTGAGGAAGAACCGGTTGAGGTGCGCGTCCGCAAACTTTCTACAGGGGTGCGCGACACTCACACAGAGTTGGCTAGGTTTCAGCTGGATCTAAGCCTACAGATTACAGATCTACAGTTAAAGGCCCGGCCTTCAACTCTGCTAGAAGTAAAGGAGCAGCATGCAACAGCTATCACAAAGCCGATAGTTATGGTAGACAATGCAGTAGTAGACTGCACGCAGCTTTTTGAACAGTTTTTCGAGGCCCTGACGAGCCTACAGGAGGACCCTAATGTACAGCGGCCGGAAATAGAAGCGCGAGAACTACAGTAGCGCTATGACAAAGTAAAAGGTACAGCGTGAACTGTCACTCTCAAGCAGAGATTGATGAAGCTGCAGGAGGCCAAACAATTGAAAGAATGGGTAGATGCAGCGCTGCACTAGGAGGCAGTGCTGAAGGTGCGCTTGAAGCCTTGGTTGGATGAGGCTTATTCAGTCACGACCTCTATTGAAGGAAAGCTTGTGAATCTGCAAGCTACTCAACAGAAGCTTCGGGCTGAAAGTTCAAGATCAGCGACTTAGCAGTTGATTGAAGAAGCGAAGCAGGCGGCCGCACAGTGCACTGCCGAGGTTGTGGTCATACAGGTCGAGCCGGGAGGTCTTCGCGCCAAGATCTCCGCGCCCACAAAGTGACTCGAGGGAGAGTCACCATGTTTGTGTTGGAGTCTGTTGGGAACGGGTTCCCCCAAGAACAGTTTTGGGGCTAAATGCCCATGTTTTATGACAAAATTTGTAATAAAGTTGTAAATTCTCCACATTTTGTAGTTGCGGAGCGCGAAGGTGTCAAGACTCATAAAGGGTTGTTTGCCCTTATTTTGTAAAGTGTAAAGTCGGCTTTTAAGATCCCCCAGACCATGGGATTGTATAAAAAGGAGCTAAGCAAGTAAGCTCTGCAAAAGTAAGTTTGTGGGCAAGTCTTGGAGTCTTGGTAGATATTCTAAGTATTTAAGGTCGTAGCGTAGGTAGAGGCTCTGTAGCTGAGTGCGCAGAGGCCTAGGGTGGAAGCATACAGCTGAGTGTCGGACCCCTGCAGTTGTGTGCGCAGGGCGGATAGATTCTGTACTAAACTGAAAATATCAATAAAGAGAAGTATTCTGCAAATTCTGTGTATTTATTTCCTTGTTACTCTATCTGGTTATATTGCGTTTTGGGTTTAAATTACAATGTTTATGTGATGCGCAAATATATGTGATTATATTGGTTAATTAAACGCAAGTAAGAATATCAGTTTACGCGGCGCTAACTGTGATTGTTTAGTAAGATAAGTAAAGCACTTAAGATAACTGGGGAACCTGTATAATACGTTGTCATAGTAGAAAGAAAGTACCTGGACCGCGGGTTAAGGTTGCGCAAAGGTCAATCGTACACCTTCGCGGAGGTATTGAAGGGTGGAATAAAGGGCTAGACTGACAGAGCCCTAAAGCTTAGTGACCTGCGCGAAAGTAGGAACAAAGGGTATAAACCGACATCACGACCATCTCAGGGTGCGAAAACTTGGTTCCAACATCCCCCCATACTGCTTCGGGTGAGACTTCAGTCCACGCTCCGTGGGCTGATGCCGAAAGGGCTAGTAGTGTATGGATTTGTTTAGCTAACCAACGTTGAACATGGGTTAGGACCCACAAAGCCAAAAAATGGTTATGTTACCAGGACCGGAATTTTCATGAGAGATGTGTGATGTTGTATCACTGGAATCCAACTAAGAAAGAGGTCGAAGACTAGTTGGATAGGAAGATCCACGGATTCGCGGTGCAGGAGAACAAAAATCCACAGTTGACAAAGGAACAGTGGCTAGACAGGTACCTGTATATAGAAATCCATGAGATCTTTTTCTGCTCCTTTCCAGTTGAATTATACCGACGTAGCTCAAGCCTATGACAGATATTTGCGATCTCAAAGATCGAATGCAAAGGAGTTAATCACTTATTTTATTTTATTTTTAGTTTTATTTTCGCATGATCTGAGGTAGATCATTTAAACCTCCTCAACTATTTTTGTAATAATCTATTTTAGGACCTACAGTTTAGTATTTACACCCCTCTCATGTATTTAGAGGGGGTCCAGAAATTTTATTAGAAACATTTTTCGAAACATTGCATTTCTATGCTTTTGAGAAGGTTCTGATGGAATGAATGGAACAGGATCTATTTTCTCTTAAATATCTAGCATGCTCTACTGAAATGCACTTTTGTACTCTTAGAATATGTTGGATTGATTGAAATTTGGTCAATATTGTTGAAGCACATGAGCAGGACTCGTCATATATGGTACTTTTATCTTATGATCTTGTTTTATTTATGTATCAGGCAATACTTCTTCTTTTAATTGTTTTATGTGTGAAAGTATGAATTACAGTTTAGCATTATTGCACTTTTGTATGATGTTGGCTTTGACTTTATTCTGAATACATGAACGATTTATATGCGATATATCTTTCACAATCATTTTGGCTAACTATTTATCCAAAACGATTACTGTTAAACGATTTCATTTCTTATTGCAGTTGAATGATCTATATTACCAATTGTTGTAGGACATTATTGTAGATCACATATTGTATTGAATTCTCGGGTATATTTATATTTAAACAATGTTTAAACTAGGATATATGCATGTGTTTAGTAGTTTAGATTAGATTACACTTAGCTTAATCATTCCCCCGTTACATCATATATCACCCCATCAACACTATCAAAATCTCTTCTGGGAAACTGGTCCCATTATCCCCAGTCGGAGCCACTACACCAAATGGAAAAGGAGTTGCTAACCAAGGTCCGGACTAGGTGGTTTTCCCCCATGTTGTAGCAATGATTTTTGGGGCTTCAACATAATACAAAACTTCATAAAGTATTAAATTTTTGGTAAAAAAAAATTAAATATTTAAATTTCATATAATTTTACTTAAAGAAAAATTTACAGATTTAAAGATTCAAATATTTTTACAGCATCAAAATTTAATAAATTGCCTTTAAAAAAAATTTAATAATTTATTTATGGAGAATGGAAAGATACCAACTTAGATCTATCTTAACCCCAAATCTACCAAACATTGAGAGGGATCAAATCTCTCGAGGTGCAAACCAATTTTGAAATTGGTTTGCACCTCGAGAGATTTGATCCCTCTCAATGTTTGGTAGATTTGGGGTTAAGATAGATCTAAGTTGGTATCTTTCCATTCTCCATAAATAAATTATTAAAAATATTTTTAAAAGCAATTTATTAAATTTTGATGCTGTAATAATATTTGAATCTTTAAATCTGTAAATTTTTCTTTAAGTAAAATTATATGAAATTTAAATATTTAAATTATTTTTTTTTTACCAAAAATTTAATACTTTATGAAGTTTTGTATTATGTTGAAGCCCCGAAAATCATTGCTACAACATGGGGGAAAACCACCTGGTCTGGACCTTGGTTAGCAACTCCTTTTCCGTTTGGTGTAGTGGCTCCAACTGGGGATAATGGGACTAGTTTCCCAGAAGAGATTTTGACAGTGTTGATGGGGTGATATATGATGTAACGGGGGAATGATTAAGCTAATTGTAATCTAATCTAAACTACTAAATACATGTGAAATTGGTTTGCACCTCGAGAGATTTGATCCCTCTCAACGCTTGGTAGATTCGGGGATAATATGGATCTAGGCTGTTCGTGCGTCGTCATACAAATTTTTTTTAACTTCTAATTATTCTAATCACTTTAAATATGCTAAATATGTTTAATATTAATTTGGTCAATCTAATTTAAATTTGCGTAGTTAAGTGACAATGTAACAATGTTGAATGATAGAAAATGTGAATAATAAGAGTGCAGTCAATTACATACAATCTTCATTGTGATCAATCTCAAATTATTTTCTTCTATCGTTCTTATTGTCACACCTATTAGTTTTTCCATTTTTTCATATCTATAATATGAAACGGACACTTGAAATCATTGACCATTCAAATATTTAACTCAAGCTGTTGTAGTAAACATCATACCTTGTCTTTCTTGCTCTCCAATATTAATAGTAGCTTTATCTAAAGTCGATAATTGTAACTTATGGAGTGTTAAACCCCAAATAATTTTTGGTGGTAGTTGTTTTCTATTACCTCGTTTGAATGCAAAGTGATTAACAATGTTTAATGATGGAAAATGGGAATAATAAGAAAAAAAACCAATTACAAATAGTTTACAGTTTCGGGAAGCAAGCATTTCTGGTAAGTGAACATTTTATTTAGGATGAAAATTCAAGTATTGTATTTATGGTTTAATTACTATAACACATAACTCATGCACATCATCAATCATTTTTGTGTGCTTACACTGAAATCAATGCACACTATTAATCTAATTACTTTGAAATTAATGTACGTCATACATCGAGTTGCATCAAATAAAAAATCAACATCTACACCAAAATCAATGCATCTAGTACAAACAATCAAATAGGATTGGAAATCAACATCTATACTGGAATCAATGCATCTAGTCCAAGTGATCAAATAGGATTAGAAATCAATATCTACACTGAAACCAATGCATCTAGTGCAAGCAATCAAATAGGAGTAGAAATCAACATCTACACTAAAAATCGATGCATCTCGTGAAAACTATCAAATAGGATTAAAAATCGACATCTACACCAAAATAAATGCATTTAGTGCAAGCAATCAAATATGGCTATAAATCAACAACTAAACTAATCAATACATCTACATTTTAGTGAAAAACCAAAATATTCATTAATTTCTAGATCTAACTTTTATGTTTGTATTTGTCTTTCTGTGTCTCTTTCTTCTTCCCTCTCTCTCCACCTGATCCAGGATGGATCTTGTTGAGTCTAGTCATAGTTTGCTATGTAATGATTCAAGACCAAGATGGTCGTAGGTAGCAACAGTTCTCGACATGCTCAGAATTTTACAATCCTAGATGCTCGCGAAATCATCGCCAAGTCAAAGAGCTCATCACGCTGATTCCAATGGTATATTCGATTTCGCAATTGGTGTCCATATGAAGGAGAAAATGCCCGTTGAAGTTTGTCTCTAAACATGTAAAAAGTCAAAGTCACCGTCGGTCAAAGTCAATGTATGTGCTGGTCAAAGCTCAAGGTTACAGTTTACACATGGCGCGCTCAGATTCTGCCAAGTGTTTCCTTTTGGTTTGTCGAATTGCTATGATTATGATTGGCTAATTAAATTTAATTTAACCAATAATGGAGTGCCACATGGGCCAATGATTGGCCGCCATGTGGCCTCCTCATGGCATACTAAAAGTTTGTTATGAGTACAGGGCCTCTGGAGATTTTTTACCTCATGACCTAGCATCAAACAACTCCAATCCAAACCATTGGACCACGGATTCGTTTGAATTACAATGGTGGCAAGGCATTATTAAAGTTGGCACAAGGGTGGTATGGTTTAAAAATTATACAATAAACATACATTGCAAATGTATTAATGTTGCAAAACTTTATGGTAAAGTTCAAACCCTTTGATTAATGTTATATAACCCAAAGCTATGGGTATTCGAGCCAAACATTACATCGACACACAATGATTAAAACCCGCCATATGTTACCACGGGTCGATGGGCCAGCATTCCATGGAGCTCTGCTAGAGTATGTTAAGGTTTCCACAGTCACATGCCACGAGGTTCACGCATTAGTGCCAGAGGGTTCTCATATGTGCCACGGGCCACACGGTTATGTCACAGGATGATGTCACATGGTTATGCCATGAACCATTGGGGGAGAAAGATTTATCCCATTTCACAGTTGGTGTAGTCAACATCACCACCGGAGGGATTCCATATGCGGTTACAAATGTACCACAGGTCAACGTGTTATCCGCCGGGATGTATTTTCCATGAGGGTTCACACTAACATACACTGCCAGTTCACTTGCCACGAAGATTCTATCGAACCATCAGGAACACGCAAGGTTGCCGACATAACTACCAAAAGTAGGTTTGGTCACATGCAGTGACAGTTCAAAACAAATGCCACGGGTGGCAATGTTAGTTCACCATCGAGGGTTTGAATTAAAATGTCCAATTCCATGTTTTTTAAAACAAACCTATATTAAATGTTTGTTATAACGTTTGATATCAAAGACAGACTATAGGATATTATGACATACCGCGGTCCAATACATTTGCAACATATAGGTTATAAAGTTGTTAAAGTTTAACGATATGATATGGTTTCTATTTCGAATTAATTCGAATAGCCAAAATTGTAATGTTGTTATAAAAACCAAGCTCGAAAACCTTATAAAAGGTGGTCATAGCACTAAAGAATACACAAGCCATTCCAAGACCACTCAAAGCCTTTCAAAGGCAGAATCAAGCAAACAAGTCGTTCAAAGTTAGAGGCAAGTGAAGCCCAGAGTGATGTCGAAGTCTAGCTTTGTGAGCTAGAAGGTGTTGAGCCATTGCGCCATCGAAACGAGAAGGGAGTTGTGAGGAGCGCAATTCTAAGTTGTTGGTGTGAGCCATGTTATAAGCTCATTTTGTAAATGGAATTCCGAAGTCATTCAGAGTCCAAATTGGGCATTTGAAGAACCGAAACAAGGGTTTTGTTGCTCTCCGGACTCATCGGCAGAACCTGTTCAACCATTGAAGTAGCTAATTCTTCAGAAATCAGTACATGAACCATTGTCTCTCTAATTCAAGTTGAAACAGGTAATTTAATGATGTATTGATGATGCATGATTTCTTGATTTCAGTTGAGGCTTAGAGTCCTTGCAGGAGACTCTTTGTTTTGTTGTATATGACAAGTTGATTGCAAATTGTCAAGTGATATTGTGAGAGTTCTCTGTAGGAGAACATTTCCTTGCAGGGGAAATAACCGCAATTGTAAACAACGAATTGATTTACCTATTTTTAAAATATTGAAATATGAGCGGCTTAGCCTTTTGAGCAAGGCCCGAAGACGTAGCCCAGGAGGGGTGAACTCCGTCACCAAACTTCGTGTCATTGTTCCTAATGCTTGTGTGATCATTTGTGTTGTGTTCTTAGTGGTTAATTTGCACATGTGAATTAATTCGTGCTTGAAGGAACTCCAAATTAACATGATGTTCTAAAAGACCCATTTTCAATCTTGTCAAGTGTTAGATAACGATCTTCTTCCACAATTTTTAGATCATTTTTGGTATCAGAGTCAATTCTCACCAAAGTGCAAGAATGGGTAAAAGCACGAGGTAGATTCGATTGCAAGAACTAGAAGAGTTCAACCATAAATATCAACAGGAGAACGTTGCATTACAATGCATGGTGCAAGCTTTGTAGGAAGACAAACAAAGATTGCAAGAAAATATTGAAGCCTTACAGATGAATCGAAAGAGGAGTAGTCCTTCAATTCGAAGTCCATCCACTGTAGGAGAGAATGAAGTACCTCCACTTCATCAAGAAGATGAAGAAATTTCATCTCTTTCTACCACTTCAAAAGCGCAATTAGTGGAAGTAGCCATTGGTACTTCTTCCTCACCTTCAAAGGAATTTCATTATGTACCATCATCTCATAAAATTGTTTTAGAAATGCAGTCTTCCAATGATCCTAAGATTGGAGCGTTCAAGAAGCATACCAAAGGAATGGGTATGACGTTGATGAACAATATGAGATATCAGCGAGGACAAGGCCTCAGCAAGCATGGCCAAGGCAAACTCCAGCCAATCTCAGTGTAAGAAAGGCCTAAATATGAAGGATTGGGATATGACCAGTCAACTTATGACTACCGTGGGAAGAGAGGTCACATCGCAAATCGGTGCTAGTCTTTACATCCTGAGCTAATGCCAAAGAAGATTCAAGATCGGAAAGGTAAGCAAGGAATCATTCCAACAGTGATTCGGAAGGTGATTCTTACAATTAAAATTTTATGTTGAAATTCATTAAAAGGATATACCCATGTACTTTCTGTGGGAGTAACACGCATTGTGTAGAGGAATGCTGGAAGCAGAAGGTTTACAGCAAGAAGGTGCATGCGACAAGGAGCAGTGTGCGGAAGGATGATGCGACCTTGTTGTAAATAAAATTCTAGGAAATACTTTGATACAATCAGGCAAAATCTCGGCAACGTCGAAAGAGCTCGGAAAGATCCAGCAAAAAGATGACCAGTACAAACTCAGGAGAAAGAGTTTGTCCACAATGCAAGTTGAGAGGAAATTCTAAGAGCACATGTCCAATGTTGCCACGTGAGTCGACACTAGCACGAGAAGAACACGAGGCAACAAAGAAAATTGGGGAAGAAGAATGTAAGTATCCAGGGAAATATCCTACTTGGAACTGGGAAGATTTCATGCCATATGTGTAATTGTGTTTATGAATTGTCGTCGCATCAGTAGGCTAAGTTGAGTCTGTAATGGAATCTTGATGGTTTTATATTGATGCTTGAATGTAATAAATTCATGATTGTAATAAAATTTTGGAGGTCCAAAAGTCTTTTTTGTTGGGAGGTATGATCCAGGATGGATCTTGTTGAGTCTAGTCGTTGATAGCAACAATTCTCGACATGCTCAGAATTTTACAGTCCCAGATGCTAGCGAAATTAGTTCCAAGTTGAAAAGCCTGCCACGCTGATTCTGGTGGTATATTCGGTTTCGCAATTGACCTTCATATGAAGGAGAAAACGCTCATTGAAGTTTACCTCTAAACAGATAAAAATTCAAAGTCAACGCAAATGTTGGTCAAAGCTCAAGGTTCCATTTTACACATGGTGTGCCCAGATTCCTCCAAGTGTTTCCTTCTAGTTTGTTGAATTTCTATGATTATGATTGGTTGATTTAATTTAATTTAACCAATAATGGAGCGCCACGTTGGCTAATGATTGGTTGCCATGTGGTCTCCTCGTGGCATACAAAAGTTTGTTATGAATATACGGCCTTTGGAGATTCGACCTCATGACCTAGCATCAAACAAATCCAATCCAAACCATTGAACCATGGTTTGGTTTGAATTATAATGTTGGCAAGGCATTATTAAAGTTGGCACAAGGGTGGTATGGTTTAAAAACCATACAATAAACATACATTTCAAATGTATTAACGGTGCAGAACTTTATGGTAAAGTTCAAACCCTTTGATTAATTTTATATAACACAAAGCTTTGGGTATCGGAGCCAAATGTTACACCGGCACGCAATGATTAAAACCCTCCATATCTTACCACAGGTCAGTGAGCCAGCATGCCACGGAGCTCCGCCAGAGCATGTTAAGGTTTCCACAGTCACATGACCACCAGAGGTTCACGGGATCAGGTTTCCACAGTCACAGACCGTCAGGGGAGCAGGATTTATCCCATCGCACAGTTGGCGCAGTCAACATCACCGCTGGAGGTATTCCATATGTGGTTACAAATGTACCACGGGTCGACAAGTTATCCATCGGAAGGTGTTTGCTACGAGGGTTCACGCCAACATACACCGCCAATTCACTTGCCACGGAGATGCCATCAAACCGTCGAGAATAGGCAAGGTTGTCAACATAACCATCGGAAGTAGGTTCGGTCACATGCAGTGACAGTGCACAAAAAATGCCACGGGTGGCAATGTTAGTTCACCACCATGTTTATTAAAACAAACCTATATTAAATGTTTGTTATAATGTTTGATGTCAAAGACAGACTATAGGATATTGTGACATAACGCGGTCCAATACATTAGCAACATATATGTTATAATGTTCTTAAAATTTAACCATATGATATGGTTGCTATTTCGATTTAATTCGATTAGCCAAAATTGTTATGTTGTTATAACAACCAAGCTCGAAAACCTTATAAAATGTGATCATAGCACTAAAGAATACACAAGCCATTCCAAGGCCACTCAAAGCCTTCTGAAGGCCGAAGCAAGCAAAAAAGTCATTCAAAGTCAGAGGTAAGTGAAGTCTAGAGTGGGAGCTAGAAGGTGTTTAGCCATTGATTAGCCATTGCATCATCAGAACGAGAAGGGAGTTGTGAGGAGCGCAGCTCTAAGTTGTTGGTGCGAGCCATCTTATAAGCTCATTTTGTAAATGGTATTCCAAAATCATTCGGAGTCCAAATTGGGTGCTTGAAGAACTGAAACATGGGTTTTGGTGTGCTCCAGACTCATCGACAGAGATTATTCGATCGTTGAAGCAACTAATTCTTCATAAATCAATGCATGAACCGTTGTCTCTCCAAGTCAAGTTGACAGAGGTAATTAAATGATGTATCTATGATGCATGATTGCTCAATTTCAGTTGAGGTTTAGAGTCCTTGCAAGAGACTCTTTGTTTTGTTGTAGATGACAAGTTGATTGTAGATTGTTAATGAGCCTCATCATTGGGTAATTATATGGGCCTTAATTCACCTCCTAGCTTAGTCAAACCAACTTTTCTCATAACTTATTACATGTTTTTTATTATATTTTGTTTATAAGGTGAGTTAGAGTTGGATATTATGCTTAGTGGACTAATATGCATTGAATGCAGGATTAAAGGAGAAAATCAAGGAATTTTGGCAAAAAATAAGGTCAAAACTCGAATGGGACAAGCGAGAGGAATTGTAGGAGGTAAATCCTCCTCATTTACTACTCATCCATTCATTACATCAGCTCAGAGTGCAATCAGCCAAATCATGAGGACTAGAAGGCAACCGATCAAGTGAGAGACAAAGCACCAGTTTATCTCGAGTTTGGGAGCCGAGCCTCCCTAATTTTAAGGAAGTCTTTGGGGACTTCAGTTGTATAAGTAGAGAGGCCTAGGACCTTAGTAGGATTCAGATTTTTATTGTAAAACTCTAAGTTATTTTCGAGCTGCAATACTTCTGAAAGTTTTATTGTTGTAATTTGTTGTTTTGGTACTAAGAATGAGTTTCGTTTTGAGCCAACTGTTGAGCCTCAAACCTGCACCTTCCTATACACCCTCTCAGCCTTCTTTTTCCACTTATTTCATCCACCCAGCTGTTAAATCATTGCATTGTAGTTTAACAAGAGCTTTTTATATGGTTTTCTGACTATGCTTATGACTGTTGTTTGGTTTAGTTTTCTGTTCATGCAGCTGCAGAAACTTGTCAGTTTCCGCAGCCAGCACAGGTTTCCGCAGCCAGCACAGGATTCCGCAGCTATTTTGTTAAAAGCTATGCTACAGGTGTCCTATGAAGAAACGAGCCACATGGGCAAGCTCCAGGTGACGGATACATGGAACGTGTCCCTTCAAATCAGCCAAATCATCCATGGAAGGTCACGGTCAACGAGGGTCAAAGGCAAAGCCAACCAAGGAGTTCAGCAGTGGCACGTCTCTGTTTTGGGCACATGAACGATTACGTAGCACAGTCCTCAGCCCACGAAGACACCGGCACACCTGGAGATCATCCCCGTAACCTGAATCCAACAGCTACCACTCCGAAGATTTAATAGACATGATGACAGATATGCTAGATCTCGGCTAAAGGGATCTACGTGTCTTTGGCAACGCAGTTAATAGCGTAGGATTCAGTTAGTTAGTTCAACACTTTTTCATTATAAATAACGCGTCGATGAACGCTGTAAAAAAAGCTTTTGGATATGTAATTTCTGAATTGTTATTGTTATCACCCCACTGTTTTATATATGTTGCTGCTTTAATACATGAGAAGACTTTTCTGAGTTCATTCGTGTGACTACTCGTTGACTGGCTGAAGTGGCAGAGGGCCCCTGCACGCTGAAGCCTTGTAAAGTTTTCATTTGGTTTTATTATGTTTCTGCTTTCATAATCTTTAGCTTGTACATAACACGCTGTTTTAATGTTTCTTAACTCACTGCTGTTTATATTTTCACCTCTGTTTTCTTATAGCTGTCAGCTGATCAGTGCTTTTCTGCAGGTTTTCTTAGGCAGCCCAGGCAAATTTTCATCTTTTTGATAACTATTGACATATGAGATCATCTTGTCCTTCCTGCTAACTTTCATTTTCTGAAGTTTAATTCCAGCACTGTCTTTTTCAAGTTGTGATTTGCTTATATATTTTTTCTATTATTTAGATATCATACTGCTCATCAGTTTATGGTTTCTTTCTATAGTCAAGTGACTCTATTAGCAAGAAATCAGAATATTACTAACTGTAGTGTGATTTAGCTATCATATTGCTTAAACTTATCATGATTGCTTCCCACAAGGTAGATTGAGTTGAAGGGTAAAGGATCAGAAGAGTTGAAGTAGTGTGATTAGTTTCCTTTTGGCAATTTAATTTCTTGCAATTTAGTTATCATATTGCTTAAACTTCTTCATGGTTGCTTCCCACAAGGTAGATTGAGCTGAAGGGTAAAGGACCAGAAGAGTTAAAGTAGTGTGCCTAGTTTCTTTTATGCAATTTAATTTCTTGCCATTTAGATATCATATTGCTTGACTTGTTCATGATTGCTTCCCACAAGGTAGATTGAGCTGAAGGGTAAAGGATCTGAAGAGTTTAAGTAGTGTGAATTAGTTGCTTTGCTTTTAGTTTGAGTTGCTTTAAGTTCAGTTTTTACTTTCTTTTCATTCAGCAGCAAGGATACTGGGCCATTGTCATTAGTTCACTGTTTGATGCATTTACTTCCTCTTAAGAATTGATTTCAGTTTAGTTGTTTTAAAGCTTTCTTCTTGAGCACTTTCAAGTTTGAGAAAATCACTGTAGAAACCACCATCACCATCCATACTCCATACTTCACTTTCATTTTCGCCATCATACATTAGGGAAAGATAAATCCAAAAACAAACTAAAAAAAACTCAAAAACGACAAAAGACTAAGGAAATGGTTATCTAGTACATATAGTACACTTCACTTCGTCAGTTTACGAATCCCGGATTGACATTTTAAATAGAAATTTAGATCACACTAAATTGACCAAACATTTTGGCGCCGTTTCCGGGGAAGTGAAATTAGGTAGCCAATTTCTTAAAAAAAAAAAAAACAAGAAAATTTCAAGGAAGGAAAATTGATAACCTCTGAAAGTATGCTCTCCTCTTGCACTTAGTGTGATCTGGAGGATCAGAAAAGAGAAAGTTATTGGTTTAATAGTTTCTTGAGTATGCTCCCTTCTTGCACCTAGAGTGACCTGGAAGATCAGAAAGAGAATTATTAGCCCAACTTGAAGAAAAATAAAAAATGACATGCATAGAGCAAGAGATTCTAGGGGAAGGTTTTTAGCTAGAGCCAAGAGTTCGATTTTTACAACTCCATCTACTTCAAGGAATAGACAAGAGACACCTCCATCATCTCCAACCTATACTCCTAGCCCTAGGATTCTTGGTATTCAAGAGGCAGTAGTTGATTCTCCCACACCATCCATCGAATCTGAATTAGGAAGAGATCCTTTCCTTCCTTCTACAGGGAGACAAATTGTAATTGAAGAAGTAGAATCACCTGAAGAAGAAGAGGGAGAAATTCCTTCTCATTCGCCCTTAATAGAGGAACCAGAGGACTCTGAAGTCTCTGGGGAAACTACCATGACAGAGGAAGGAGCAAACGGATTCGGTAGAGGTAGAGGTAGAGGAGGAGGAGGAGGAAATAATGGAGGAGGTAGAGGTAACATTGGGGGAAATAGGGATGGAGATAACTCATTCGGATTTCCTATAGTCGATGAGGACTCTCCAGAAACAATGAAAAACATCTCACCATCTGTCCTCCCAAACTTTCATGGGTTAAGAAATGAGGATCCTGAAACATTTCTATTTGAATTTGAGGTTGTGTGTCGAACTTATGATTATCTGGAAGACTCTCAAAAACTCAAACTGTTTCCTTCAACATTGAAAGGAGCAGCTTTGAAATGGTTCATGGGATTACTCACTCAATCCATTAGGACTTGGAATGATATGAAACAAACATTTTTGGATAGGTACCTGGACTATTGTATGCCCACAAATCACAAGGATGAGGTATTCAAAATGGTGCAAAGAGAAGATGAAAATTTGGAGGATTTACTTGAAAGATTTCAATACAACCTGAAAAGAGCAAAAATGAGTAACTTAGATGAGGAGACCTTGAAAGCCCTTCTATTAAAATCCATTAGAGATGAATGGATAGATATTTTGAACATGATGGGGAATGGAGACATATCTCAACTTCCACTTCATGATATAGCAGATCTATGTGTCCATCTCTCAAGGGGGGAATCTAAAACTCAAAAAGGGCCTAGAGATCCTTCTCTCATCAGAGCAAACAAATCTGCAACTGGATCAGTAAGTAGGGCTGAGATTGGCAACATGCTTGATGAATTCAAAACTGACATCTTAGGGAGTCTTAGTGAGCAACTAGACACTCTTAAGATTCACAATAAGCAGAAAGCAGAAGCTGAAGCTTTGGCCATCTTTTGCCCAAAATGTAGAAAGAAACATGCTCTAAGGGAATGTCCCTTGGATGCAAAAGTTGTAGAAACATGTGTAATCTGTTCAGAGAATCATGAGACCAAGGATTGTCCTTCAATTCCTGGGCTTAAATCTATCTTTCAAGAAGATCCAAATACAATCGAGTCTCTATGTTTTGTTGCAAGGAGACCTTGGCAAGGGCAACAAAATCAAGGGTTTAACAACTCTATGAACTTTCAACCCCCACCAAATTGGAATCCTTGGCAACAACCTTGGTCCCAACCTCAAAATCCTTTTCAATCATGTGTACAAGGTATGCAAAATCCTTATGGGAGATTTGCTCAATTTTATCAATATCCTCCATCTTTTCAAAACCAACAAGCTCCACAACTTCCAAATCAAAATCCGCAATTATCATTGCCATTTCCACAACAACAACAACCTTCTCAACAGAATCCAAATTCTCAACTCTTGCTCCCATTCCAACAGAATTCAAATCAACTTCCTTCTCAGCCATTGCCAAACCCCAATAATAAAAACCCTCAAAATGCTTACATGATAGAAGGTCAACAATTTCCTGCCTATATGATTGTTCCTCTCAATGATGTACAACTCAGATCTAGTGGAGTTTTAGATAAACCTTCTATAGATGTCCAAAATCAAAGCATTTCTGAAGAAGAATCTCTTGAAGCCAATAAGGGTTCTGAAGCATCTCTTCAAAACCCAAACACTCAAAAAGAAAAAGAAAAAGAGTTAACCCCCACAACTCCTATAGTTGAGCAACCTGCATCTTCATCCACACCTCCTTTTCCTGAAAGATTACAAATTGACAAAGGAGTGGAAAAACAAATCTTGTTGCCTGACTATGATTTTCTAGATGAATTGAAGAATGTCTGTATCAAGATTCCCTTGTTACAAGCCATTAAAGAGATTCCTATTCTAGCGAAAACAATAAAGGAGTTGAGTCTTAAAAGACCAAGAAGGAAACCAAGAGATACAAGAAGAATCCACCTGGTAGGAAAAATTGCAGATATCATGATGGGAAAAACTACTATGCAGAAGTATGTAGATCCCGGTAGTCCAATTGTCAAAAAACATATCAATGGGGTATAAATTCCAAATACTTTGATTTGGGGGTTGCTATCAACATTATGAGTAGACAGACTATGGAACAGCTGAAACTTCATAATCTTCTTTTTACACCTACTTTACTGCAACTTGCAGATCGATCAATTATTAAACCAGATGGTGTATTAGAAGACATTTTAGTCTCCTTAGACTCTTGGGAATATCCAGTAGATTTCATGATTTTAACTCCCAAGAGTAATTTAGGAGGACATCCTCTCATTTTAGGAAGACCTTGGCTAGCCACAGCTGATGCTTTTATCAGTTGTAGGTCTGGGGATATGTATATTTCTGATGGTAATTCGACAAAGAAATTCAATCTGTATCCTCCAGCAAAAGCAATTACAGAAATAGGAGATAATGAGTGGATTGATGATGAAGATACTATACAACCTGTCTTTACCATTTCTGAGATCAGTGAAGATAGTCAAATTCTGAACACATTAGAAAACTTTGAAACATCTTCAGAATATGACCACACACAATTTCAGTTGGATTCTTACATTGAGTATCTATCATCTAGACAAATGTCTCTTTTCTCTATGGAAGAGTTTGGTAGTTCCGCCATTGAGATCTTTCCAGGAAAAACATTGAATATCAACAAAAACTTGGAAAGATCACAACAGGAAGAACTAACCAAAATCTTGCAAAAACATTCTACTGCATTTGCATGGGAGTATACTGATATGAAAGGTATTGACCCTAAGACTTGCATTCATCACATCTACATTGAGGAAAACAGTAGACCAATCAGACAACCTCAGAGAAGGATGAATCCAAACCTTAGGGAGATAGTGAAAGAAGAGCTCCAAAAGTTACTTAATGTGAACTTCATTTATCCAATTTCAGATAGCCGATGGGTTTCTCCTTTGGTTATAGTACCCAAAAAGAATGGTAAATGGAGGGTTTGCATTGATTATAGGGAATTGAACAAAGCAACTTTGAAGGATCACTTTCCTTTACCCTTTATCGATCAGGTATTAGATACTCTAGCAGGCAAAAAGTATTTTTCATTTTTGGATGGTTTTAGTGGTTACAATCAGATTCAGGTAGCACCTGAAGATCAGGACAAGACCACATTTACCTGTCCATGGGGAACTTTTGCTTACCGAGTACTTCCTTTTGGATTATGTAATGCACCCGCAACATTTCAAAGGGCAGTACTAGGAATCTTTTCCGATCTAATCCATGATTGTATAGAGGTTTATATGGATGTTTTTACAGTTTATGGTAATTCGTTTGAAGAGGCATTAGAGAATTTGGAAAAAGTCCTTATTAGATGTAAAGAAACAAACCTATCATTAAGTCATGAAAAATGCTTTATGATATTTACTGAAGGGATTGTTTTAGGACATCATATTTCAGGAGATGGGATTAAAGTTGATAGATCAAAAGTTGAAGTCATCTCCAAGTTGCCTATTCCAAATTGTCAAAAAGATGTTAGAAGTTTTCTTGGATTTACTGGATACTATAGAAGATTTATTGAAAACTTCACCAAAATAGCATCTCCACTCTTCAAATTACTTACAAAAGACTGTGAATTCAAATGGGATCCTGATTGTCAATCTGCATTTGAAACTTTGAAAACAAGAATATCTGAAGCACCCATTTTGAGAGGGCCAAATTGGAAACTTCCTTTCCATATTTCTACAGATGCTTCAGATATAGCTCTAGGAGCTGTGTTGGGTCAAAAGGATTTAGTTCCTTATGCCATTTACTACACCAGTAAAAATTTGACTCCCACTGAGTTAAACTATACTGTGACTGAGAAAGAGTTCTTAGCTGTTGTTCATGCAATCAACAAGTTTAGACATTATATAACAGGCTATGAAAATTTTGTCCATACTGATCATTCTGCAATTAGATATATCATGAACAAACCTGTTACTAATGGCAGAGTTACAAGATGGCTTTTACTTTTACAAGAATTCAATATTACTGTGTTAGATAGACCAGGGAAACAAAATACAGTAGCTGATTTCTTGTCTAGAATCCAAAATACTAACGAAGATTCTCATGTAGAGGATAAGTTTCCAGATGAATATTTGTTTGCAGTAACTACTAAGACTCCTTGGTATGCGATATTGCTAACTATTTGGTTACAGGGAAGCTACCTCCACACTTATTTCCTAATGAGAAAAGGAAAATTATTCAGGAGAGTTCAAATTATTCATGGATTTCTAATGAATTGTTTAAGACAGGGCTAGATTGTGTGATCAGAAGATGTGTTCGGGAAGATGAAATGTCTGACATCCTCAAGGCATGTCATGATGAACCATGCGGTGGGCACTTTGCTGACAAGAGGACGGCCTATAAAATCTTTTCTTTAGGATATTATTGGCCTTCTCTCTTCAAAGATGCAAAACAATATGTCAGAAGGTGTGACAGCTACCAAAGAGTTGGGAGACCGACTCTCTCAAATGAAATGCCATTACAACCACAAGTACTCATCGAACCCTTTGAAAAATGGGCTTTAGATTTCATTGGACCCATTAATCCACCATCTAGACAAAAGAAGTATATATTGGTTTGCACTGATTATGTCACTAAATGGGTAGAAGCCAAAGCATTGCCTTCTGCCACTGAAAATTCAGTTATTCAATTTCTTTTTGAGGATATTTTTACCCGTTTTGGTGTCCCAAGAGAAATTGTGACAGATCAGGAAAGTCAATTTACATCTAACTTGATGGAGAAGCTGATGGAAGAATACAAAATCAAGCACAGAAAATCTACTCCTTACCATCCGCAAGCAAATGGCCAAGTGGAATCTACAAACAAAGTTCTTGAGAGCATCATCACCAAAACTGTTCATCTCCACATAAGAGATTGGGCAGAAAGGCTTCCTGAAGCCTTATGGGCCTACAGAACAACATGGAGGAACACAACAGGACATTCTCCCTATGAACTTGTTTATGGGAAAGAAGTCCTGCTCCCCATTGAGTTTCAAGTCAAGACCTTCAAGATGGAAGTCCAGTTGGGGATGAATCTATCAGAAGCCCAAAAGCACAGAATGGAGTAGCTGAATGAGCTAGATGAGATCAGACAAGATGCAGTTTTAAGGATTGATCTAGTTCAACACCAAAGAGCTAAGTGGCATGACAAATACATCAAAGAGAGAAAATTTCAAGAGGGAGATTGGGCTTTACTGTTTGATTCCAAGTTTAAAGACTTCAAAGGAAAATTTCAGACTCATTGGATTGGGCCATATGAGATTGACAAAGTCTTTAACAATGGAGCGGTAAGAATCAAGACCATTGATGAATTTCAGACTCCTCTTATTGTGAATGGCCACCGATTGAAAATTTATCATAAGCCACTTTCAAAAGAGGAGTTTGTCAAAATGTTCCAAGAGAATTCTGCAATAAGGCTGGTGGAGAAGAATCCTTCTCCCCCATCAGCCTAATCTTTGTTTCTTTCAGTTTTTGAAAAAAAAAAAAAATGTATAAGCCTGAAAACCAATCACAGATTGGCGGTCTTATGCAGAAAATGTAGAGTGAAAATCAGGGACACCTGACACTCTATATTTTCCAAAAAAAATCTCCTCTCCTTCTTTTCCATCTTCACTCCACCTCATTTGCCATCTCACTCCATCTCCATCTCATTCTCATTTCCATTTCACTTCATTCCACTTCATTTTCACTTCATTCCACTCATTCCATTTCATTTCATTAATAAAAGTCCCTTTCAGGACTATTTTCATTCAGTTAGTTCTTTTCTAACTATCTTAGTGCAGTCAAGGGGATGTTGTCTCAGTTTCCGCAGCTGGGAAATCGTTTCCGTAGCCAGAAGCAGTTTCCGCAGCCAGCATCACTCTGTTTTAAAAATTTACAGTCAACTGTGAGTGCAATCATCATGAAATGCAGGAGTAATTGAGCTAAAGACATGGGGCATCTTCAAGACATCAAAGAAGAGCAACTGGTTAGAAGCCTTGAGCAAGAATTGACAAAGTTTCCAAAGGTATGATCAAAAATCTTTATCAAATAACAATTCAAGTCGTAATTACGCATAGTTATTAAACCATAACAAGTTCTACTATGTGCAATGATTTGATACGATAGCTCCACTACCACTCCCATTCCACGATATCACTCCACACACCTCGCATTCATTTCTCTAACGGTCTTATGATTATTCCGAGTTTAAACTCAAGTATGACTGCACTTCCATTTATTACCCGTACTCTTGAGACGTGACCTATTGTGTTACGGCTCTTCCCAGCCGTAATTTCCGCAGCCGTCTGTTGAGATGTGTAAAATCTCATACACAGTCATCCGACTCGAAAGAATCCCGTCGTTACTCCACTCGCTTATCACTCCACTCACACTCCACTTATACCATACTCCTCGCATGCATTCGCATTTTATCTTGAACTTGTTTACTGTTGCTCACCCTCTGTTCCTCTGGTAATACTTCCATTCCCTGTTCTCCATTTCCGACTGCAGTCACTACAGTCATCCTAAACCCTGACTGCAGTCACTACAGTCATCCTAAACCCTGACTGCAGTCACTACAGTCTATCCTAAACCCTGTAACAGAGCTATTTTTTCCTTAAACCCTCACACGCAGAAGAACTCTCAGTGGAATTTAAAACAGAGGATGGGAAAATTACTGAGAGCTGAGCCGGAAGGACCGAAATACTTGGAGGGTTATCCTCAAGTTAAGGAATTGCTGAAGAAAGTCAGATGGCTACGATTTATCCAGAAGTTTAAAGGCTATAACAAGGAGGTGACCAAAGCTTTTGCACGGTCTTTTAATGGACAAACAGTGGAGGTTGGAGACTTAAAATTCACAGTGACCGAGGCCACAGTAGCAGCTGCCACGGGCCTACCTCAAGAAGGTGAAAGGTGGTTTAAAAATAGAAGTGTGGACGATCAAATATGGAGAACCATGCTACAGAACCAAGGTATGGATACCACCGTATTTACAAGAGGCATCCCTGTTCATGTACTAAAAGAGGAATGGTCTAGTCTACTGTTAGTCATCCAGAAATTTATCACGTGTGAAGGTCGTTTTGGCTCTATGTATATGTATCATGTTAGACTGATGATGAATTTCATAGACGGTCACACTCTTAATTTGCCTCATTTTCTGCTATCAAGTTTGAAAAAGATGAGTTTTACAGTTCAAAAACATGTAGGCAGCATTGAACCTCATCTCTACCATCATGGGCTCATAAAAATTCTTATTGAGGATCAGTTGAAGAAAACTAAGGATACTTGGGAGCAATTCTTGACAAGAAACTACTTCCAAGAGCCGTCTGAGGCCTCTAGAAGCAGTGCACCAAAGATTCCAAGGAAAAGTAGGAGGAAAGAAAAGAACATTACAATCCAAGACTCCCCTACAATAGAAATTCAAGAAACGGTCCAAAAAGAAGAAGAAGATAGAGCTAAAAGTAAGAAGCAGAGAAAAGAAAAAGGCAAAAGAACCATCCAAGAAGTTTATCCATCCCCTGAGCAATCCATAGAAGAGGATTATCAACCTCTGTCAGAAAGATTAATAGATCTTCAAGCTGCTGCCATAGCCAAGAAAAAGGAAAAAGGAAAACAGAGTGCACAAGAGAAGAGTACTAGTTCATACTTAAGAAGGAGCACTAGGCTAAAAGGAAAGGGGAATAAAACCAAAGAAAAACAGTCTCACTTTATTGATTTAGGTGAAGAGACACTTGAGAAACCTCCAGCACAGCCAAGCATTGAATCAAGTCCTCCACGTGAGGAAAGCCCTTTTTGGCCGGAAAGAGAGAGTAGTCTTCCTCCTCCACCAGATTTTGAGCCTAGTCCGAGAAAGACACTTGAGGTAGATCCTAATCAGCAAGAGGCATATAATTACCTGGAATCCTTAGAACAGTCAGCTGCAGGACCGAGTACCTCTCTGCCACTTGATGCACAAGTTCAGTCTTTGAAACAGGAAGTATTTGAGTTAGAAGTCCTAAATAGGCATATCAAACAGGAAAATGAAGCACTCAAATAGCAGAGTAAGGTATACAAGATTGTCCATGATAACACTATGCTTCGTTTAAGACTGTGGCAAAAGAAAAACAGAAAACTGAAGAAGAAGTGCAAAAAGTTAAGCAGAGCATTGATTAACCTCAAGTTCAAATGTCTAGTCAGGAAGCCAAGGATGATGTTAGCATCAAGGAAGAAGAAAAGAGGGCTAGATGTCCTTGCAGAAGCATCAGAACATATCGATTAGAGGGAAATAACTCAATTTTGGTTGCATGAGGACATGCAACACCTTCACAGTGGGGGTATGTTGAGCCTCAAACCTGCACCTTCCTATACACCCTCTCAGCCTTCTTTTTCCACTTATTTCATCCACCCAGCTGTTAAATCATTGCATTGTAGTTTAAAAAGAGCTTTTTATATGGTTTTCTGACTATGCGTATGACTGTTGTTTGGTTTAGTTTTTTGTTCATGCAGCTGCAGAAACTTGTCAGTTTCCACAGCCAGCATAGGATTCCGCGGCTATTTTGTTAAAATTTATGCTACAGGTGTCCTATGAAGAAACGAGCCACATGGGCAAGCTCCAGGTGACGGATACATGGAACGTGTCCCTTCAAATCAGCCAAATCATCCATGGAAGGTCATGGTCAACGAGGGTCAAAGGAAAAGCCAACCAAGGAGTTCAGCGGTGGCACGTCTCTGTTTTGGGCACGTGAACGATTACATAGCACAGTCCTCAGCCCACGAAGACACCTGCACACCTGGAGATCATCCCCGTAACCTGAATCCAACAGCTACCACTCCGAAGATTTAATAGACATGATGACAGTTACGCTAGATCTCGGCTAAAGGGATCTACGTGTCTTTGGCAACGCAGTTAATAGTGTAGGATTCAGTTAGTTAGTTCAGCACTTTTTCATTATAAATAACGCGTCGATGAACGTTGTAAAAAAAGCTTTTGGATATGTAATTTCTGAACTGTTATTGTTATCACCCCACTGTTTTATATATGTTGCTGCTTTAATACATGAGAAGACTTTTCTGAGTTCATTTGTGTGACTACTCGTTGACTGGCTGAAGTGGCAGAGGGCCCCTGCGCGTTGAAGCCTTGTAAAGTTTTCATTTGGTTTTATTATGTTTCTGCTTTCATAATCTTTAGCTTGTACATAACACGTTGTTTTAATGTTTCTTAACTCACTGTTGTTTATATTTTCACCTCTGTTTTCTTATAGCTGTCAGCTGATCAGTGCTTTTCTGCAGGTTTTCTTAGGCAGCCCGGGCAAATTTTCATCTTTTTGATAACTATTGACATATGAGATCATCTTGTCCTTCTTGCTAACTTTCATTTTCTGAAGTTTAATTCCAGCACTGTCTTTTTCAAGTTGTGATTTGCTTATTTATTTTTTCTGTTATTTAGATATCATACTGCTCATCAGTTTATGGTTTCTTTCTATAGTCAAGTGACTCTATTAGCAAGAAATCAGAATATTACTAACTGTAGTGTGATTTAGCTATCATATTGCTTAAACTTATTCATGATTGCTTCCCACAAGGTAGATTGAGCTGAAGGGTAAAGGATCAGAAGAGTTGAAGTAGTGTGATTAGTTTCCTTTCGGCAATTTAATTTCTTGCAATTTAGTTATCATATTGCTTAAACTTATTCATGGTTGCTTCCCACAAGGTAGATTGAGCTGAAGGGTAAAGGACCAGAAGAGTTAAAGTAGTGTGACTAGTTTCTTTTATGCAATTTAATTTCTTGCCATTTAGATATCATATTGCTTGACTTGTTCATGATTGCTTCCCACAAGGTAGATTGAGATGAAGGGTAAAGGATCTGAAGAGTTTAAGTAGTGTGAATTAGTTGCTTTGCTTTTAGTTTGAGTTGCTTTAAGTTCAGTTTTTACTTTCTTTTCATTCAGAAGCAAGGATATTGGGCCATTGTCATTAGTTCACTATTTGATGCATTTACTTCCTCTTAAGAATTGATTTCAGTTTAGTTGTTTTAAAGCTTTCTTCTTGAGCACTTTCAAGTTTGAGAAAATCACTGTAGAAACCACCATCACCATCCATACTCCATACTTCACTTTCATTTTCGCCATCATACATTAGGGAAAGATAAATCCAAAAACAAACTAAAAAAAACTCAAAAACAACAAAAGACTAAGGAAATGGTTATCTAGTACATATAGTACACTTCACTTCGTCAGTTTACGAATCCCGGATTGACATTTTAAATAGCAATTTAGATCACACTAAATTGACCAAACACCAACACAGAGTTAACTCAGAGGGATGAAGCTCTTGGGTTAGGACCCAACCCTAGCAGCCAAAGCTCCTCTTTCTTATACATGTATGTTTAGTGTAGTTTCATAGCTTCATTGTTAATTTTCTTTCTAGATGTATTTCCATTACAAGTAGTGTAGATTAGATTGGTTGTTTATTAGTTTGCTTCCATTTGTGCCTTACTTCAAGTAGCAGGTTAGCAAGGAGAAAAATGATCACCACAAGGTTGTCAGCAGGTGTCTCAGCCTCACTTCCTCCCTTTGGGATCATGACTTGAGGAAGGGACCCTTAAGCAGCCCCAAAAACACATATTTCTAGTTCTTTTATGAGCTTTGGAGTTTGTTGTCTTTAATTTAGTATTTGGTTAGTTTTGCAAAGTAGATTTCCATTGTCAAATTTTTCATCTCCATTTCTGCAGTAGATTTCATCCATGCTTTCATTCCTTTCAGCGACTTTCCTCATGCATAGTGCAGGCAGTTAATTCATTAATTCTGCTTTTCTATTTTATAAAAATGGTTCTTGTTTGCATATTTTTTTGGAAGATATACATGTTTTATGTAGAGCAGATGCTTCAGGAGGAGACTAAGACTTCATAGCCAGCAACCACCTTGCACTCCATCCACCTTAGCCATCCCTTGTTTTCACCATCACCTTCACTAGTTTCTCATCATTTTTCATAAAAATTCTTCCAAGCATGTTGAGCGAATCCAGCCATCTACTATCTTGGATATTGACTTCTGAGTGATCCTATACTTTCTCCCACTCCATTTCACCCATCGCACACCTTTACTAGGCCTCCCATCACCCCCAACACCTCACATTTTTCTCTCGGTTGTATCCTGTAGGTTCACTGTAATTTTTACAAGATCATCCTGTAGGTTTCCCTGAAATGGTCTATTTTAAAGCCGAATTGATGGAAAAATTCTATGAAGTCACCAAAAGCCTCCCAAGGGTCTTCCACACCATCCAACCATCTCATAACCCTTCCATCCATCCTCAAACATCCTTAATTCACCTACCACATCCACAGAAACAATTAGTTTGCATACTTGATTTTGCATAAAAAGACAAAAAAGCAAAAACAGATTTAGTTCAGTCTCTTTACTTGCACATTAGTGATGTTTGATGCTTCTTACTTCTACAACTTAGATAGTAGCATTTGTTTCATGTTGATTTAGCATTTCTGCCAAGCATAGTTCTTAGTGGTTAATTAGGAAATGGTGTGATTTAGCATTACATGTCGACCTTCTCCATTATTGCAGTAGAGTAACTCTCTCTTAGAGTAGATTTACCTTTCTTCCATCAAAGAATCAAGCTTCTTCTGACTCCATAGAAGTCTGACTTGGAACCCCAGTGGTCTTTCGCCAGCTGAATAGCGACAACAGGCAGAACCATCACTTTTACTTGTGTATACAGCACTGTCACCTCCAAGTTTGTACGAACCCCAAGTTGATAAAATAAAGTTGGTAACCCAGGAGTTGCAACATCCTTGCTGCAATACTGGTGCTCATCAATTTTCAAGTGATATTGCGAGAGTTCTTTGTAGGAGAACATTTCCTTGCAGGGGAAATAGCCACAATTGTAAACAACAAATTGATGGACCTCTTTTTAAAATACTGAAATATGAGCGGCCTAGCCTTTTGAGCAAGGCTTGGAGTCGTAGCCCAAGAGGGGTGAACTCCATCACCAGACTTCGTGTCATTGTTCCTGATGTTTGCGTGATCATTTGTGTTATGTTCTTAGTGGTTAATTTTCACATGTGAATTAATTTGTGCTTGAAGGAACTCCAAATTAACATGATGTTCTAAAAGACCCATTTTCAATCTTGTCAAGTGTTAGAGAAGATCTTCTTCTGCAATTCAGATCACCACCTTCCATATTTGTGTCTCTCCCTCACTCTCTCCCTCTCTCTCTCTCCATCCCTCTCCCCCATCTCTCTCTCTCTCTCTCTCTATCTATCTCTTCTTCCCTATCTCCCCCTGCCATCTATATATATACCTCCCTCCATCTCTCCTTATTTGTCTCTCTATCTCACCCCCCTAAACACATGTCACACTCTCTCTCCCTCTCTTCCTCTTCTCTCTTAATATATATATCTCTTCCTCCCTCCCTCTTTTTGTCTCTATCTTCTTCCCTCTATGCCCCCTTCATCTATATCTATATCTCCCATTGTCTCTTTATCTCACTCCCCAAACATACTCTCTCTCGCTCTCTCTCTCTCCCTCCTTGTTTCTCCTCCTTTGTTTTTCTTTCTCAACCCCAAAACATACTCTCTATCCATATCTTTATCTCTCTCTCTTCCTCCCTCTTCCTCTTCCTCTGTCTCTTCCCCTTCTCTCTCTCTCTCTCCTTCTCTCTCTCTCTTCCCTCCCGCTCTCCTCTCTCCCTCACTATCTCTCCAACTCTCCCTCTCCCTCTCCACATTTATCTCTCTATCTTTTTTTTCCCTCCCTCTCTCCCTCTCCCTCTCCCTCTCCACCTTTATCTCTCTATCTTTTTTTTTCCCTCCCTCTCTCACCCCCTCCAACTCCATCTCTCTTCCCCTTCTCTCCCTCTCTCTCCTTCTCTCTCTCTCTTCCCCCTCGCTCTCCTCTCTCCCTCTATGTCTCTCCATCTCTCCCTTGTCACTCCCTCTCCCTCTCTACCTTTCTCTCTCTATCTTTTTTTTTCTCTCTCAAGTCCTCTCCCTCCCACCTCCCTCTGTCTCCCCCCATCACACTCTCTATCCACCCTCAAACTCTGTCACTATCTTCCTTCTGCCTTCTCTCTCTCTCACTTTCTCTCTCTCTTTGTAGTAGATCTGACCTGAAAATATATTAAAATTGAAAATATAACGACTAAATGCAAATAATCCCGAGAGAAATACAAGAACAAAGTATAAAAGCTTCAGACATTTATTAATAAAACCCTTGAGGTAGGGTAACACTATACAATTACTCCTTAAAGAAGGAGTTCACTTCCCAAGTCATACACTTATCAATACAACAATAATTGACATCTTTCAATAGAGAGTCTCTAGCCTCTATATAGACTTCATACATACAATATCATGGGTAATTACCATGGGTTTCTCAATACCATACATCTAATACAATGGGTTTATCACAGTATTCCCTAATTGTTTGTGGTCCCTTGCATAATGTGGGTTAACCACTTTATTTATAAATTATGACCCATTTATTTATCATCCTTATATTATTACATTACATTGTTCCCTTGGGTACCTCCCTTTATACCCCATATTATCCCCCCTAGGTATATTGCATTCCACCCCCTTAAACATGTTTCGTCCCTGAAACATGAGAATAACACAAGATCTACTCAAAAGAATAGCCCATTAGTACCATGCACGTGCATCTAGTCGTCCCAGAGAAAGATGAACACTTGATCTAGCTGGTGTCTCGCTCACTTTAGATGGAAGCTAGTTCTGGTGATTAGTCTATGTTAATGTGTTGTGGGTGGATCATCACACCTCTTTATGTGTCATCTAAGGGTTGTTGTCATTGTTGCTAATTTGTATCCACCTTATTAATTATTGTCTTACTGGGTGATGCAGGTGGTGATATGTTGAAGCTTTAACTGATGGTGTATCTTTCTTCAATTCACCGCTTGATGGAGCCTGAGTGGCATCGTGTACTTGATGTGGCGCCTGTGGTTGTTGCTTGTCATACGTTATTACTTCCACCACAAGCTCCTCATCTGATGTGTCAGTACCTATAGCGTTTTTTAAATTTGGGTGAGATTTTTCAATTAGTTTTCCAAAATTTTCCACAAAAATTGCAAAAATTTACTGGAGAGTCGTTGTCCACGAGTTATTGTTAGAAACATTTATGCAAAACCATTAATTTTAAATTGGTAATATTTTGCAAGAAATTTAGATTTGCCAAACTCGCCACCCAAAAAATGAAAAAATAAATTTCTCCTTGTTTGCCCGAAAAATTGCTTCAAAAAATGAAAAAACAAATTTCTTTTTGCCCATTTTCCAAAGAAAGAGCTTCGATACCATTTGTAATAATTTTGACAAGATTAAAATTGTACGTCCAATAGATGGGAATAATCCCAGGAGAAATACAAACACAAAATATAAAATTGTTTATCTTTATCTGTTGAAAAGTGTGCAACAAGAAATGCTTGTTGAGAATGCAACAAGATGATGGAGCTTAGTGAAAAGAGTGGCCTTCACTAAGTGGGCCTGCGGGCAAATTATGGCGCAAGTTCTATTTTTGATCCCAGCAGGGGTGACCACAGTGTGGGTGATCACAGTGTGGGTGACCACAGTGTGAGTGATCACAGTGTGAGTGATCAAAATCTATTTTTAGACTGGCTGTCAAAAATAGAAAAGTCAAATATTATTGTCTCATAATAATATTTGGACTATAAACTTGATCTTATTCTCTTAGAGCACTTCAGGATGAGCTACGGATGTGGTACATGCAGATCCCAGAGGAAATACGTGGTTACCTATGGGGTGACTAATATTTGCATGCAGGACTTCAGTTAGAACTCAAGTGAGTTGATTTTAGTGGACTGGAGGTGTAGTTGATGGAATTGTGTTCAGTTTAGCTTTGTTAAACTGGTTGTATTTAGTCTAATTGATCAATAGACTAGAGATGAGTTGGGTGAATTAGTTATTAATTAATTCACAAGTTATTAACTCATAATGCAACTATAAAATACATCAGTTAACTCAGTTGCATGTCAGTGCATGTTCAGTTCAGCAGGGACAGGTGTTAGAGGATCAGATTGCTATCAGTTGTGACTATCGCTGTGCATGATGATTTGCACAATCATAGGGATTGAGTATGCCAATGAATTGGCCAATATCAAGAATTGTAGCATTTGCTCACATCCAACAGAGTGTGAGTGATTATTTGCAGGTCAAATACGAGTTTGGTAAGCCATTCTCATCAGTTCTTGAGCAGGTATTGAGCTGGAGAGGCAGGCAAGCAGTGGAATAGATTTGGAGATCAGATCTGAGCTGTATTGTGTGTAACAGGTGGAGCTGGTACTGGATTTCTTGTGATAAGCATTGTACTTTGTAATGTTACATGATTCAATCAATATAATATACAGATAGTGTGGGGTTTTTAGCGAGATGCTTTCCCCGGGATACATACTGTGTTAATGAGTTTGATTGATGCTTCTATGTGTGCCTGTGAATGTTTTTGCTTCTGTAAATTGATGATCAACGTAGAGGAGATTATGTATTATATATGTTCCGCTTATAATTGTATGATCAGGATAATCTCTGAATATGTGTTAAATTATTCAAAATTTCTACATGGTATCAGAGCTGCTTGATTTGTAGAAGAGATTTTTACAGGATATCAAGCGAGGATTGATCATCGGATCTACTATTCAGAAAGTGTTTACATTTTATTTCTTTAGGCAGAGTCTCTAATTGGGCCAAGTAGCCTCTGGATTCATCCTTCTTTTGGAAGGTGAGATATCCGGTGAATGCCCAGACAGTCAATCTCTGTACAAGAAATACTTTGTTCTCACGAATTCTAGATCAGAAGCGGTTGAGTTTTGAGCTGGTGGAATTCGAATTTAATTCCAAAGCAAGAGATAAAACTCAGAAACATTAAGTGTGAGAATGGAGACAGTATGCCCCAGTATCTCACGAAGTTCACCCAATGCCGGGATGAGCTGGGAAGTGTGGGGGTGACTGTCGGATGAGGATGGTGGGTCTAGCACTCCTTGACCCTCCTAAGAGTTGGCATAGCTACCAGGACTCGGTGAATGGAAGGGAGAAACTGCCAGGATGGGAGAGACTTTGGTCGAATCTTGTGCAGGAGGAGATTAGACGGAGCACTAGAGACAGTTCTTCATCCATGCAGGATGAGGAGCACTGTGCCTTAGCGAGTAAGGCGAATAAGGGGAAGGGGAAGGTTTCTCTTTCCGAATCCAGTTCTTCCAGTGGTGGGAAGAAGGTTGACAAGTCGAAGGTGAGATGCTTTCATTGTCATGAGATTGGTTCATGGGTCAGGAACCTGTATGCTCTTGAGGTTCAAGATGCATGTGAAGCCTTGAGCAGCGAGGCAACTGATGGAGACTTGGTGGGTGAGAGGGAGCGTATATTACCTCTCAACATGCAGAGCCAGAAGAAGTCTCAAACGATTGTGGAGGAGCCACGATTGGTGCAACAGCTTCAGGAGGTTGTGGAGGAGCCACAACAGGGGAAGCTGAGAGGAGATGGAGTAGAGACATCTACTCATCTAGAGACCTCTAGTAGGGGAAACTTCGAGCCAGGTGGGCTGAGGGATCGCATGCAGCCATACCTCCAGGTAGGAGGTGGGGTGATGTGGATTGATTGTCCCAAGGAGGAGGGGCAGGATCCTTGAGGTACCCAACCTCTTAGATGAGACCTTGCTACGGGAGCCCCAGATGTGTAGTAGCAGGAACTGACTGATTGGGTAGAGACAGATGCGGATGGAGCGGTAGAGAGAGCGACAGTGCAGGGAATCCCAGGACAGCGCATAGCTATCAGGCTGCAGCAATGTGAGAGGCACAAGTGTTTTGCACAATGCTAGGTGGCACAGAGAGGTGTGCAATGGTGCGAGATGCATGGAGATGTTGTAGTAGTGCAGATGTCAGAGAGGGAGCACTTGTCAGCAATAGGTAGAGCTTCAGCATCAAAGGATGTTTCTAGCCCAATAGGGAGGTCAGTTGGGAGGTGGAGTGCGGATGCAATGCTGGGAGATAGAACTAGCAGCAGCACGGATGCAGTCAGAGATCAAAGTGACAGAGGCTAGAGCAGTCAGATATTGAATAGCACAAAGATGCAGAGTTTTTCAGTCGATAGAGGCAATAGCAGTCAAAGACTTTGATGACAGAGCAAGTGGACCAGCCAGACGTGTTGCATGGAGAACATTCCAGAGTTTCAGGATCGGGTTTGAGAGGAAGCCTTTCTTGTTGAGAGGGAGTGCTGAAAAGTGTGCAAAAAGAAATGCTTGTTGAGAATGCAACAAGATGATGGAGCTTAGTGAAAAGAGTCGCCTTCACTAAGTGGGCCCGCAAGCAAATTATGGCACAATTCTATTTTTGATCCCAGCAGGGGTGACCACAGTGTGGCTGATCACAGTATGAGTGATCAAAGTGTGGGTGACCACAGTGTGGGTGATCAAAGTCTATTTTTAGACTGGCTATCAAAAATAGAAAAGTCAAATATTATTGTCTCATAATAATATTTGGACTATAAACTTGAACTTATTCTCTTGGAGCACTTCAGGATGAGCTACGGATGTGGTACATGCAGATCCCAGAGGAAATACGTGGTTACCTATGGGATGACTAATATTTGCATGCAGGACTTCAGTTAGAACACAAGTGAGTTGAGTTTAGTGGACTGGAGGTGTAGTTGATGGAGTTGTGTTTAGTTTAGCTTTGTTAAACTGGTTGTATTTAGTCTAACTGATCAATAGACTAGAGATGAGTTGGGTGAATTAGTTATTAATTAATTCACAAGTTATTAACTCATAATGCAACTATAGAATACATCAATTAACTCAGTTGCATGTCAGTGCATGTTTAGTTCAGCAGGGACAGGTGTTAGAGGATCAGATTGCTATCAGTTGTGACTATAGCTGTGCATGATGATTTGCACAATCAGAGGGATTGATTGTGCCAATGAATTGGCCAATATCAAGAATTGTAGCCTGTGCTCACGTCCAACAGAGTGTGAATGATTATTTGCAGGTCAAATACGAGTTTAGTAAGCCATTCTCATCAATTCTTGAGCAGGTATTGAGTTGGAGAGGCAGGCAAGCAGTGGAATAGATTTGGAGATCAGATCTGAGCTGTATTGTGTGTAACAGGTGGAGATGGTACTGGATTGCTTGTGATAAGCATTGTACTTTGTAATGTTACATGATTCAATCAATATAATATACAGATAGTGTGGGGTTTTTAGCGAGATGCTTTCCCCGGGATACATACTGTGTTAATGAGTTTGATTGATGCTTCTATGTGTGCCTGTGAATGTTTCTGCTTCTGTAAATTGATGATCAACATAGAGGAGATTATGTATTATACATGTTCCGCTTGTAATTGTATGATCAGGATAATCTCTGTGAATATGTGTTAAATTATTCAAAATTTCTACATTATCAATAAAACTTTTGAAATAGGTAACACCATACAATTACTCTTTAAGAAATGAGATCACTCTAAAAGCCACATCCTCAATGGGGAGTCTTTAGCCTCTATATAAGCTTCATGTGTACAATATCATGGGGCTTTAAATACCATACATCTAATATTTAAGGGGGATAATATGGGGTATAGAGGGAGGTACCAAATGGAATAATATGATGTAATAATTAATGATAAATAAATGGGCCACAATTTATAAATAAAGCGGTTAACCTCCAATATGCAATGGACCACAAGCAATTAGAGATTAATGTGATAAGCCCATTGTATTATATGTATGGTATTTAGAGACCGATGTTAATGATCCATAGTAATGTATGTATGAAACCTATATAGCTAGAGACTCCTCATCGAGGGATGTCAATGATTGTTGTATTGACAAGTGTATGACTTCGGGAGCAAACTCATTCTTTGAGTAATTGTATGGTGTTACTTTACTCAAGTTTTTTATTAATAAAGATTTGAAGCTTTTATACTTTGTTAGATTATTTGCAGTTATTGGGTATATTTGCAATTTGAAGTACTACAAGTGGTATTAGAGCACCACTTTCTTGGGAAAAGAGGGAAGTTTTGTTTTGTTTTGTTTTTGGGTGGAAAATTAGTAGAGATCATATTTGAAAAGTTTGGTGCAAAATTTCAAAAAACAAAAAAAACAAAAAAATTGGATTTCTTGCAAAAAATAGTCAATTAAAAAAAAACCAGTGGAATCGGAGTCCAAATGAGTGAGATATCGCTGATTTAAAATCAATTGTTTTGTAGAAATTTTTTTGGCAATTTGTGAAGGACGACTCTCTAGTAAATTTTTGCAGTTTTTGTGCGGAATTTTGAAAAACTAATTGCATATTTGAACTCCTCTTAAAAATCACCCAATTAAAAAAAAAATGTCGAATCGAAGTTTAGATGAGGGAGATTGCTGATTTAAAATCAACTCTCTTTTTTTTCTTCATAATTTTATGTGACAGTGAGACAATTGTAGCGCAAATCTGAGTTTTGAGAGTGCCTTGATTGAGATCTCGATCTCATTGGAAAATGCAGAATCACTGTTACATTTATGAAGACAGACTATGATAAATATTTTGATCCATATTGACCAAGTTATGGCCATTTTAGATTTTCCACATAAAGTAGATAAATTTTTTCAAAACCCTCATTTTGCTTCATAGCTTCTACTAGTGTTTTGCAGGAAAATATGAAAAACCTACTATTGAAAAATTCCTAGAAAGGGAAAAATCAAAATTACCAAGATCATGGAAAAAACCAGTATGATTTCTTTTTAAATATGACGTTGCCATATGGTGGGACTCACTTGACAACATTAAGTTGGTAAACCTTCATGATGAAGAATTTTAAAAAGTCATTTGGACAAATGGTCTCATACTAGAAAACAAAATAATAAGGGGTTATTTTCTGTTGGTATTTATTTACTACAAGTTCATGGATATATTCAGAAAAAAATATATTATTGTGTTTATCAATCCTAGTTAACAACATAATTTTATCAATGTTAATTTGCCAAAAAAGTTGCAAGTTACAACAAAACACATTGAAAACACACATGTTGATAATGAAAATATTCAAATTTATAAAAATTTGAAATTTTCTATGGATAAATATGCGTTGCATTCAGATTTTTATATTTCAAATATGAATTATGTGGATGCTGTTTTGAGATACCCTTGGATGTAATCTGTTGGTACTGTCAATATTAATGTGCAGAAAAAATTCCTGAAGTTTTGGTAAAAAAAATAAAAAATAATTACATTGCAAAATATTTTCATCAGTAAACATGTAGAGTCCAAGGATGCCCAAGTAGAAAACGCTATAGGTACCAACACATCAGAAGAAGAGTTTGTGGTGGAAGTAATAACGAAGGGCAAGCAACAACCGCAAGCACCACATCAAGTACACGATGCCACTCAAGCTCCATCAAGTGGTGAATTGAAGAAAAATACACCATCAATTAAAGCTTCAACATATCACCACCTGCATCACCTAGTAAGACAACAATTAGTAAGGTGGATACGAATTAGCAACAATGACATTCACATAGAATAATCCCCGGAACTAGCTTCCATCTAAAGTGAGCGAGACACCACCTAGATCAAGCGTTCATTTTTCTCTGGGACAGGTTGATACACGTGCATGGTACCAGTGGACTATTCTTTTGAATAGATCTTATTATTTGTGTTATTCTCATGTTTCAGGGACGAAACATGTTTAAGAAGGTGGAATGCAACATACCTAGGGGGTAATATTAGGGGGTAATATAAGGTACAGAGGGAAGTACCCAAGAGAACAATGTAATGTAATAATATAAAAATGAAAACAAATGGGACATAATTAATAAATATAGTGGTTAACCCATATTATGCAAGAGACCACAAAAAAAAATGTGATAAACCCATTGTAATAGATGTATGGTATTGAAAGACCCATAGTAATTACCCAACATAATATTATCAATCTCAATTGCCAACATAATTTTATCAATATTAATTTGGCAAGAAAAAAAAAAAAAAAAAAATTCAACCAAACACAATTTATGTATAAGTATAATTTTCTATAATAATTCCTCCCACCGTTTGAATAAAGCTCAAAATCCTACTCACCATTATCAATAATAAAAATACCCGGTTAAATTTCAAAGCTACATTTATTGGCAAAACATAATGAAAAGACCAAAATTCCGCTTCAACAACCAACAAAAGGATTCCTTGTATCATAACGCGCACTAGCATTTTCAATATGCTTTCAATTTACAAGGTACAGTCTCAGCCTAAGCACTGCCAAGACAAGACAATTACCATTATAGAACAAACTAGAGTCATTGCACGAACTTGAAAAGGAATTGAAAATTTTCAGTCTGATAAATGATCATACGTTACAGTATCCATCTCCTTGCAAACTCTCATTTTCCTTTGGTTGATATTAGGTCAAACAAAACTTACAATCATAGCTCCCACACACTCAAAGCTATATTAAAAAATGTAATTTTGATGTTAAAAAATTACATAAAAAATAAAAAATTATATTTAAAAAATTACAAAATGTTATTTCTCATTATGGAATGATACTTATTAATAGGTTGGACAATGGCAATTACCAATTTACAATGTTATTTCTCATTATGGAATGATAATTATTTTTTTTTTCTGCGTAAATACTAATTCTATTATAAAAGAGAAAATTTATGTACAATGAGGTCGAGACCTCAGAGGGGGCAGATGCCAGCCCTCAGCGAGATATTCAGAGATATACATTTAATGCTTTCTGCTGTTTTCACATTATAGACTTCAAAATATTTTGTGTTGGACCATAACCCCTGAGATATTTATAATCTGCTTCCAACATGACATAGATAACATCTTTAGAAATTTCACTAAGACTCATACTATCATGCCCGCCATTAATCAAAAAGACAAAATGGTACCCATCAAACCCACAATTGTAACTGTAAACAGAGAGCAGGTTGGCTAGCGCCACGAGCTTAAACAAGAACATAAACCAGACATAGGACCAGAGACTTGGAAACGAAGACACATAGTCAAAACTACACAGAGCAGAGGCAAGAATGCCACCCGTCGGTGATGAGCCGGCCTTAGTCTGCATGCTGCGGAGAGTCAGGCATGTCCTTATCCACCTGGCTAGATGAAGCGACCCAGGTGACGAAGCCATTGTCATCATTTCCTTCAATGTCGCCTTCAGGAGTAGTCACCAGATTGAGAATGCAACCTGCACGCTGAGACGACCCACAGGCCAGAATCTCGTTCTGAGTTGAGTCGACCGGATGCAGAGGCTCTTCAGAAACAGGGGTGTCATCCTGCATATTGTCCGCGTTAGACACCACCCCGGCCCTTTCCCCTTGAAGAACGCTATCTTCCTGAGATTGAGAGGAAGTAGCGTGAGCCGAGCTGGTAGGATTACTCTCTTCCTCAGCGAGTATAACTGTGATGCTTGCCGTCAATACAGGCCTGTTGAGCCTACTGTGGAAGGTGAACCTGGTAGTCTGAAAAGAATTGTGCGGAAGAGACCCAGCTTGACCCGGGGGCGGAGAAGAAGGGGAGGCTGATGCAATGGGAATGACATTCTGCGGAGCAGGCCGAGAGGTTCTTCCTCTGTTCCCAGTGTTGCTTCCTCTGCGCGGGACTCCTCGACGGCGAGGCATACTTAGGATGACAGGCTGACTGAGAAAGGGAAGGAGGCGGAGCTGACGGGTGAGAATTTGAGCGCAGAGGAGCCCAATAACATCAATTAACCAGGCGAGCTTCCAAATACGTTGAGCCAGGCAAGGGTGCGGGAAGAACTCCGAGCGGAGGTGAAATAAACCAGTGACAATGGCGTGAATTAGAAACGAAGCCATACATAAAACCTTACACAAATGCTCTTGAACCAGGCGCTCATAAATGCTGAACTGTGTGACCAACATACCGTTCTGCAGCGGATTCAATTCGCGTGCCTTTGAAGGTGTCTGCCAGCCCGAGGCGCATGCGATGGGGGTCGTCCGCCAGCCAGGTGCAGGGCCAGCTGCCTGCTCTGTGCGGCCCCTCATAAATAACATTGATTGCCACCCGCATCCGGGTTATGGAATGATAATTATTAATAAGTTGGCCAATAGCAATTATCAACTGCAATATTAATTCAAATTATGTTTTTTTCTCTGGTGTATTTTATTAATAAAATTATTTGATAAAAGTTCCTAAAATTAATTACAGAAAGGTTTGATTTACATAAATTTTATTTGTTTGGTTTGATTTACATAAATTTTATTTGTTTTTTTCTCTAGTATATTTTATTATTAAAATTATTTCCGAAGTTGCTAAAATTAATTTACATAAGGGTTTGATTTACACTAAAATTAACTTACAGAAAGGTTTGATTTACATAAATTTGATTAAATAAATCTGATAAGGCTATGATTTACACTAAAATTAACTTACAAAAGGGTTTGATTTACATAAATTTGATTAAATAAATCTGAGATTTTTAAAAATAATTTTTTTAATATATATTCATCACTTAAAACTTAATTTTAATATCATTAAGTACATGATCTCTTCACATTCTTCAGGTACCTAATCCCTACCCATTGTACTTCAACTGAGTTCCTGTTATTCATATTATTAAATTGAACTTGTTATTCATATTATTGAATTTTAATACCTAATCCCTTCATCTTATTGAATTTTAATACCTAATCCCTTCACGAACTTTATACTCTAAGTGTACACTCATTTGGGACCGCGCTCCTGAGAACCCTAGCGTGCGCGCGCACTGCCTGCCACCTTCAGATCTCTGGTTCGCGCCCCTATCTTTCCTGATGGCCCCTCCGGAGGCTCCACCGGAGGAGGTTGCTCAGCCGTTGGGTTTCTCAGCTCTTGTTAGTTCCTTGCCACCTCAACGAGATCGCCCAGCCCTTTCAAAATTTGTAAAAAATATAAAAGGATTACAAGAGGTTTCCCTTCCTCCTACTCTACCTAGAATGGCTGCACTTGCTTTGGCTGAAAAGGGTCTGATAAGGCAATTCACTGGTCTTTGGCCCTCACCTAAAACTGTTCAGAGGTGGGTGGAAAGAAATTGGTCAGACAAAATCCAAGGAAAAATTGCTATTAGATTCTGTGGGAAGGGCTACTTTACCTTTCACTTCGAGACAAAGAATGACAAGGATCTGATATTTCGCAATGGACCATATTTTATGGACTCCAGAGTTCTGTACTTAAACAAGTGGACGCCAGATTTCGTTCTAGAGCTTGATATTCCTAATGCGGTTCCGGTTTGGGTACGACTCCCCCATCTCCCATTACACTGCTGGGGAGATGAATCTGTGCGAGCCATTGGAAATGCAGTCGGTAAATATATTGACAGAAGCGAACCAAGAGACAACATGCAAGCATGCGCCTGTATCTGCGTCAAGGTCGACCTGGGCAAAGGACTTCCAGAAGCCATCAAGATCAAAGTCGATGAATGGTCGCACATACAACAGCTTGATTACGAACAGATCCCCTTCAAATGTAAGGTATGTCACGAGTATGGTCATTTTGCCAATCGCTGCACTAAGATCATTAATGTGGATAATAATTCTCAAGAACAGCAATGGGAAGTGGTAAAAAAAAAAAAATCAGCCCCTAGTCCCTCTTTACCCAATGAACCTGGACCCTCCTCTCATAAAACCTCTGCCCAAATCCCATCTCCTCCGCCTTCCCCTCCTCGTCAATCTCAATCCCCTGGACTTGGGAAACCCCTTCAATCTCCTCCATTCTCCAACCCTTTCCATGTTCTTTCCCTCCCTGAAGGTGACCCTTCACCTTCGAACCCTCCTGATCAGCCCTCTTCCCCTCATTCTATCACTGCCCTTCCTCCCCTCTTAACTGAACCCCTCCCCCCTAGAATCACCCGAAGCAACTCCAAGGACCAGGGCTCTTCCTTTGATGGTCAAAAGAAGTCGGGGAGAAAGACTACAAAGCAGCATAGGGATGAAAACACGCAGAAAGACATAGCCCTTGGTCTACAGAATCCAATAGAATCTTACATTCAGGCCACAAAAGATCAAGAAGTAGCAAGCAAAGACAAGGGAGGCAGAGCACCTCCTCGAACCACAGGTCTGAAATGATTAAAATACTTTCTTGGAACAGTAGGGGACTTGGGCACCCCTCTAAAATCAATGCTCTAACAGACCTTATAGTGCAGGAGAAACCATCCATCATATTACTACAGGAAACAAAGCAAAGAGAATCTGAAATCAACAAAATCATTGGAAAGTACAAATATTACAAAGGAAGCATATGCGAAGCAAGAGGAGCGTCTGGAGGAATTACCACCATCTGGAATCAAAATGACTGGCAAAGTGAAGCTGAGCTAATCGATCAGCGTTGGATAAAAACAGTCCTGAGAAATAATATCAGCAATCAACAGATTGTTATTTTTAATGTATATGTTCCCAATCACTATAGGGATAAAGAAAAATGTTGGGAAGCTCTTAGCAATCACATCATGGAAGGAGACAATAGCAACATCATAGTAGGCGGCGACTTCAACTTAATTTTGCATGCTAATGAAAAGCGAGGGGGGAATTTTCTGCCAGACCCTTTCAGGAATCAAATGGAAAATATAATGCACATAGGTGCTCTGATAGATCTAGCTCCAAAAAACCGCAAGTTCACATGGAGCAATCGAAGGCTGGGCAGCCACAATATCATGGAGAGGCTGGATCGATTCTTGGTTAATATCTCACTCTTGTCAACCTTTTCATCTGTAAACTCCACCATTTTACCCTTTGCCGCTTCAGACCACTATCCAATCACTCTCGCATTGAATACTCACTGTGCCCTTGGTCCGCTTCCTTTTAAATATAATCATATCTGGAGTGATCATCAAGCTGCCCGAAACGTCATCCAGCTCACCTGGGGACAGCGTATTGAAGGTTCCCCAGGCTACATATGGGAGAGCAAACTAAAGAATGTGCAAAAAGCGCTTAGACACTGGGCCAAATCGCACTTTAAGGAGCCAGAGCAGGAAAAACATGAGCTAAAACTTCAAATTGCTGAACTCCAATGCACAATACAACAAAAGGATTACTGTTACAGCGAAAAAATCCAAGAAGAAGAGCTATACAATAAATTGAGCAAAATTAAAAGGCAGGAGGAAGAAAAGTGGCGCATCAAATCAAGGCAAACATGGCTGGAAAGTGGGGACAAAAACACAACATTCTTTCATAAACAAGCCACTGCAAGACAAGTCAGAAACACCATAACTGCCATCTCAGACAGCGTAGGGACTCAACATGTGGAACAAACAGATATTAAAGAGGCAGCTACAGAACATTTCAAGGATCTTTTAACCGAAGCACAGGAGGAAGAATCTTATGATGACCTGTTACAGCGTTTGCATTCTAAGTCACAGATGATCTGAATAAAAACCTGACAGCAGAAATAAAAAAGGAAGAAATAGTTGAAGCAATCTGGAACCTCCAACCCAACAAGGCACCTGGTCCGGATGGGTTCCCAATTTGCTTTTACAGGGATTACTGGGAGTTGATAAAGAAGGACCTCATAAAATACATCAAGTGGATCTAAAAAAAAGGCAAAATAGGTGGATATACAAATTCTACCCACTTGGCACTTATTCCGAAGGAGAACCGGCCAACCAATTTTTCTCGCTTCAGGCCTATATCTTTATGCAATTCATCTTACAAAATCTTCACTAAAATCATAGCCTCTCGGCTCAAACCTCTTCTACCGATGCTGATCTCAAAAAACCAAGGAGGCTTTATGGCTAATAGACAAATTTCAGATTCTATTCTTTTAGTTCAAGAGGCCATACACTCAAGTCATGCAAGGAATGAGAAAGGCTTCATTATAAAACTAGATCTGGCCAATGCCTTTGACAAGGTAAGGCATTCTTTTTTATTTGCAGTTCTTCAAAGGATGGGCTTTTCACCCCTACTTATTAATGTCATAAGAGCCTGCATTTCTGGACCTTGGATTGCTCCCCTCATCAATGGAAGACCCGGACCCTCCTTCCAATCCTCAAGAGGACTAAGGCAAGGTTGCCCATTATCCCCTTATCTCTTCATCCTCATGGCAGAATCATTTAGTTGTGCCCTTGATCAAAAGAGACAATCAGGGCTCATTACGGGCATCAAGTTTGAAGATGGCATTAAAAATATAAATCACTCTCAATTTGCCGATGACACCCTTCTGCTAGGGGGGGCGACCACCATTATTGCAAGAAGATTCAAGTCCCTGCTCGACAAGTTTATGAGATATTCAGGAGGTAAAATAAATCACCTTAAGAGTTGTATTTATGGATGGAATGCTTCATCCCAAATGATACATAATATTGCCAATATTTTTGGTGTCCCCTGCAAGTTAAATTGGGACTGTTTCAGTTATTTGGGAATGCCGGTAACCATAGGGGAAGCAAAGACTAGAGTCTAGGACTTAACGCTAGACAAAATGAAAAGGAAAATTCAGAGATGGGGAACTCTGTGGCTCAATCCAGCTAGGCAACAGGTTCTACTAAAATCAGGTCTCTCCTCCCTCCCTGTATATCAGTGTTCTCTGGCCCAAGCTCCAGCTTCATTCCACCGAAAAATGGATAGCATTCTCAGATTTTTTCTTTGGCAAGGGGGCAAGAATGAAAAGCAAAAATGCAACCTTGTAAACTGGAAACAGGTTATACAAAGTCCTGAGAATGGAGGTTTGGGCATTAGTTCCAACTTCCCCATCTCTAATGAATTTAGCATTTGGTGGGAAACTGATTTGGAGACTAATGGACAATCAACCTGCATGGTGGAAAAAAGTCCTAGAATCGAAATATCTTAATCAGCCAAGATCGCAAATTCTCAATTCTGAAATTCCCAACAGGCACTGTACAAAGATATGGAAACTTTGTAAAAAAGCCATCGTCTTCATGGCGCAAAATGTTTCTAAAGTGCCAAAAGGAGGTGAAACGGTGAACTTTGGTTCGGACAAAATCATGGGGAACCCTCCCATAAACAATCGTCCAGGTATCGACCCTATACTTCATTATCTCCAAAGTAAAGGCATATCTAACCTGAGTCAAATCTCTCAATGGAATGTATCATCTAATGCCCGGGTTCAATGGGAATTTCCACCCATACCCCACCATCTTAAAGGTAGCTTTGACTTTCTCTGTAACTCTCTGCACAGTATTGCTCCCACCATTAAAGGTGAAAAGGACGAGTTTCGTTGGGACCCTTCAGGAACAAATTACTCCATCAAAGCAGGATACAGCGACTTAAGTAGCAAGGAATACCCCACTATTGTTTGGGCTCACGAGAAGACTTTAAAAAGAGCTGAAGCAATTCCAAAGATCAAATTTTTCATGTGGACACTTCTGCATGGAAAAATTTTAACTACAAAAAACCTCAGGAAAAGAGGCATTTTCGGACCCTCTAGATGTCCCAACTGTCAGGCGGCGGAGGAATCCATACAACACTTATTTATTTCTTGTCCCTTTGCTGCCTCATGCTGGAACAACATCATCCCTTCTGCTCCCCCCATTTGGAATTCCCAACATTCTATTGACGAAGCCTTAAACCACTGGAGGAGAAATTATCCTTGGCATTCAACAAAACAAAATCCAGCTAAAAGAGTTCGAAACGCCATTCCTTTTGCTCTTATGTTGTGCATATGGATCGCTCGAAACAGTATGATCTTCCGAGACAAAGCAACTACAATCAGGCACATACTCCTTAAAGCTTCAAGCCTTGCCTCGGAAACTATAACATCTAAGATAATAAAGAGAATCGATCCCGTCAGCCTATGGGCAGAGGAGCGAAACTTTATTTGGAATCTTATAGACAGGTCCAACGACATTTCAGCAACAAAGATCAATAAGTTCAGTGGCAAAGCCGACAACCCTGAATGGCAAATCCGCCTCACAAAAGATGATTTCGGTAAATGGCTCCTTTCAAAGAAATCTCTCTTTATTCTTTGACGGAGCTTCCAAATCTAATCCAGGAGCTGCCGACGTAGGGGGGCATCATTCTTGACCCTTTAGGCACACCTGTGTCCTCCTTTGAATGGGGTTTGGGAAGTCTAAGCAACAACCGAGCTAAAGCTCTGGGTCTATACCAAGGTATCTTACAGCTTCAAAACCAAGGGATCAACAAAGCCCTCATTTTCGGCAACTCGTTATAATAATCAGTCTAATGAATAGCAACAGACAAGCATCCAATCTCTTTCTCCATCAAATCATCAGTCGTTGTAAAAATCTGTTGTCTCGGGGCTTGGAGTACCAATTTTTTCATATCCTTCGATCCAACAACCAAAAAGCGAATAAGAGAGCTAATCATTCCAGCTCACAGAGTAAAGGAAGCCTTTTATGCAATCAAGCGAGCCTGCACCAATGCATCCCCTAATCCACATGATTGCCCCAAATCGCCACTCTCCAAGGAACAACACCTCTATTATCAAGGACTCTGACCAAATCTCCATCTACAACAATCTCTGTCTACGCAGTTTACTCTCATTCTTGAAGATGTTGAAACAACAAATTGGATCATATTCAACAAAACTCATGACCTTTGACAGCCAACCTATGGCCTCCATTGACCAACATATCAAATATATTACTATTGAATAGATGTTCTGCAAAACCAGTCTGCTTCTATCCCAATTCATAAGAATCTATACTTGTTCTCGGATCTTACAAGCAAACATTCATGTGCATTGCCACAATGAAATACAAACATCTATACTTGTTCTAGGATCTTACAAGCAAACATTCATGTGTATTGCCACAATGAAATACAAACTCTAAAAACACCTAATCCCTTCACATTGTACTTCAATATATCAAGCAACCGATTTTGTAAAAAAAAAAAAAACACCTAATCCCTTCACATTGTACTTCAACTGAGTTCTTGTTATTCATATTATTAAAGTAAACTTATTATTTATATTATTAAATTAAACTTGTTATTCATATTATTAAATTAAACTTGTTATTCATATTATTGAATTTTAATTATATTCTTCTTGTTTATATAAATGAATTTAATTATATTATTAGATTTAAATATGTAATATTAATACATTTTAATTACATATGATAAGCACCTAATCCTTCACATTTACATTATATTTCATTTTAATTACATATGATAAGTACCTAATCCTTTACATTTTAATTACAATATGATAAATACATAATCCTTTAGATTGTAATTAAGCTGAGTTCTTATTATTCATACTATTGAATTTTAACTATATTTATGGATTTAACTTATAAGTAAAATATTAATACATTTTACTTACATATGACAAGTACCTAATCCTTTACATTGTACTTCAGCTGAAGAAAAGAGTTCTTGTTATTCATATTATTAAATTTAATTATATTAATGAATTTAAATTATAAATAAAACATTAATTCATTTCTTACATATGTAATATTAAGTAAATTTAAAATTTAGTGTTTAATGGTAAAGATTAATTTATAAAATTTAACAAAACAAAAAAAACCTTTATTAGATCAATTTCAATTTCAATCGCACAATTTTTAAATAAAAAGAATACGTTAATCTTTATAAATTATATATTGGTTTCGAATATTAAATTGTACACGATCAAAATTTTACCAAACAAAACCCAAAAATTTAAGTTTCCGGAAAGTTATTTTACTTTTATTTTTAAAGATAAAAGACTTTATCGAACCCTCTTGCGAGGGGAATCGAACCTCCCTCCTCTCCCTCGTCGTGTAGGTAATTACGATACAAGGTAACAGATTTCATGGTTTCGAGAGGCAATATTGATCTATTGCAAGGGGAATCGATCCTTGTCATCCCCCATCTCGTATTGCACTTACAATACAGCGTAGTAGCAGATTTAAGGGTTTTGAGAAGCAATAATGATCTGCGGATGGTTTTAACTAGCCCCGAAAGTGCAGAGAGAATATCGTCTGCGTAACGATTATACTGGAATTCATAAAAGCGTGGATATGCTCTGCAAGCCTTTCTTTACCGCCGGCAAATTATTATTTTCTCGCTTTCGAGAGCCGATTCTTTGGAGAGATGTCAAACTTCCAGATTAAAAGCAGCCGCTGTATTGCAGGGGGCTTGCCATACCGCTTCAGAGAAATAATAGAGAAACAAAGAATGACATAACAAAATACAAATATGAAATAAGATGAAACAAAAACCAAAACAAGGAAGAAAAAGAGAAGATTCAACAACGACAACGAAAACGTCTTCTCAAACAAAACGAGCCAAAAACTGAGGCCCTGAAACTATTAAACACAAAAAGATGCACTCCAAAGAAAAACATCTACATCCACTTGTTATTCTCGGAAACAAAATGAAACCCTGCTACAGATATGAATGCTACAAGAAAGCCGAACTTAACACTGGCCTATTTTCGGATATGAAATGTAACCCTTGTATAAGATGTAAATGCTACAAGAGAGCCGAACTGATCTTCATGATACGAAATAAGATGAAACCCTGCAACAAATGCAAACCCTACAACTAAGCATAACTTAACATACAGTTAAGATTTTCGGATAACAAATGAAACCCTAATATGTACGCAGATGATTTTCGGATATAAAAATAAAACCCTAATATTTATGCAGATGCTACAAAATATCCGAACTAAACAGAGCATCATTAATACGAAAACACAGGTTCGTGAGGGGTATCAGAACAGTACAAGGTGAGTGCCCATTAAGCGTAACAAGGTAATATTTGGGGCGGACACCCTTCTCGCAGTTGTGCGAGGGCTTACCTCTCCTCATCTACCCTTTTGAACCTGTAATATTTGCAGTCCTCGAACGCAGTATATGTAGCATCCCCTCCTAGTAATACTTTAAACACCACAGCAATGTGGGATATATCAAATTTTCAACGTTTTGCATTAATAGAGTTCTTTGTATTCCATCTTTGTGTGATGCGAAGAGAGAAGTATGGTGGGCATTAATAAATTACAAAATTTTAAATTCTTAAAGTTTATTTTTTAACAACCTCAATCACAAAATAAGTTTTGAACATGAATGTTAAGGTTGGTGTAATAATAGTGTATTTTTCGAATTATGTTTAATGACTGGTTTTTATTAAGATAATACTTTATGGCTGATGTATATTGATATTGATTCATTTTATTTTATTTCTCACATTTAAAGTATATAATAATATAACATATTTTATAATTATATGGAAGGTGTCATACATTAAATGTGTTATACACCTTGGTGTGTTTTCTATGGAGTTTGCCCATGTTGATGTAATAATTGTGTATTTTTTGAATTATGTTTAATGAATTGTAAGTTTTATTAAGATAACATTTTATGTTTGTGAGTGTGTTGTATATTAATATTGATTTATTTTCTTTTATTTTCCGCATTTAAAGTATATAATAATATAACATATTTTATAATTACACGGAAGGTGTTATACACTGAAGGTGTTCTTTTTATGGAGTTGAGTGCAAACATTGTTAATTTTATCTCAGCGAATTTCAGGGCATTTTTTTTATCCTCCTGGGTCTCGGTTAAGTAAAAAATCAACACATGGAAAGGGATTTTGCGAGTGTTGGGAGGCCTGGGTTTTCCACTCTCCAAGCCCCTAATCAATGGATGTGATGATGCATTTCCCTTCGCCTTGGACATTGTGGCGACAAAACCATCGTACATGACCCCCATTTTAACAGATACATTTTCAACTTTCTCAATTTCCAAACAATAGCAGTGCTATGACTCCACAAGCCAAACCCCTGTCATTCAAACAGAGATATCACTCTAAACCCCCTTCTCTGCCCTCGGTTACTTACCCTTAGTGCTCTCGAGCATGTTAAGTCTCTTCGAGGAGCTCAAGGGTGGAGTCATCAATGTGTTGATCGAGCCTGTGAATCAACCTGCCCAACCATGACGCCGACAATGACGATGAGAGGTTCTTGAGCCGTGGGATCAAAGAGATTGTCGCCCCTGCTCCATCGTGTTTCTCCAACCTTTAGTTGTTCCATCTTCTCATGCATTGATTTTGTTGTTTCTCACAGCTTACCCTAATTACAATTGTAGATAAGTGTATAAACTCATGACTAAATCATTTATCTAAAACAATTTCTTAAAATTATTCAATTGAAAGAGCTCTTTGGCATTGAGTTATTCATAACGTCAAAGCAATTTCTTCCTGAGTCTTGCTTGCGGCAGAGTCCTTGGCATACTCGAATTTTCCTTGGAGGCCCTTGAGGGCCGACATGGTACCTTCCTTGAGACTACCCAATGCAAAAGAGGCAGACTCTGCGATGGAATCTTTGGCAACATGTGTCATCCATTTTGTAAACGCTAAGTTATCAGAGACATTCTCTTGTCTCTCTTCTGCCTCCTGGCCTGAAGGTTTTCTCACTTTCTCATGTTCTGAAGCCATTATCAGGAACTTGAAAATCAAAATTATCAATTCAAGTATTCCACACAACTCCAAAACACCAATTCAAATGAATCAAAATAATTATGCTAAATGCGTAAAAAAAATCTCGAATGAATTTCCTATAGGCTAATACTCTATGGAAATACCCTTTTTTTTAACTGAAGAAATAATGTCTAGAGAAATTCTCAGGCATACATAGTCCTTCTTGGGATTGGACCACAAGACAAGTAGACTCTATGGAAATACCTTGCTGAAGGGACTTACTACATAAACTGGCAGGAATGTGCTTGGTTTTGAAGTCAAGTATTGGTCAGAGAATGGCTTTAACACGTGTCTTCTACCAGGTGGTGATTCTCTCAACAAGTGTTTTATGTTATTTCTATTAGTGGACGTGTGTCAGATAGAGACAATGCATGGTTTTGAGTACGAAGCTTTGAAGTGTCTCGTAGGGGGAGCTTGTGTAGTTGTACGCACTTCGATCCATTTGATTTTGAATTCGAAAACTCTAGCTATCTTCCACAATGTACAAAACATTTTTCGTCCATTCAATTAAGTCATGTAGAAAAATAATAATAATAACAATAATAATAATAATAAATTTAAAGTTATTTTTTATTTATGAAAGAGTAGTAAAGTTTATCATAATCCACTTTAATGGGAGTAGTCACTAGGAATTATTATGTTACGATGCCACTTCAAATTATTTGTGGTGGTCCATAGTGATTTGTATATACACATTCATAAAACTATTGGCATGGAAGGAGTTTTTCACTCGGGTCAAATACTTTACATTTGGTAACTTGGGTTTTGGGAAAAACTATCTACTGTTTAGGGATGATATTGAGATGGTTACACACCATTGTGTGTGTTGTTTTCGTCATAAGTTGTTAATTGTCTGATTGAAAAAGCATCACTAATATTTTTGTTTATGTATTCAAGCTTTTGTGATCCATAATGAATTAAGCAAAGTCTTTAGGTAGAAATCACATAAGAGAAATTTTTGGCCAATGCGTTTCGAACCAACAAGTGTGGTTTTTGTTGTCGAGTACAAGATGTCATTGGGAATCAAATATTGAAGATATCCACATATATTCCTGATGAAAACAAAGTAATCTCAAACATCCTTAGAATTATTGTAATCAAAATCCTTCAAAACAACATTCAAGTCCTTCATGTCAAGAGTGTCTACCTGATTTTTTTGTTGCAACAGTCCTTTCCTAAAGAAGATAAGTGTTGGACATGGGCAAGCCGGTGACATATGTAATCATCGTTTAGAAACTAAAGAGTGGCTCCACCCCCCCCAGGCAATCTTTGCCCTGTCAATTTTTTGTCTAGCTCTTTGCAATTGTCCTCTAAGTTGTATTGACCCAACTGGTGAAAGCAACAGTATGAAAATTGATCCATTTTGTCTTCACAATTTGCTAAATCTTCCCAAATCTTATATTCCTTTGGTGTATCTTTACACCTTTAGGAGCAATTACTAATTAAGATTTTTCTAATTTTTCCATCTAGTAAAACTCATATACTTACAATTCCATATATCATTATTACATTCATTATCCATAGCACCCTATTGTTTTCTAATTCTTTACGTTTGACTTGACGAAATTCATCTTGAGGTATTACTCACTTGCTTTTCAAAACCTACTCGCAACATTTCTAAATCCTGAATTTGGTCATGTACATCATCCATAACCAAATCTACATGCTTTTCCTTCCATTTTGTTGAAATATCCGTACTTTTGTTATGCTACATTTCCATGCTTGTACAATTTAGACATGATATGCAATCCAATATGTTACACCCACAATTCTATAATACAATTCTCTAAACTTTGTGCTTACATAATATCAAGTGTTATATTACATTTTCTCTAAATCAATGATATAGGTTTTTTAAACTCTCCAACTATGATTTTACATTGCGACACATGCAAACATGTCATAAGGATTTTTCAAAATTTGTAATCCCGTGTATTGTAGTTTTTTTATTTATTCCAATGGTAGCATGTGGCTAAATATGTCCTTGTCCATCTTTTATTTTCAACGATTCGAATTACAAAAATACAATATTCAAATTTCATTATTTACAATACTTCACCATTATATGATTAAAAAAATATTTTCCTTGTAATAAAATTTGAAACTTCTATTTTTGTTCATATGGTCATATTATTATCTTTGCCTCCACTAGTAGATATTGCATTTGGTTTATTGCATTTGGTTTTTTGGTTTATTGCATTTGGTTTTTTTTGTCAAACTCAAAGACTAAAAAAATTTTGCAAAATTTGTATAGTTGAACATGTTAAAATTTATTATGTTTTAAAAATAATTTAATTCATTTATATCCAATTTGATTGTATATTAAATTCAATATGTTATTGCAAATTTCTTAGAAATTAGTGTTATGCATTTATGGCATTAATTATGGGCTATCAACCTACTTTGTTGATCGGTACGTGTGTTGAATGCATCCATGACTCTCAAAGATGCAATGATTGGATTACAAAGTGTGTGGTCACTGCCACTATTACTGACACTGACAAATCAGAGTTTGTTGAAAATGCAACAAGAAAACCTTAATTTAATTTTGCCTTTGAATTAAATTAGGAATTAAATTGTAATTCCACATCTCATGACAACTTGTAATAGTTAACTAAGTTAATTTGACATAGTTGGCTCAGTTAATTCAAGTTGAGGGTCTAACTAGAGTCATGTAGAGTGTCTCCAGTTTTTTATTGAGTTTATTTTGAGTTGTAATTATTTAATTCACTCTAACTGAGTTAAAGTCAGTGAAACTAGTTCTAACTGATGGAGGAATTAATGGGAGATATAGTAGTTGGGTGTAACCTACAGTAGTGGGGTGTAACCAACATTGGTCAACCAGTAAAGTGAAGATCCACTCATAATTAACTCATGCATGTCAGATTAGAGAATCACCCAGTTGAGATTGAAGTTTAGGGACAATGTACTATCAATTATATAATCATCTGAATTGTACAGGTGGTGCATGAAAACAAAGGAAGGCCTATGAGGATTGTGCAATTCATATTTGTGGAATTTCTCAATTAAATATGGGTTAATTCCCTAGGAAACTGTGCAAGGAAATAGGAGCTTGGTAGGCAGCAGAATTGGCCAAGTATTGGCTTGAGCTTGTTTGTGAGCAGTGAGACAAATAGAGATAGTGTAGAGGTTGCTCAGGCTTGAGCAAAGCATTGTAATCTTCTCATATTTTCATATTAATGCAATATACAGATAGTAGGGGTTTTTTTTAGTTATGACTTTCCCCAAAAAATTAGTGTGTTATGTGTGATTGAATTCTTTCTCTTGTATGCTTCGTGATTTCATCGATCGTTGATGAATAGAGTAGATTCAAGTCAATTGTTTTAGCATATTACAATCTACAGTTTGAATCTACAAGGAATTTCTACATGGTATCATAGTTGTAATCACTATAGAAGAGGAGAATACAAGTTTGTCTTTTGCAGGAGAAACTGAATTTGCAGTATCATACTTCAAAGCCAACAGGATGTCATTCTACAGATTAAGACTCAAATATGCCCTTGAGGGTAGGTCAAACAATATTGCTTGGAAGGACAGGATGGAGTCTGTGTTTGAAGACAATGAGCTTAAGGAATTCATAGACAAAGATATTCCTAAGCCAGTTTATGCTCAGGCTCTAGCAAAGTGGAGAAAGTGTGTGGCAAAGGCGAGAAGGATTATCCTAGAAGGGGTTCGAGATCATATTGTCTCGAACCTCCACTAGAGGAAACTCCATTTGCAATGTGGAAGGCCTTGGCAAACCTATTTTAAAACAACATTAACCACAGGAAGTTGGCACTGAAGGACAAGCTCAAAAAAATCAAGATGGAGAAGGACAACACAATACCGAAGTATCTGACCAAGTTCACCCAATGTCGGGATGAGCTTGGAAGTGTCGATGTTATAGTTTTTGAAGATGATCTGGTGAGCCTAGCACTTCTAAGCCTTCCCAATAGCTGGAAAAGATACCAGGACTCAGTTAATGGGAGGGAGAAGCTACCAGAGTGGGAGCGATTATGGTCCGACTTGGTACAAGAAGAGATTCGGCAGAACATCAGAGATGGATCCTCACTCAAGCATGATGATGAGGAGAATTTTTCCTTAGATGGAAAGTCAAAGAAATGGAAGGGGAAGTCATCCCATTCCAAATTAGATTCTAGTCAGGGTGGTAAGAAGAAGGACATGTCGAAGATTAAATGTTTTCACTGTCACGAGTTGGGACACTATGCCACAAAGTGTCCGCACAAGAAGGTCGGTAAGAAGCCCTCAAGAGGAGTGGCAGGTGAAGCTCTTGCTTCACAATTCAAACTAGATTTCACCCTCATCGCTTGCATGGTGACATCGGTGATGGGTAGTGTGTGGTACCTAGATAGTGGAGCCTCATTCCATATGATCGGAAACAAAGAGTTCTTCAGTGACTTGGAGGAGAAGGACCTCCAGATGCACATCGAGATGGGAGATGATGGGAGGTATAGCGTGACCGACATCGGTATTGTTACCTTTCAGAGGGAGTTTGATATTCCTCTCACATTAAAAGATGTCATGTATGTTCCGGGTTTGAAGAAGAATTTGGTTTCAGTTGCCATGTTGGAGGACCGTGGCTATGATGTGATATTTAGCAAGGGAAAGGCTTTCCTTCATCACATAGCCTTAGGACAGGTGAAGCGAATCGGGGTTCGGGTGAAGAACCTCTACAAATTGGATGTAGAAGATTACGTTGCTTTGAGCACAAAAGTAGAGAAGGTGCAGAGCCGAGACATCGGTGAGTTGTGGCATAGAAGATTGGGTCACTTGCACCACAAAGCTTTGAATATCATGCAGAAAATTTGTACAAGAATTCCCAAGGGTACACTAGAGAAGAGAGACACATGCAAAGGGTGTACATTGGGGAAGTACACCAAAGCTTCCTTTCATGATAAAGACAATTGAGCACAAGTGATCCTTGATAGAGTTCACTCAGATGTGTGTGGACCATTCTCGACAGCATCCACGACCAAGCACATGTATTATGTAATATTTGTTGATGATTTTTCTCGTAAGTGTTGGATTTTATTCATGCAAAAGAAAGATTAGACGTTCGCTAAATTTTGTGAATTTAAAGCACTTGTCAAGAAAGATACTGGCAGGAAAGTTAAAGCTCTCAGAAGCGATAACGGTGGAGAATATGTGTCGAATGAATTCAATAACTTTTGTGCATTAGAAGGCATTCGACGAGAGTTAATAGCATCTCATAACCCACAACAAAATGGGGTGGCTGAAAGGAAGAACAAAAGTATTGTGGTAGTTGGACAGGCGATGTTACATGATCAAGGCCTACCATTGCACTTGTGGGCTGAAGCATGCAACACAACTGTTTATTTGCAGAACATAAGCCCTCATCGAATTCTCGAGATGAGTACACCAGAAGAATATTTTTCAGGTAAGAAACCAGATGTGGCACACTTCAGGATCTTTGGTTCATCAGTCTACTATCATGTTACCAAGGACACATGGAAAAAGCTAGAGCCAACAGCTAAGTTGGGCATATTTGTGGGGTACACTAATACACCTCACAACTATCAGGTGTACCTTCCATCCAACAGGATGACAGTGGTTCGTAGAGATGTGAAGTTCGATGAAGAGAAGGCCATGAGATTCTCCCTTGAGAGGGAGCTTTATTTACATGTATATGAGGAACTTTTAGCTCCAAAAGAGGAACCTCAGAATGATGTGGAGTAGTCACTTGCAAAGGAGCAGAGAGTGGAAACACCCACTCGTCCATAGACTTCCAGAGATAGAAGGAAACACACTAGAGAGGTTGACAGATTGATGCATGATGCTAGAGAGAATGTGGGAGCACCCACATCACATCGCGGGCAGAGGAGGCCACCAGATCGGTACACTGCCTACATGGCTCTGATGAGCGAGAGTGTAGATGTTGATCCATCCTCATTCAAGGAAGTAGTGCAAAAACTAGTATGGGTTGATGCCATGGTTGAGGAGCAAGACTCCATTATCAGAAACAATGTTTGGGAAGTAGTCCCAAGACCAGCAGACAAGTTAGCGGTGAGTTCCAAATGGCTTTACAAGGTAAAGAAAGCAACATATGGGAATGTGGAGAAACACAAGGCCATATTTGTGGCCAAAGGGTTCTCTCAGGTGGAGGAAATTGATTAAGAGGAGACCTTTTCTCCATTAGCAAGGTACTCTTCAATCATATCTATTCTAGCACTATTAGTGCAGAGGGGATGGAAGATACATCAGTTGGATGTGAAGACAACATTCCTCAACGGTATGATTGAGGAAGAGGTGTGTATTGAGCAGCCGAAAGGATTTGAGACCTTCAACAGAGAATCGCATGTGTGTAGACTCAAGCGAGCATTGTATGGAATAAAACAATCACACCATGCTTGGTACACGAGGATTGTCAGCTATTTCATCGGGTTGGGCTTCACCAAAAGTGAAGCAGATACGAACCTTTACCATATTGTGGTTGAAGGTAAATTGTTGATTATAGTATTATATGTCGATGATTTGATTCTAACAGGTGATGAGAAGCTAATAAAATATTGCAAAGAGGATCTTGCAAGAGAATTCGAGATGAAGGACCTAGGGCTCATGCATTACTTTCTTGGTATGGAAGTATGGCAAGGAGATGAGGAACTGTTTGTCTCTCAGGGAAAGTATGCCAATGAGATATTGAAGAAGTTCCACATGGAGAGCAACAAACCCATGGAGACTCCTCTAGCAGGTAATTGGAGGAAGGAAGATGCTACTTCAGGTGAAGTAGTGGAGGCTACTATTTATAAATAGCTTGTGGGTTCACTTATGTATTTGGTGAACACACGAACAAATATGTGTTTTGCAGTTAACCAACTTAGTCAAGTTATGGTTAATCCAACCAAACTCTATTGGAAGGCAACTAAACATGTGTTGAGATACCTCAGAGGCACCACCCAGTTTGGTCTTTGGTACAAACAGATAAATAGAGTGAAGTTTCAAGGCTTCACAGATGCAGATTGGGTAGGTAGTCCATCCGACATGAAGAGCATATCAGGGGGAATCTTCAGTATTGGGTCAACAACAGTTTCTTGGTATAGCAGGAAGCAGAGATCAATTGCATTTAGTTCAGCAGAAGCAGAGTACCTGGCCATTAGTCAAGCAACTTGTGAGGCTATATGGATGAGGAAGATCCTTGTTGGGTTATTTGGTCAGCAGATGGATCCTACAGTGATTTACTGTGACAATCAGAGTTGTATCAAACTCTCTAAGAATCCAGTTTTTCATGATCGATCCAAGCATATCGACATTTGGTATCACCATCTACGAGATTGTGTGCATAGGAGAATCATGTTATTGGAGTACATTCCTAAAGTGGAGCAAAATGTAGATATTTTGACAAAGGCATTGTCAAGATGAAAATTCGAGTTTCACAGAGGCAGGATTGGGGTAGCAGATAATCTCTTTATTGTTGAGTGGAAGTGTTGAAAATGCAACAAGAAAATCCTAATTTAATTTTGTCCTTGAATTAAATTAGGAATTAAATTGTAATTCCACGTCTCATGACAACTTGTAATAGTTAACTAAGATAATTTGACTTAGTTGGCTTAGTTAATTCAAGTTGAGGGTCTAACTAGAGTCATGTAGAGTGTCTCATACTTTATAGGAGTCCTTGTTGAGTTTATTTTGAGTTGTAATTATTTAATTTAGTCTAATTGAGTTAAAGTCATTTAAACTAGTTTTAACTGATGGAGGAATTAGTGGGAGATCCAGTAGTGGGGTGTAACCAGCACTGATCAAGCAGTAAACTAAAGATTCACTCATAATTAACTCATGCATGTTAGATCAGAGAAAGACCCAGTTGAGATTGGAGTTCGGGGACAATGTACTATTAGTTGTATAATCATTTGAATTGTACAGGTGGTGCATGCAATCAGAGAAGGCCTATGAGGATTGCACAATCCATATTTGTGGAATTTCTCAATTAAATATGGGCTAATACCCCAGGAAACTGCACAAGGAAATAGGAGCTTGGCAGGCAGCGTAATTGGCCAAGTATTGGCTTGAGCTTGTCTGTGAAGCAATGAGAGAGATAGAGATAGTGCAGAGGTTGTTCGAGCTTGAGCAAAGCATTGTAATCTTCTCATATTTTATGATTAATGGAATATACATATAACAAGGGTTTTTTAGTTGTGGCTTTCCCCAGAAAATTATTGTGTTGTGTGATTGAATTCTTTCTCTTGTATGATTTGTGATTTCATCGAGAGTTTATTGTTTCCACTGATGAGTAGAGTAGATTCAAGTCAATTGTTTTAGCATATTACAATATGCAGTTTGAGTCTACAAGGAATTTCTACAGAGTTTTCTTTTTATTACCATCGCGCACGCCCACCGCCAAAGTTGGCTCTCTGTGAAACTGGCTGGCAGGCAATTAAGAATATTGAATGCCACTTGAGTATTAAATTTAAGAGGACCGAGTTCGCGTTAAATGTTATTCACTGGCTGTCACACTCACAATTAAGAATGGAAAATAATGTACAACATTATTTCTTGAAACTATGATTCAAATATCTACAATATTATTAATCGTCAAGGGTAAAAAATCAATTTTTATTTATGCCTATGCTTTGCATGGAACATATCATTCTAGGATTATTAAAAAGTTTTTTAAATCATTAAAGATATTTAATATTGTTAAATTATTAAAAATATATAATAAAACAAATGTAATATTAAACATTAATTATTTGATAAATAGTTTTATTTTTGTATTTTCTTAATACTTGTTATTATTATCCTAACTTTCAGCTTACTGATTCTTTTATAGACAACATTGTCGTTAATTAATGTTTAATATTAGATTTGTTAATGACAATTTTTGCCTATTTTCACAAAGTTTATCAAGATTGGTTTAAGAATATGGGTATATTTATATAATTTTTATAAATAAAAGAAATTTTATTATTATTATTTTCTCAATATTTTTATCGGCTAATAATACAACTAATAAAATAACCATATATTTAGTCACTAACAAATTATTTACATGGTATTTTAGAACACTATAATAAAGTATATATACTAAAGAGAGTATAAATTTAGCATGAGACTCTTAGGTTAATAATTTTAATGAAATCACCTTTTCACTTAATGATGAGAATAGGTAACAATGGACGAATTCATATTTCAACAAATGAAATTAGCAACATAGTTGTTCATACTTGCAAATAATGCATAATTACAATTAACAAAATACCTCAATTTACCAATCAATAAAACCTAAATTAACTGGATTCTACACCTTAACACTAACTTGAATTCAATATTTTTACTTTAATTTAGTTGCATTAAACTAAGCAGCAGCGAGTAGCTACTATGTAGCACTTTTTCAATTTCACATTCATTATTGGAAAAGTTGTGAAGGAAGAAATAACCCTATATCATATTTAATCGTCTCTACTAAATCTTCTAGGTCTATCTTTCCTTCAAAGATAGGGATATCAAAATTAATTTTTAATTTGAAGGGTATCGTTCCTCTTAAATGAGACATGAAAAAAGTGCCTCTGTTATTGTTAGAAGTTGTCAAATATTTTTGATTGAAATGGTCCATCTTTTTACTCTTCTATTGCTTAAAGGATTCGTGGAGAAAAAATTAGATAAGATCTCTTGCTCATTTTTCTTTCTTTAATTCGTTAACCACAAAAGGCCACTTGGGTTGACAAGAGAGATTGAAATTAGGATTTCTTAGTTCAAGGCCCAATTATCCTTATCGTGGATGCACATGAAAAAAGAATAGAGAGCAAATTTCTTTGATAACATTGATCCAAATGGGATTGAGAACAAAAAGAGATGATATAAAATTGTACAGAGAACTAAAGATACAATATTGAAGCAAAATATTATAGTGAAAACCAAATTCTATTCATAAATCAAATGGTGAAAAGCATTGCATAAAAGTACATAGTGGCTAGAGCGGAAATAACTTATAATCTTTGAGAAGGGATGTGACAATGATGGTCATTCACAAAAAGGCAACAACAAGAGGTTGCATCTACATTTGATCATAATGCCCAAAATCCTAAGAATAAAAAACTTTAAGGCCAAAGAACATTGACCCTAGGAGTTGTGATGGCAAAAGGAACATGGGCCCCAAGGAGCTTATTTGGTACATTAACATCCTAGGGTCATAACTTTAACACGCAACTTCATTTTTAGTGTTCTCTACACTGTCACAAACCTTACTTTGACCTATGATGGTTAGGTTGTTACAATCACGAAAGTTGCATGTGAAGGGCCCCAAAAAAGAGCCACGGTTTTAGGATATGGAAAAACATTGTAAATTTGATACACTTCAAGATCGTTTTTAATACATTGCCAAACATAAATGGTCATTTGGATCATGTCTTGAAAGATGTGAGACAATATGGGAAAGAGAAAAATAACGCATGCATTGTAAGTTATGGAGATATTGATCCATTAACATATGTTTGCACCCTTTAGTGTGCTTACTTCATGGTGCTACCCACCACCTACTCATCCTTCACTATGATCTACATCCTCAAAATTTTCCTTTCCTTTTATATTGTTTAATTGAACTCACTGAATAAATTTGAAATGAGAAAAGAAGCATCGCTTTATGTGACAAGTTTAGACACATCAGAATGATATTGCTTACATCATCTTGTTGGTTAATATGCACTTGACAAATTTAAGGCATCACAAGAATTATATTGTAGCGGTGTCTTTCCTAACATCAGATAGCCCACACCATTATTGAGGACTAGCTCATCCTCATCTTTTTGCTCAACACAACGCGTATTGGTAAGGCATAACATTGACATTATTGGACTAAAAAGAATAAATTCCATGGTACAAAATAACATTTCTAAGTAATGGCATTGAGAAACAAAGAAAAAAGAAAGAAATCCAACCTCATTATCTCCAATGTTCCTGTGGGATTTGATATTGGTTTAATCATCAATGGAAGAAATGTCATCATCGTCTTCCAACGTCACATGATGTTGTAACAGTGGCATCATAATGCCAACATGATAGAATAGAAAAGAGTAACACATGAAAAACAACAAGCACCCAAATTATTGAATAATGTGAATCCAAAAACGCATCGAAAGCAAAGAAACATAACATATCACCATTTGCAATCTTAATACCATGTAATCCACTACCTGCTCCATGGGAGTCTCATCATCGCCAATTGTAATCTTATCATCATTAACTTTCTTGACATGGTGTGAAATAGAAAGTCATAATGTTAGCATGATATGACCAAAATGAATATCATCTATGTCAAAAATCAAGAATCAAACTAAAAATAACATTGACCAAATGTACATAAACAAGACATCATCATTGTCTACAAACTCACATTGTGTAGAGAATAAAACTAGTGGGGAGAGTCTCAAGAACAATCTTGGTGGGGTTTGTCTCAAGTGATTTGTGAAGGTGAACAAAACCTACTTGTCATTCTAACTGGTGTAGGGGAATTACTTACACAATGGAAAGGCAAGGCGTAAACATATATGGATAGGCAAGTAACATTGAATGAAAAATGGTGTAGAAATAGATTTGAAGAAGAAATACAAGAGCCAACTAGTGGTCTACTATGAAAACATCAACTCCTTGTTAGATCTGCTAGACTTGACCAACAACCAAAATCTTGAAAGTGAGAAATGTTGATATTAAATGTCTCAGTATAATGTAGAAATGTTGAGGGGTCATGGAAAATAAAGGAGTGGACACATAATCATCAACAACAACATTAACAAACATCTCTTCATTGATTGAGGAAAAACACCTTTTTAGAAGGAGCGCCTCTCGCAAACATGAAATATTAACATTAACTTAAAAGTAAGATAACCCTATATCAGAGAATGTGTGACACCAATAGATTGTGACAAAATAACCATGTGAGGTTATAATACTTACAATAGAATGAGAAATCCCCTATTATATGAATATATTGTTTCCTTTTATTTCTTTTTTGGGACCCTATAAGACACAATAATGGCAATGGTTAGTCCAAATATAAACCCAAAATACAAAAATTAACCTCACATGGTAATTCCACCACATTATTTTACCAAGCATTCACCTTCTAGAACATGACACTCAATAAGGGTGACAAATCCCCTATTATTGGTTAGGAATAATTTTTTCCTTTTATTTCTTTTTGGACCCTAAAAGATAGAATAATGTCAATGGTTAGTTCGAAAAAACCCAAAATACACAAATTAATGTTGCATAACAATAATTCCACCACATTATTTTATCAAGGGTTCACCTTCAAGAGCATGGTAGTAAAAAATGATGTTTGGCTAGTTGTGGTGGGCAGGGGGGGTGGGGGTGGGGGTGGGGGTGGTGGGGTTTTTCATGTTGTTTCTATTTTTCATTTTTCTTCAAGCATCTAAGTTTGTATGTTTCTTCCCCTGAATAAAAAATTAGAGGATTATTTAGTGGGGCCCTCCCTCAAATAGCTATGTCTTTTCATGCTTGCAAAACAATATGATGTTGATTTAAAATCCCCTCTTTCTAGACAAGAAACTCAACCCATACACCCAAAACAAAATATCAGAACAAATAATTAATTCAACCAATTTATAACATATCTATTTATTAATACCACAATAAAATCCCTTCTCACGAAGCAAATAACTCAACCATCATACCACAAGCAAAAATACCACAGTAAACAAATGCAACTAATATATTTTAATCTATTTTATTAATATGACCTAGAATTACATGTTGGATGGCCTTTTGAGTTACAGAAATAGATTCATGGAAGCCCATATACAACCATGGCTAATGGCACAATTTGTTGGGCAAATAGGATATGATTACAACATTGGAATGTCCCCTTACGCTACTATAAATTACTATATTGAAGTAGATTTGATGGTTGGGTTGACACTCCCTTTTTATTTCATGACCTAGCAAATGATCGCTCGAACTACTGACAAAAAGATGGCAATGGACATGGCAACAAAATCTGGGTGAAACTACCCACAAAAAATAACTTCGATTTGATAATAATAACTGGTACGACCTCCTCAAGTGATCCCATGGTTTGGCAATGAGTGAATTGGCCCCCTTTTTTCCTACATGAACTACATGTGGAAAATATGACCTCGATAAATTACACAATCTTTGATTGTACCCACGACCTGGCAATGAGATGAATCTTCAACAATAAATACATGTGAAAGATCTAAGTGATCTTTCCTTATGACCAACAAGGGTGGATTTGTTTCACCACCCAAACCAATTCGCTCGAGGGTTTCACCCATAACACTCCAAAGCCATAAGAGCTCTCCAAATCATTATGAGGAAATGATTTTCGCTTTGATGCCTTCCTTGAGATTTGATCCTTAAGTGTCCCTTGATAATATGCCCTTCCTTGACTTAGTCACCTTAGCTCTGATACCATGTTGAGAAATCTAGGGCATCAAGTATTAGGTGATTTCTCTTCTTTAGATAACTACTTGTGAATGCTTTTTACTTCTTAGATTATGATCTTCTTTTACTTATGTATTATGGTGTTCTTCATCAAATAACTATCAATGCATAAACATAAAGAGATAAGAAACACAAAATATAGGTTATAAGTCAGAGCCAAAACCTCTCACTCTTTGAGAGGAAAACCCAAACAAATTCTTCTTCTTATAGAGATTCCAATAGACAAATACCAAGACCAAGACACCAAGCTTCTTGTCTTGCCCTCTTGAGTCAACAATAGTTAACTGCCTGCTCCTTCCTTCTGCTTTGACTTTTTTTTTTTTTTATCTTGGTTTCCTTGCAACTTCTCGACCCTAAATCAGAAACCCTAGCATGTGTACATGATTGTCCTTTCTACCTTGATTTCCTTTGCTTGAGGTGGAGAATTCCTCTTTGGCAACTCGGCTTGTGTTGCACATCAATTTCTCCTAGATCCAACCTTCAAGTATCACAGTAAAACCTCGGCTTCTTCTGCAGTATACAAGTCTACAATTTCGTATGTGTGGAGGTAAGTTGGCCCACAAAACAGTCCCAAATCCAGACTAGAGACCTCGTTACTCTTTCCTTCTTCCTCGTTGGTTATTAGACTCCCTTGATGACCCTCACACTTCTTCCAAGCTTCATATCTTGACCGAATTGTATCTCTGAAAATTATGCTCTGAAATAAGGCCAAGCTGCCCTATTTATAGTGGTTGGAGCCTCATAATTAGCTGACTTGAGAGAGTTGAGCCAACATGTCTCTTTGAGTAGGTTATATACTCCATATTGTAGCCGACTTGAAGGAGTTGTTTTGTGCTTGGTCTTGGAGGGCTTACATACTGATTTAATGACTCATACAAAATGTAACATACCCAAGAAGGGTCCTTCATACATGACATTGACTCAATTTGACTTTATGACCAATCCTAAGGACTCACAATGGGAGTCATACTAAAAATAAAATTCCTTGCTCATGAAACCCATGAGACAAGCATTACAATAATAATTTTATTTTTCTTCTTTGCATCAATTACATAAAATCACAATAACACATGTCATTATGAAGACCGAACCTAGTTACATTTTTCAACAAAGGGGCACCTTCGATGCTCATCTTTCCTAAGCTTAACTATATATATATATATATATATATATATATATATATATATATATATATATATATATATATATACGAGTTGAGGCCTCTCTCGACTCTATCTTACAGCCTATCTCTCCTGAACTTGAACAAGCACTTGGCCCCACTCTTATATCTATACATATATTCCTCTTGAGCTTAAACAATGCTCGACCAACTTCCATATACATATATAAATAAGCCTATCCCTCCTGAGCTTAAATAACACAAAACCTGGCCTGTTTATACATAAAGATGCATTTTAGGCTATCTCTCCTGAGCTTAATTAAAAACTTGGCTCAGATTTCAAATACGTATTAATGTGTTTGTGTTATTATAGTCACGCATAAAGGCACAATTCCTCTAAGTGACTCAACAACCTAGACTTTTCGAACACAATCAACTCAAAACTAGCAACATTAGTCAATTTAACAGAGATTTCACACATCCCTTTTGCCATGGAAATTAAACTAATAGCATACCCATCATTAAACACAAGAACACACATTTCCAACAATTACATAGAGAAAATGGACATTCCCTAACATTGGCATATACATTATAGCAACAACATTAAGCATTCGCAATGCATTCATTCACACATGAACATAAATAGGCACTTATCGTATAGAAAAAGTGTGGCAACTTAAATTGGGACTTTAACTCTCCAAAGACATAAGAGCTCTCTAAATTAATATGAGGAAATGATTATGCAAGCTGATAGAGTGAGCTCAAATCTCTCTTTTATCATCAGAATACCATGGGTCTTTCTTTTATAATTTGTTTATTTATTTATTTTTATATTACCTTTTTGGCTAACTCAATGTCACCTTCACCACCCAAATAACATTTAAATAATTAAATTAATTGATACCCTATTTGACTTATTATAGCATATGGGAATCAAATAGGTTGTTGAATCGTTCTCTTGGAGTGATCATTCAAAGAGGGACATTACAATTGATGTTTACAAAAAATAATCCTGAAATGAAAGATTTATGCCACATAGCTATAAAGTAGTGAATTTACTTATGCTCAATCTTCCCAAGTGTCACCTCCCACGTGTGTTCAAACATTGGGCGAGGTTATTAGACTATTGTTTTTTCTTAGAATTTGTAAGCCATTGTTAAACACACATGGGCAGCAACATAATCTGAAAGATAAAACACGAGAATACATTTTTATTAACAAGAGATATACATTTATAGTACATGGTTTGACCGTTGGGTTCCACATCCCAAGGTCTCTTGGACTCCTTTTGTCTATTCGGCTTCCACACTAACCCATTGAGGATTAGGTGTCCAACATTCCCCCCCTTAATCCAAAGGGTTATGTATGAATCCAAGAAGAGAGCTGTAATACAAAATGTGCAAAAATGCATGGCGGCACTAGGCTGAATGTGCTCTTTGAAATGTTGGTATAAAGGGCGATGGTTTAAGGATGACCACCAACACTGGAATGCTTAGTGCAGTTCCCAGAACTCTTCCAAAACTGGCAAGAAGCTAAAGTCTTCTGCTAGAGGAAGTGCTCCTATTGTTTTGAAGAGGGAAACCTTCAACCATGAAAGGGAGGTCTCACCCTGCATAAAGGGAGAACTTCAACCTGAAAAGGGAAGTCTCAACCTATGATGGTTTGAGGATGACCAAGAACTCTGGAATGCTTAATGCAATTCCTGGAACTCTTCCAAAACTAGCAAGAAGATGAAGTCTTCTGCTAGAGGAAGTGTTCTCAATTTTGTTCCTGGAATTCTTCCGAAACTGGCAAGAAGATGAAGTCTTCTACTAGAGGAAGTGTCCCAGATTACCAACTGAAGGCATGCTGAGGGGCATCTTTGTTTCTGGCTACAACTTTGAAACTAGTGTAGCAGGTTGTGGCTCAGACTCGCTTGATGTGGCTTTGAAGCTTGTAGATGACCATCATTTCCCCCCTGTCAAATATAAGGTGAGATGATGGAGAAAAGTCAATTACAAGACTTTTCAATACTCTGGAACAAGTTCTGACATGTGATTGGAATATCTTCTTGGCTGTTGATGCCCATTTCCAAGAAGCAATCCATCCAAGATGAATCTTTGTTCTTGCAGGACGTTTGTTTCTGAAGCATCTGTGTGAAGAATGGGTGGTTTTATGACAGTGCTTACATGGATGAAGATCAAAACAATGATCTTTCAAATGGTCAATTCGGTCATAATGTTGGCATTTCACGATCTGTTGCTGTGGAAGAGGGGCAGAATCTGGAACAGCTGGCGGTGAACTGTTATGAAGGATAGGTGGAGATGAATCATCCTCAAGAAATCCAACAGTTTGAAACTGAATGGGCCTTGAGTAGTCTGGAATATGAAAGGACAAGTCCTTATCATATCCAAGACCAGTTCTGTGCTTGTTGTGGACAAGCTGTTCCCAAGGTCTGATGATGGGCTTGGGAAGTGCAGACTGAGTTTCTGCATCTACATGTACAACTGCTGCTTTATTGGGCACTGGATCTTAATGAACTTCAACAATATTGTCTTGCTATTTATGGGAGCCTGTTTCATTGTTCTGAACAGAAACAGGTTCAGAATGATGACTCCTCTATTTTAATTCTTCTTGTTGTAGCTGAGATTCAAGCTCTAAAAATTCTATATTTTCTTGTGCATTTTATAGACAGACCTAAATGTCTGTGAGAGAAACTTTGCTGACTTTTGATATATCATGAGTAGTAGACAATAGCAGAGTTTTGAGGAACTCTAATACCTCATTGATTTTGGCCATTTATTTCTTCAATGTCAGAATTACACCTTAAAGACTAATCACAAATACTACTCAATGCAAAAAAGTAATACCCACTCATAGTACACAACAATATCCTTTATAAATGTGCAACAAATGATCAGTGTGCAACCAGCAAGCACCAATTACAATCCATATAAAAATAAGAGTTTACTCATGACCAACACTATGTTCTGACAATACAACCAACTAAACTTTTCTCCACAAAAGATTACTTTTATTTGTCAAAACAATCATTGCCTTTATACAGCCCACCAAACTCTTATGCAGCAGTCGAATCAAGAAATCAATGCATATATATGTAGACAAAAATGAGTTTTAAATACAATGCCACACTAGGGCAGCAACAACTGCAAACTTGCTTGGATCCTTCAAATACTCCTTCACTTTCAAAGCAGAAATGATGGCTATCAAAACTTCAACAATTATAGCACCATGTCATGGACAGGACTTGAATGCTCATATATAAATACTTTGACTAGGGTACGAATCAATATTCTCTGATCTTGCCACTTTCTTCAAAGAAAACAATAGTCCACTGTAAGAAACCCAACCGGAATAACTAAGAGAAAACCACAAAGAGTCCTGAGTTTGTATGGTTTGGTCCACTGTAGTATTTTAACAAACAGTTTGTGTATCAAATGCTGTAGGTGCATTCCTTGTTGTTGGCTCATGTAAATACATAATATGCTGGGACAAATACTTGTGGAAGAACTTCAAAATATTAATTTAATATCAACTTTAGACCGAGCAAGCATAAATAATACTAATAACAAGTGTAGCAACCACAAAATTCTTCACTCTTCACTGAAATACATGTTCAGAATTACACAATGATGTTGTAGATTGTTAGGATATTCTGACACATAGGAAGTAGTTAAGTACAACTTGGTCTAGTTTAGAGTTAGGTATAGAGTTAGGTAAAGTGTGTTTCTTTACCGTTGTACATATTGTAACTTACAATTCGACGGTCACGATATGTAGTGATCCGACGGTTCATTCTCTCCTCGGTATTACCGACACTTGATCCGTGGCTTGACACCGATTGGTCCATGAGTTCTATTTAAAGCGCATGGAGGGTCATTGTTCGGGTAATCCGTGCATGAGAGAAGCTTATGTAAATTTTCATTCTTTGATTAATAAATTGCCTGTAGTAGCCACGTTGGCGCAGGCCGTGGACTGTTTCCCTCTTTGAGGGTTTTAACCACGTCAAAAATACTGGTGTATTGATCTGTGATCTGGTTGTGAGCGGTGTCCTTTTGATATTCTTTCTGAGGAACTTACCCTGTAAATTCCTACATGGTATCAGAGCTATTTGAGGGCCGCGTCCGTTGGTGATCCAAATCTGAAGCCGATAGAACTGCATGCGGCTGTCGTTTCCTAGATCTGCTGTTTCTGACTGCTTTCGGGCCGAGAGGATTGCTCTGTTGCGTTCGGAGCATCTGTTCCAGTGAGGAACCCCTTTCATTTCACGCGAAAAGGTTTCCGGTAGCCCTAGCTGCGTCATTTTTCAGATCGGGAGGTATACAGTGTTTTTGCAGTTTACTGTTATTTTCTCTCTGCTTATTTCGGTTTCGGTTTATTTAACCTTTTTTTTAACCGGATCTATACCTTTCATTTATGCGTATGCTCTTTGCCCTGCGACTCTGTGCGATCTGGGCAAATCAGAAACAGAAAGGAAGGATTTTTCTCATGCGTATGCTCTTTTCCCTGCACCTTAGTGTGATCTCGAAAAATCAGAAACATTGAGAAAAATATTTAGTTTTTCGGCTAAAGCTAACTTTGAGATTTTTTTTTTTTTAAATATCTAGTTTTTTGGCTAAAGCTAACTTCGAGCCGCAAGGTTCGTTTTTCTTTGCATATTCGTGTTGGGTTTTGTGTTTTGTGTTTTGTAGGGAAAAAGAGCTTTCTCAAGGCAAGCACGCAAACCGAGCCCCCCCCCCCTCTCTCTCTCTCTCTCTCTCTCAATTTTTTTGTATAGATCAATTGTTTCAAAGCTATTTTAAGAGAGTAGAGGTCTTGGGTTCAAGTCTCCATTTTGTGGGGGCGGATTTTTTTTCATTCCCGCACATTCGCGCACTTTGCCGGCAACTTCAACAAATTTTTTTCAAAAAGCCATAACTTCTTCATCCGGAAGCCTTTTTCAGAGCCGTTTTTTTTAAAACAACCTAATTTTTCGAGATCTATCATTGGAACACTTACTTTCAGCATCTTCAGCTTCAGTTTAAAAAAAATGGAAATTCCATGCCAAGTCATTCTTGACAGCACTAACTACTTTCAATGGATAGCCTACATGGAAGATTTACTTAGAAGTAAAGGTCTCTATAGAATAGCCACAGACCAAGAGAAGAAACCAAAAGATGAAGACAAGGCTACAAAATGGGAAAATAGACAAGATCAAGCACGTGGTTTGATAGGGATGTCTATTTCTCCTGATCTTAGATTCCATATTGCAGAACTTGAGACTCCTCATGAAGCATTGGAAAAAATCTCTAAAGTTTTTGGGATTAAAAATGAAATTAGAGCCCATCAACTTGAAAATGAGTTGCTTACTTTGGATCCTAATAATTTTTCTTGCATTGAAGATTTCTTGTCCAAATTCAAGACCCTTAGATATCTCTTGGAAGGTGTTAAGGTTAAGAAAGAAGATGGTAACCTTATTTATTCCATCCTTACTAAGTTGGGACCAGCCTACTCTGTATTTGTTTCCACTTTCCATTCTACAAGGGAAGCTTTCATTTGTCAAGGAAAAGACTACAAGGCCCCTTCCTTTGACTCCTTTTGTGATTCCTTAATAAGAGAACAAGAAAAACTTACACCTTGGTCTTCTTAATCTTGGAAACTCTTCCACGAAAGCATTAGCCGCCCAGCAGCAACCAAATTCAAAGAATCCTAAGAAGTCATATCCTCAAAAGAATGGTCCTAAACCAACTCAGCCTCAAAATGAAAGATCATTTCAGCAAACTGATAAGACCAATGAAAACAAATGGAAGAAGACTGATAGACATTGTAACTTTTGTAATCGAGATGGCCACTTAGAATCTAAATGCTTTAAGAAGATGGAAGCCTTGGAAGCCGCAATGAAGAAACATAACATCCATGTGGAGCCTACTTCAACTTCAACTTCCGGAATGGCACTTTCTGCATGTCGTTGTCAATCATCTCAGTCTGGTTATGCATTAAATGTATCTTCTTCCTCTCCTTCTCAGGAGTGGCTCATTGATTCTGGAGCCTCTTATCACATGGCCAAAAACCAAGCCATGTTTTCTTCTTTAAATGATTGTAACACCAAAAATATATATGTTGGTGATGATAGATCTCTTAATGTTGTCGGGACTGGAACTGTTCATCTAGACAATGGTCAGTTTAATGATGTATTATGTGTTCCAACCTTATCCTGCAACCTTCTATCTGTATATCAGATAACTCATTCAGGTGAAGGTAAAACTGTTGAATTTTCACCTCATGATGTTGTAATCAAGGATCTAAGAGATCCTAAACAGATTCTAGCTACTGGTATTGCTGATGATTCCACAAGGTTGTATAAGTTTCACAACTTTGGGTCATCAAATCTTCCCTCAGTATTTGTTGCTCATAATGATGAAGTGAGCAAACTTTGGCATGAGCGATTTGGTCACTTAAACTATCGCTCCCTTCAGCATCTATGTAAAGAAAATATGGTGACAGGTCTTCCTATGGTATCTTGCAGAGATGGTGTTTGTTCCGGATGTGTACTCGGAAAACATCATCGGGACAGTTTTGACAAACGTGCCTCTTGGCACGCCTCAGCCCCTTTACAGCTTGTGCACAGTGATTTATGTGGTCCTCTTCCTATTGCTTCATTCTCTGGCTGCAAGTATTTCTTAACTTTCATTGATGATTTCTCCAGACGCACTTGGGTATACTTCTTAAAACTCAAGAGCGAAGTATTTAACACATTTTTGACCTTCAAAGCCTTTGTTGAAAAACAATCTAGACATCAAATTCTTAAGCTAAGAACTGATAATGGTGGAGAATATGTTAAAAACACATTCATCAACTTTTGCACCGAAAATGGAATTCAAATGCAACATACTGTTTCATACACTCCACAACAAAATGGTGTAGATGAAAGAAAAAATCGCACCTTAAAGGAAATGGCTAATTTTATGCTGCAATCTAAAGGACTCAGTCTTAGTTTTTGGGCCGAAGCAATTAATTGTGCAAATTATATAATCAATCGCACTCCTACTAAGGTTCTAGAGAATATCACTCCAGAAGAAGCTTGGAGTTCCATTAAACCAGATGTAAGTCACTTTCGTGTTTTTGGAAGTGAAGCATGGGCCCATATTCCAGATGAAAAGCATAAAGCTTTAGAACCTAAGAGTGAGAAATGTACTTTTGTTGGATATTCTGAAGATGTAAAAGGTTATGGACTTATTCCATTTAAGTCCAAAAATGTTATCATTAGAAGAGATGTAAAATTTGATGAAAATAAATCGGCCTGCGAGCCTAGTCCGGCGGATGTGCCACCTCTTCCTATCTCTTCTACTTTTGAAAACATTTCTTCTTCAGATGATGAAAGTGAGGATGATAATCCTCCCCCACCTTCTCAGGATCCTCAACTTCCAAGATGGGTCCATGCTACTCGGGATGCAGCAGGTGATCTTGCCGGTGATCCTACAGATCAGCGACGTACACGTTCTCAGTTTGAAAGAGCCTCTTCTTTACTGGCTCAAGCTCCAGTAAATCATGATCCTGACACTTTTGCAGAATCTTCAGGCCATCCACATTGGGAAGCAACTATGAATGAAGAATATCATTCATTGTTGGCAAATGATACATGGGATCTTGTTCCTCTACCAAAGGGACGCAAACTTGTTAGATGTAAATGGGTTTACAGAACCAAGTATGGACCAGATGGGAAAGTTGATAAACATAAAGCTCGTCTTGTTGCTAAGAGCTTTTCACAGGTTGAAGGCATTGACTACACTGAAACCTTCTCCCCTGTTGCCAAAATGAACTCTATCCGCCTTGTTCTTTCCCTTGCTGCCTCTTTAAAATGGGAAGTCCATCAGATGGATGTTAAATCTGCCTTCTTGCATGGGGACTTGCAGGAAGAAATCTATATGGAACAACCCATTGGCTTCATACAAACAGACTCCAGCCTTGTTTGTCGACTTAAGAAATCCCTTTATGGTCTCAAGCAAGCTCCTCGGGCTTGGTATGCCAAAATGGATAGCTTTCTTTTAGAATCTGGCTTTTCTAGGTGTTATTCTGACAATACTGTCTACACCAAGAAAGTGGGCAACTCTCTTATCATCCTTGTTCTTTATGTTGATGTTCTTATTCTTACTGGTAGTGATCCCAACCTTATAAACCATGTGAAGTCCAGCCTTAAAAAGAAATTTGAAATGACAGACTTAGGACACTTACACTATTTTCTCGGTCTTCAAGTCTTGCAATCCAAGGAGGGTATTTTCCTTTCCCAGTCCAAGTATGCTTGTGATATTCTTCGTCATTTTCACATGGAATACTGTAAGCCAGCCCCTTCTCCCTTTCAGTCTGGAGTCAAACTTTCAGTCTCTTGTACTTCTCCTGAAGTTGATGCTACCTTATACCGTCAACTTGTAGGAAAACTCTTGTATTTAACCCATACTCGTCCTGACCTTTCCTTTGTTTTTGGCCTTGTTGCTCGTTTTATGCAAAACCCCCGTGAAAGTCATTGGAAAGCAGCTAAAAGAATACTTCGTTATGTTCGAGGTACAGTACAGTTTGGGATTCATTACAGTGCCAAAGCAGCTCCTCTATTAGTCGGTTTCACTGATTCTGATTGGGCTGGTGACCCCGATGATCGAAAGTCTACTGCCGGTTATGTCTTCACTCTTGGTTCAGGACCTATTACATGGGCTTGTAAGAAACAGGCTGCCATTTCTCTTTCGTCAGCAGAAGCAGAGTATCGTGGTGTCGTGGAAGCTAGTAAGGAAGCCTTGTGGCTTCGTCAGATCCTATCAGAGTTTGGCTTTGAGCAGCAACATCCAACCACACTTTGGTGTGATAATCAAAGTGCCATTCAGCTATGCAAAGATCCAGTCCAGCATCAGCGCAGCAAACACATTGAACTACACATGCACTTCATCAGAAAGCTCATTCATGACCATGTTCTTGAAGTGCAATATTGTTCAACAGATAATCAGGTTGCAGACATCTTCACAAAGGCTCTCACAGAGGCGAAGTTCACTAAACTTCGATATATGCTTGGAGTTCAGGAAGTTGTCACTAAGGGGGGATAGGCTCTAGTGCCTCCTTCCTTCTCCTATTGTGTCATATTTGTAAATCCTTCAATCCTATCCCAAGTTGTTCTTAAGGGGGGATGTTAGGATATTCTGACACATAGGAAGTAGTTAAGTACAACTTGGTCTAGTTTAGAGTTAGGTATAGAGTTAGGTAAAGTGTGTTTCTTTACCGTTGTACATATTGTAACTTACAATCCGACGGTCACGATATGTAGTGATCCGACGGTTCATTCTCTCCTTGGTATTACCGACACTTGATCCGTGGCTTGACACCGATTGGTCCATGAGTTCTATTTAAAGCGCATGGAGGGTCATTGTTCGGGTAATCCGTGCATGAGAGAAGCTTATGTAAATTTTCATTCTTTGATTAATAAATTGCCTGTAGTAGCCACGTTGGCGCAGGCCGTGGACTGTTTCCCTCTTTGAGGGCTTTAACCACGTCAAAAATACTGGTGTATTGATCTGTGATCTGGTTGTGAGCGGTGTCCTTTTGGTATTCTTTCTGAGGAACTTACCCTGTAAATTCCTACATAGATGCTAGCAGCCATTTAACTATTTTAATAGATAAAGGGGAGAGCTAGTACACAAACAAAATCTGATATATATGCACTGTCTATGATGGCATTATCTCATGGTTCGCTTTAGCATTGGATATACCAGATTTGAGTAAGTTACTGGCGGATAACATATATCCGCACCTCGGTATAACCAACACATCCTCTTCTAAAATAGTGACCATGTTTAGAAAAGCCATGCAATAAGCATTTGGAGGTAGCTTAAAACAATCCTCCTCAAGCAAGGAATCTTTTATGGCCACAAAATTCCTTATAATTGAAGTCTTGACGCAGCAGTGGAGATCAATTCTTTCTTTTCTTTTAACACTCAGCTATTAATAAAATGAGTTCTAATTCAAACGCGAAGTCCACACTCTAAGAGTTATATCCATTCAATACAACAACAACGATTCCAAGCTCTGGAGTCAAGTTACCTTCTACCAAATTCTAAGAGAGCATTTTGTCAGCATTTCAAGGATCAGCGACAGTCATAAGAGAGTTCAACCTTGGAAAACCGGCCGCTTCGAGGTTGGCTTCAATTCTGTCTATCACCTAACGGAATTACCGTCATTTGTAAGTGGCAAGTATGTAGTTTTCTTTGATCCACAGGGAAAATATCTACCAAATGTCTCTGTGGCAAACCCAGGGAAGCGTATTGAATATGTCAATTCTGCAGCTATTTCCCTCTACAAAGATCAATTCTCCGCATATTGTGCTTTTGACAGTGATATGAAGAATTCCTATTCATGAACTCTATTTCGTTTTCCTTTAAGAAATATGGAATAGGCAGTAGTTAGCAAGCATTTTGAAAAGTAAGCAGGGTCATCAAATTTAGGTGGCACCACATGGCCTGTGCCACAGTTTGAGTGGCTCGCACACCGTTAGGAAGGCACCAAGGAAGCTTGTATATGACCATGCATGGCATTCAACTCACATTCAACCCACATACGTATGATTGGAACGACCACCATAAGGCAAATATAATGCATAGAGAATTCTTTCAACGCAAAGGGACTGACCTTCACAGTGTTCAATACATTAAATGCATGACCAATATAATGCAGTCAACTTGCAAATAACTTACTGCTTAACGCATTTCTCAACATTCCTCCACAGATTCTACTTCAACGCATTTCTTAACCTTCCTCCACAAAGTCGACTTCAACGTATTTCTCAACAATCTTCCACAACTTTCATGCATTTCGTAATAATCTTGAATTCCAAACTTCAAAGGCTCGAACAATGGTTGCGGACTTGACGTATTTTGACAAAGGAAACGAATAGATTCTGGGGACATAGAGAACGTTCAAATTCAGGAATGCACATTTTTTTCATGGAATTCACAATGCATTTACGGCCTTCAAAATAATTCAACGCACCGTACCAAACTTTACATATTTAAATAGTTCAAACTCACCATACAAAGTCTTCAACACAACACTAACAAAGCATAGTTTACGGTCTTTAAAACACATTCAACACAAAAATGCATACAGCATGGAACTCGCCGCAGAGGATCAATGCACATGTTGTCACTACACCATAAGTTATCAGTCCAACGCGCATATACACTAGAATATAATCGATCTTCAAATATATGTTCCATCACCATCTCACATATACAACCAATGCCAAAGGAACAATCACACAACATTCCAAATGTAGGATATAGAGTTGATTCAATTTACAACCCATGGTGTCCATTGTACATACAAGAGCAACGAACAATTTCATCTCACTATTTCAACGCAAAAGATCGACCATCATTCAGAAATTTATGCATGAGAGAAGGTTCATCACATAGGGATTAGTATGAGCCAACGCATGCAGAACTCAATGCTCCAAATTTGGCAGAGGGATAGAGGATAATGACAACATATGGCAGAGGTGAGCAGCACATCCTGGGAGGAGAGGCATTCAAGATAGCGTAAATGTTTAAATGAATATGGACAACACATACATAATAATGAAGCAACGTTCAAATAAACCTGGAGCAGCGTTCAAATGAATAACACATTCAATGTGTATTCCTACGTGGAGGCACCATACAACATTTAGCGTTCAAGGCAGAGAGCCCAAAGAAAATACCAGGTCAGGGGTGTCAGTTCTGAAATATGAGCAGAACAAGAAAATAGGCAGAAAATGGAGTTACAAAGGCAGAAATACTAAAAATAGGACCTGCTCATAAAGACCATAAAACAAATGGCTCAAAGAAATTATGCAGGGCAAGAATACGCCTGCTCTGATACCATGTTAAACACACATGGGCAGCAACATAATCTGAAAGATAAAACATGAGAATACATTTTTATTAACAAGAGATATACATTTATAGTACATGGTTTGACCGTTGGGTTCCACATCCAAAGGTCTCTTGGACTCCTTTTGTCTATTCGGCTTCCAAACTAACCCATTGAGGATTAGGTGTCCAACAGCCATGATAACATTGACGACTTACACAGAAAAGTAGGCCGACCACTTGCATGCATGCTTACTTATGTTATTCCATCTGATGATCCTGTATTATCTGATGTAAACTATGTGGATCTGAATATTGCCTCTAGGGATTTGTATTCTCTGTGGTTTTGTCCTTTACACTCTTTAAAGCTTGGGTCCGGCTATACAAAGCCAGTATCTTTGTTGGTTTCTAGAGATGCACAATTGGATCTTGAGGGTCTGGAACCTAATCATGTTCCACATTGCGTTTGCGTAGTTATTAGTAGTTGTAAATAAGGGGATTTCTACCCTATACACCTTCTTTCCACTTCTTAGCTCTTGTCCTGCAGTCTCATAAACTCCTAGTCATGTGGGTGATTTTCATCTTCTTCTACGGGAGGGGAGAATTTTAATTTGCATAGGACTCCTTCGATTATTCAATTTAGGAATTTTTTGGGGACATCTCACCTACCAACTTGGCTGACAACGATATCGAGTGTTTGAGGCTCCATCCTGAAATTGACATTGTTCTCCTTCCTATACGCACCTCTTCCTCTCCTTTGGCAACTACGAACATTAGTCTTAATTCTTGCAAGAATGTGGTTATTCGAAGGAAGAGACACCCCAAGGCGCACAAGATCCTTCGTGATGAGGAATCTTCTCTTAATGATTCAGTTCTCCATTTAGAGGGTTTTGATCCTCCCTTATCTGATAGCAGGACAACATCCCCTATCCGGGCTCTTAGAGAGTATATGACCATGGATAGTTGCACTCCATGAAGATTTTGTCGGTCAATATTAGAGGGTTGTGGGGTGCCCATAAGGTCCCTTCTCTTAGACATTTGATTGGGGCACAACTTCCTTAATCATTATGTTACAAGAGAATATGATGGATAACCACAACGTGTGGTCTATTCTCCTTTAGATTTGTCCCAACTGGAAGGTCTCTATTATTGATGTGGTGGGACTATCCAATGTTTGGCTGCTATTTGGCACCCATGAGTTGCTGATTTTCTGGCATATAAATCCTTTACAAGTATCCTTCTATCAGGTTTTATCAAGGGTTTGAAGCATAGAATTCACATCCTTAATACATATACACCTTACTCATCTCAACAATGCTTATGGGATCGTGTGGAAAGTTGTGGAATTATGAAAATGGGATCTTTAATTTTGGCAGACGACTTGAACCTCACTTTGGATGTGAATGAAATTTGGGGTGACAAATGTAAAATGGATCAAAAGGCCAGATTTTTTAGAGACCTATTTAGTAAGAATCATTTGGTAGACATCATGTTACTGCCCATGATGCCAACTTGACATAATGGTAGGACCGACTTAGTTGGCATCGCAAAGCAACTTGATTGATTTCTTATACACGAGAATTTGGTGGAAGGTCATGGCATGTTCAGATCTTAGATTATCCCCTCTTAGTTTTCAGATCATGGTCCTATCATACTTGATTGGTGAGGGGATGTGGAATGGCAAGGTCCGCCTTTTAATTTTAATCAAAATTGGCTCTCTAATCCGGATTTTGAGACTCTAGTTTGCTCAAATTAGATTGGGGTTTTTGATGCATAGGTTACTTCGTCATTGGAATATATTGATCACAAGTTATGGGCTCTTAAGGGGTTTGTCTGTTGTTGGATTCGTATATAAAAGAGAAATCATATCAAGGAAATCGAGAAGATTGAGCAAAAACTCTGCATTTTGGATAATCCTTATCATTTGGATTACTTCTCGATTGCTCAAAACTTGGAGGCTACGGCCATAGAAGGTCGGAAGAGAGAAATTCTTAAGATTCAGGAGGAGGAATGACAACTTAAAAGTCGTGCCATATGGATCACGGTGGGTGATAAGAATACAAAATTCTTTCACAACTATGCCTCTAAAAGGGGAAGAAAAAACATCATATGGGAATTGAAGGATATAACTGGAAATTACGTTTCATCTTTGAAGGATATTCAGGTGGAGGTTGTTCCCTATTTTCATGCTCAATATAGGGCTAGGGAGGGTGTGGACATTGAAAGATAGATGACAATCTTAAACACTTATCCATGCATGTTTGATGCGATGACAAACGAGACTTTCTATCGAGATATCACTCTTGAAGAATTGGTGGTGGCTATGAAGTCATTTGCATGGGATAAAAGCCCAGGTCCAAACGGCTGGCCAATGGAAATTTGTATTCATTTCCTAGACATTATGGGGTCAAAGTTATTATTGGCTACTGAAAAATCTTGCACGTCTGGAAATATTCTTAGTGCTTTGCATTTATTACACTGATTTCAAACGCTTCTCATGCATCTTCTCTAATGGACTACCATCCCATCTCCCTGTGCAACATTATTTATAAATTGAATTTGAAACTAATTGTTAATCGACTTAAATTCACCTTCTCTAATTTTATTGTGTCAAAGCAATTTGGCTTCCTACAACACCGACAAATATAAGATGTGGTGGTTATCGCCCAAGAGACTTTACACTCTATCAAATATAAGAAGATCAAGGCTATCCTATTAAAGCTTGATCTCCACAAAGCCTTTGACTCTGTGGATTAGTCATTCTTGCGACTAGCTCTTCATAAGATTGGTCTCTCTCTTAAGACTATTGTTTGCATTATGGCCTGTATTACATTTGCAAACTTTGCAGTTCTGATTAATGGATTGCCTACCCATTTTTTCACTGCATCCTGTGGACTCCAACAGGGTTGTGCTTTACCTCCACTTCTTTTCCTCCTTGTTATAGAGGGTATGAGCAGGTTAATATCGGTGGCAAATAATTGTGGGACACTTATTAGGGTGCAGATTTCTAGACAGATTAAGGTCACACATCTCATTTTTGTTGACGATGTGCTTATACTTGGGAATTTGTCTGTAGTGGAATGAAGGTACATGCATTCGATCATCTAACTCTTTGGTGATACTTTCGGGTTATACATGAACAATACAAAGTCCCTATTGATTTTTTTGGGTGTGTGTTATAATCTTTCCACAACTAGCCCTAGTAGTGAAGCTGCCCTAGTAGTGAAGCTGGGAGACGACCAACATCCCCTTCATTGTGCTGGGCGCAAGGGGGGGTCACAGGGGGGGTTTAGAAAAGAGAAATTATCAGTATGTCTCTTGGCCATTGCATCTACTGCGGCTTGGATACTATGGGGTTCGAGGTAGTGCCCCGGGGAATTTTTTTTGGACCCTGTATTAGGTGGGCAGACCTACCTATGGTTTTGTGCGTGGTTTTCGCACATGGTTTTGGGCATGATGGTTTTCTGCCCATGGTATTTTATAGATCCAATCAAGGGTACTACAGTTATGTTCTAATCGAGGGTTAATGGATTGGGGTTTATGGATGCTTTAATATGCATATATATGTATTGTAACATTGAAAGGAATATAATGAAAAATCAATCTGGTAGTCCCGTTTTGGGATCCAAGGGAAAATCTCTGTGTATATCTGCTTTATGTTTTATGCTGTCGCCATTGTTTATTTTCTGTTTTTGGAATTCCTATGCAGGTAATTTATGTATGGGGTTAAAAGCTACATTTGGTATTAGAGTTGTTTTGGCTTCATGGGGACGCCTTTGCTGCTGAGGGGTTTTTCTCGGGCTTGTGGTAAACATTGTTCAGTGGGAGATCTACAGGATCAATTCTTGTGGTGAAAGAAGATGGCGAGTAGTGGAAAGATAAAGATCAAGAAATTTAATGATCAAATTTTTGAGTTGTGGAAACTCAAGATGGAGGATCTGCTAGTGGATAAAGATCAGTGGATCACGGTAGATCCAGGTACTAAAACAATGACAATGTCAATTGAATATTGGGAAAAGTTGGATCAAGAGGCAAAGAGCACAATACAATTGTGTATCTTAGATTCAATATTGTTGAATGTATTAGGGGAAGCTTTGACGAAGGCTCTATGGGACAAGTTAGGGACTTTGTACAAATCTAAGTCTTTGGTGAATAAACTGTTCCTACGGAAAAAGATGTATAACCCGAGGATGAAGGATGGAGACTCGGTGACAAAGCATCTGAATGCCTTTAATACTATGGTAATCCAATTGTTATCTGTTGATATAAAAATTTCAGATGAAGATAAGTGCATTAGTTTGTTGTGTTCTCTACCATATTCGTGGGATAGTCTGGTTGTTGCAATAGGTAGCAATGTGACTACCTTGCAATTTGATGAAATAGTCTCATCCTTGCTATCGGAGGAGATGAGACGAAAAAATATGGAGGGCCAGAATGGTGATGCCTTGTCTGTACGAGGATGGTCCCATAACAAAAACAAAAATAAATCCTCGAGTGGGAGATCTAAATCTCCAGGAAAACCTGTAAAGGTGTGTTGGAAATGCAGAAAGGAAGGGCACTTCAAAAAGGACTATAGATCTAAAGCTTCTGAGAAAGGAAAGGGATATGATGATGCTCCTTTTGCAGAGGCGAAAACCACCTCAGATGAAGGTGGGGATGTGTACTTGGCTTCTTCTTCAAGTACACATGTAGATCATGAGGCACGGTTGATTGACTCAGGTGCATCCTTTCACTTCACTCTCCACAGGGAGTGGTTATGCGAGTATGATAAGTATGATGGTGGTGATTTCTTCTTAGGGGATGACAGGAAGGCTATAATCGTCGGTCACAGAAAAGTCAAGTTGAATTTGCAAGGTGGAAGGATTATAACACTTTCAGGTGTCCTGCGTATTCCTGCATTGGCCAGAAATCTGATTTCTGTAAGCAAGTTGGATGATGCAAGTGTAAAATTAATGTTCGAGAAAGATACCTGCAAGATGGTTTGGGGAGCATTGGTATTGATGTGGGGAGTTCGGATTGGAACTTTGTGCAAGCTTCAGGGTAGCACTGTTATTGATGGGTGCAACAATTTTGTGGTTCCTGAAAGTGGAGTAGAAAATCTAGTGGCCTCTAGAGAAAAGACCATGCTATGACATCAAAGGCTTGGACATATTGGAGAGAAGGGCCTTTGAATACTTCATGGTAATGGTATGGTTGAAGGTATGTCTAATTTCTCTTTAGATTTTGATTTCTGTGAAAATTGTGTATATGGGAAGCAGAATAGGGTGAGTTTCCCCTCTAGTGCTAAGAGGGTGAAATGAATATTAGAGTTTGTGCATAGTGATGTGTTTGGACCTGTGTTGGTTCCATCACTGGGTAAGTTTGTGTACTATGTATCATTTATAGATGACTTCTCAAGGAATACATGGATATATTTCCTCTGGAATAAATCTGAAGTCTTTGACAGGTTTAAAGAATTTAAGGCTCTAACGAAAAACCAGACAGAGAAGAAGATAAAGGTGCTGAGGACAGATAACGGTGAAGAGTTTTGCAAGAAGGAATTTGAAGACTTCTGTAAGAAGTGTGGTATAGTATGAAAACAAACTACTCCATACACACCTCAGTTAAATGGAGTTGCAGAAAGAATGAACAAGACATTGATGGAAAAAGGCAAGAAGCATGCTCAGTGGTGTCGAGTTAGGACATGAATTCTGGGCAGAGGCAGTGGACATTGTATGTTACCTGGTCAATAGATCACCTTCATCAACGTTGGAGGATAGGACTCCACAAGAGGTATGGACTGGTAAGAAACCCTCTCTTTCACATCTGAGGGTATTTGGATGTGATGCATATGTACATGTTCCAAAGGAAAAAAGAACTAAGTTGGATAGTAAATCTGAAAGGTGCATCTTTATTGGGTATAAGGATGGTTTAAAATGTTATAAGATTTGGAACCCATAAACAAGGAAGGTTGTGTACAACCGCGATTTGGTGTTTAGAGAGGTGAAAGATGTTATTAAACATGAAGTCCTACCAAATGAACCTAAGAAGATGGAGTTTGAGCTAAAGGAGGAGGAACTAGACTCTATAGCAAAAGAGGAATCAAAAGATGAAGAGCCACAAACTCTAGTTGTGAGAAGATCAGATTGAGAAAGAAGGTAGCCATAAAGGTATAGTCTAGCTGCTTTCTATTCAAATATTTCTTTATCTATTACTGATGATGATCCCAGAACTGTCAAGGAAGCAATAGATTCAGAGGATGGCAAACTATGGAAAGACGCCATGGTTGATGAAATGGCATCTTTGCACAAAAGTGAAGCTTGGGATCTTGTGGAGTTGCTGGCTAAAAGGAAACCCATTGGAAGCAAATGTGTGTTTAAGAAGAAGAATGCATAAGGCAAGGTGGAGAAATACAAAGCTCGGTTGGTAGCAAAAGGTTATTCCCAGATGTCGGGAATTGATTTTGGTGATATTTTTTCTCCTGTTGCCAAGGTAGCTTCTATTAGATTACTTTTATCTGTTGTTGTTACTTTTGATTTTGATGTAGAATAGATGGATGTGAAGACAACATTTATTCACGGGGATCTGGAAGAAGAGATCTACATGAAGCAACCTGAAGGCTTTGCGGTGAAGGGTAAGCAAGAACGAGTATGCAAGTTAAAAAGGTCTCTATATGGGTTAAAACAGTCACCGAGGATGTGGTATCAAAAATTTGATACATATATACGGGGACTTAGCTTCACCAGAAGCAAACAGATCACTGTGTGTATTTTAAATTAATCGGTCACCGTGTTATTTATTTGGTCTTGTATGTGGATGCTATGTTGTTGATTGGAAATAACAAAGAAATTATCCAGGAATTGAAGACCCAATTGTCCTCCAAATTTGACATGAAAGATCTTGGTGATGCAAACTATATTTTGGGCATGGAAATTAAACGAGATTGGGTAAAGAGGAAGCTCTGGTTAAACTAGAGGAAGTATGTTGAGACAATATTGCAAAGGTTTAATATGCAGGATAGTAAACCAGTGAAGGTTCCTAATCCTGTAGGTGTAAAGTTATCTGCTAAACAGTGTCCCAAGACATAAGAAGAGGAAGAGGACATGTCTGTGTTCCATATGCAAGTGCAGTTGGTAGCCTGATGTATGCAATTGTCTGTACTAGACCAGACATTGCACATATAGTGGGAGTATTGATCAGGTTTATGTCAAAACCAGGGAAGGAGCATTGGACTACAGTGAAATGAGTTTTTTCAGGTATTTGCGTGGCACTAGTGATTATGGTTTGTGCTACCAATGAAGACCAGGATTGAACAGAATTTTGGACATCCGTGGCTTTGTTGACGCAGACTAGGTTCGAGATCTGGATCAGAGAAGATCTACAAGTGGGTACATGTTTAACCTATTTGGAGGTGCAGTCAGTTGGATGAGTAAGAGACAATCTATAGTGGCACTTTCAACTATAGAAACAGAATACATGGCAACCACTCATGTAAACAAGGAAGCAGTTTGGTTGCAGAGATTGTGTTCAAGTATGAGGTTAGTACATCGAGCTATAATGATAGACTGTGATAGCCAAAGTGAAAACTTCTTGGCAAAGAACCCTGCTTATCATTCAAAGACAAAGCACATTGATGTTCAGTGTTACTTTGTAAGAGATATGGTTGAGGACAAAAAGGTGTTGTTGGTAAAGGTGGACACTTTGAAGAATACTGTAGATGCATTGACAAAGTCTGTGAGCATTGAGTTCTCTTGGTGTAGAGAAACAATGGATGTTGCAGGGTTGGACCAATGACTAAGCTCTCTTGTGGCCCCCCAACAAGTGGGATAATGTTGGGTGTGTGTTATATTCTTTCCACAACTAGGCTAGTAGTGAAGCGAGGGGGGGAGGGAGGGGGGGTGGCACGATCAACATTCCCTTCGTTGTGTCGGGCGTAGCGGGGGGTTTGAGGGGGACAGTAGCCCCCCTGTACGGGGTTCGGGGCAACACCCCAGGGAATTTTTTTTGGATCCTATATTAGGTGGGCGAACCTAACTATGGTTTTGTGCGTGGTTTTTGCACATGGTTTTGGGCATGATGGGTTTCTGCCCATGGTATTTTGTAGATCCGGTCAAGGGAACTACAATTATGTTCTAGTCCAAGGTTAATGGATTGGGGTTTATGGATGCTTCAACATGTATATATATGTATTGTAACATTGAAAGGAATATAATGAAAAATCAATCTGGTAGTCGCGGTTTTGGGATCTAGGGGAAAATCTCTATGTATATCTTTTTTACATTTTATGCTCTTGTCATTGTTTATTTTCTGTTTTTGGAATTCGTATGTAGGTAATTTATGTACGAGGTTAAAACCCACAGATCTCCTCATCCCCTAATGATGCTTATGTATTGGAGATTGTAGGTATATTTATGGTTAATCATGCATCAATTGACTATGGTTTTAAATATCTTGGTTTTATGCTCAAACTTAACAAATATGGGATCAAAGTTTGGCAATGGTTGATTGAAAAATTCCAGCATCGATTGACTACTTGGTTGCACATATGGATTTCATTAAGGGGTCGACTAACAATGGTACAAGCAATATTGCAGGACATATATATCTATTGTCTACATCTCTATTATCTGCCCAAATACATTATTCACATGATCTACACCATAATCTTTAGCTTTATTTAGGCTGGAAATTCAGATAAACATAAATTCCACTTGGCCTGCCTTCAGGTATTATCACAGAGGAAGGAAGAAGGTGGTTGGGGTATAAAGGACTTAGGAAGATTAAATTGGGCATTACTAATAAAGAGTTTATGGCACACCGTTAATGGAGATGGTATATGGCAACACATTATCAAGGCTAAGTATATTCTACAAAATCGGTCTATGTTGCAGTGGATCAAGCAGGGGGCACGCATCACATGTGCCATATCATATATTTGGCGTATCTTTATGAAAGTTAGACTGTGGCTTATGAGCAAACATAAAATGGGAGATTGGTAATGGGGTTAATGTAGAAATCGGTCTAGACCCTATATGTGGCTTTAAGGGGAACCATACATTAATGGTGGATCTTCTCAGACAGATTCACAATCTTGGAATTTACTATATCAATCAGATTGTTGTCAATAATGATTCACTACATCCTATTTTGATGAAGGAATCTGAAATTGGCTTATATGTAGAACTTGGCATTTGATGGGATAGGTGTGTACACAATCTATCTCTCGTTGGCATTGCACTATATGATTATGATGACACATTCTCGTGGGTTGGTAATTTGACACAGGGTCAGTTATTGGTTAAAGATGAATATTGATATATTTATCCTTTCACTACACATTTAGAGTCATGTCAATGGTTCTTGAAAATATGGCAGTGGAATATTCCTACAAAGCTTAAGGTTTTTAACTGGTTGGTATGGAATAATCAAATTTTGACATGGGACAATCTTTGTTGTAGGGGATTCTCTAGTCTTGGCCATTGTATATTATGTGCTGATGAATTGGAGCATTCAATACGTCTTTTTATACAGTGCACTTTTGTAAAATCCATTTGGATTGGCGTGATGAACCTTCTAAACTTATAGGTGGACTAGATTTCCACCTCTTCGGGTGATTGCCTACAAAATTGGATCTATTATCAGTAAGACTATGGGCCGCTCACACTATACATTATGTGGGGCATATGGAAATGTTGCAACTCTCTTACATTTGAAAGCAACACTCTTAATATCATAGCGATATGTATCTGAATTGTAACATTCTACAGGGAAGTTAGTTATGGAGATGTTATTCCTTCGGTGAGGCAGATCCACCCATTATCTACTTCATATAACTCTCCATGGGGGTTTTTTGAGCAACTACAAAAAATGAAGTGTGTGGCTGCAGTGCTTATATCAATTTTCACCCCAGGATACATTATCACTTAAGATGGTTTGCCACAACAATGGTTCAAACACCAAAGTTGAGGTCTTGGCCATATGGGGTGTATTATTTTGTGAATCTTGGTTTGATATTATGGAGATGGATGTGTTTGGAAATTCACAGGTGGTGGTGGAATTGGCCACAAAGAAATCATCGTTTAATCTTCCACTACTTATGAACTAGTTAACGAGAATTAAGGTGATTATTGACCTATTTCAAAGGGTGACATTCTCACATGTTCACAGAGAAGTGAATGCTAGAGTAAACCATCTATGAAAGGAGCGACTCACACCTCCATTTAGAGAGATTCAATTCTCATACTTTCATACAACACTCTTCAGAGGACTAGTTCCTTTTCCTTTCCATGATATTGTCATCGAGGATGGTGCTTGGTGATGACAAAACTTTTTTGATTTCCTGTGTTTTGGGGGAGCTACACATATCTTCTCGTTGATTCAATGATACTAGCACATTACTCTATCGACATGAAGGATAAATATGGTTTACTGCTCATATATCATCAATTTACGGGTCTTGCTCTGAATGACTGACTCAGACTCAGGAATACAAGCTTGAACAACAAATTATTTTATTTTTTTGGTGAAAATCTTTGGTGGAGAATATATGACACAGACTGTATGTAGTTTTTGGATTGTAGATATATGTGGTATAATTAGGTATAGATACTTGATAATTCCTTGGACATTGAGAAATTTCACTCTCTAAGTATTTATGTGGATATCATTTATGTAGACATATAGACTCATGAATATGTAAACAACTTTATATTAATATAACATTGTTGGTTTTTTTTTTTAGTTGTTTCTTTCTGGTTGAAAAAAATAACATTGATGACTTACACAACAATAAATATGAAATTAAAAGTAATGCCCTTAGGCAATTAGAAACTAATGTTCTTCACCTTCGTGGAAATAAACTATGTACCAAATTATTTCCAAAAATCTCAAGAACATTAGATTATGTACCATATTATTGATTAGTTGTGTAAGCCTACATCTCAAATTAGAAACTAACTAATTTTTCTCATGTGCTTAACTGATTACTATTTCACCTTCCACAACATGAAGCACTTCTTGAACTCCCATTTGTCCATCAACATGTTTACATTGTCCTAGTAGTTTCCTTTCAATTTTTCAAATTTATACAAGTGGGAAACACTATATTAGACACAATACCTCTACACTAACACATCTACTACTAATGCATAACTACTAAATTTCCCTCTTTAATAAGTTGGAAATAATACAATTAGGGAGGATTCTTTTGAACTTATTGTTGCTTCTAGGTCCCTTTCCCCTTCAATTTTTTTTTTACTATGTGGTTCACACATCGGAGACCAGTGACAACTACATCCACGAAATATTTGTATCGGGCAGATCCACCCAAAGGGATCACTTTCTGTCGACTCAACCACACAACATCACCCTGAGAGTGTCGAGAGAATTGAAGTCGTGACCTCTCAATAGCAAATGTGTTTTAACGACATGGAGTCGACCAATTGAGCTAACCCTTGGGGCTTGCTTTCCCCCTCAACCTTTTTGTTAGAAACTTAGTGATTTTATGTGTTCTCAAATGGAATTGCAAGGTGGAACATGTGTTTATGTGATAAACACCAATGTAATGTGCGACATCTCGGAGTGTAGGATTTTAAGTAACGATAGGTGTAGCGAATAATTGTTACCATCAATAAGAAACTTGGTGTTAAGGTTTTGCTTTGTCATAGTACAAATGAATGCATGTAATGAACCAAAAAAATGAGAAAAAAAAAGGTTAAATTAGAGAGCCTAGTGAGGACTTGACATAAAATAGAAAATAATATAATGAATGCTAATATGATAACAACTGAATAAACCTAAAACAATAAAGATTTGTTTAGAGATGTTTCATTTGCATTTACATAACCAAGCCTTGTAATAATGTCTGGAACACATCCTCCCACTCCTCCCCCTGCTACCCCCCTCCCCTCCCCCCTTACGTTTCACATATTAACAATAAACACGACACACTTATAACATAAATACACACTTGTTAGAAAATGATACCCATTGTCACGATAAATGATGCAACACAAGTTTAATTCTTGTTTATTTAATTTCAAATAACAATGAGTGAAGTAAAGCAAGCTATTAGAATTTGAAATTTGCCATACTATTGAACTCTGAAACTTCTATTGGGTTGATAGGGAATATTATCATTGGATAGATGTCAATGTTGCTAGAAACATTGAGAAGAAAGTCAAAGAGTTTGATAGATAAAGATGCATAGATTTGGGAAAAAAAGAATACAATATGGGGAATATAGGAGTGAGGATTTGATGATACAGAGCACTAGATGAACAAAAGCACATTTCTCACTATTGTAACAAAAACTTTTTTGTTGGCAACTTCTGAGCTGAGAGTATAGAGCCTGAGATCTGCTTTTTTCGCGAGCCGAGCCTAGGGGCACGCCCGCACTTCACGCCCACTTAGCCTGCGGGGGAGTCTGCGGAAGGAACTGTCTGGTGCCTGCGAGGGTGCCAGCAGAGGGTCCCGACCTGTGCCTGTCGGGATCCGCCGAGGGGGTTTGTTTCAGGCTGCGGCCGCCCTGGCTGGAGCTTTGGCTCTCCATGGAGGAGACACCTTGTTGGGCAATTTATTGGACTTAAATTGCTGCATTAAATTATCAACCAGGGAAACTCGTGAGCTTGTGATGATGCCAGCATAATATATGCAGGAGTAGGCAACTAACTCTATGTCTAACTAAATAATTTATGATTCAATATAATATGCAAGGGAAGAGGCTCCTAACCAAGGAGGTCCTGGTTGTCCTTCCCTACAGTATCATAGAGAAATCATTGATTACATAAAACTAAAAACTTGAAATGAAGACAAGAGAATGAATTTAATTATTGTTCAGATTCAAGTAGAGAGAGAGAGACTAACTTAGTCTCTTGATTGTCCTCTCATGTACTAATCCAAACTAAAATAAGAGTCATTCATAAGCATAAGAAATGAAATGACTTGAAACATAAAAACACAAAGGAATGAATTTCAATTACCATGTAAATCAATGGAGAGAGAGCCTAACTTAGACTCTTGGTATCTCCTCATATGATACTTGAAACATAAAAGCAAAAGAATGAATTTCAATTATCATACAAATCAAATAGAGAGAGAGAGCCTAACTTAGACCCTTAGTTGTCCTCTCATATGCTGATTAGATTCTAATTTAAAACTCATTCATCAATTACAAACAAATCCTCAAACATCTAAACAAGTAAATGAAATAAGATCTAATATGAAATAACATGTTTCTCTCATCCTTTTAGAGTGAGCTCAATTCTCTTAAGAACAAGACAAATTATTCCATATACTACATTAAGGAAAATTAAATCTAAAACTACATAATGGAAATATATGAAAAACTTATGTCAAACTACATAATGAAAGTATATGTAAAATTAAGCTTTATTCTATTCCATCATAAGTTTGGATACATGCTCTAAGAGTCCTCTCTTTGGAATGGAGGAGGTACTCCTATTTATACAATAGGATGAGATAACAAACTCATAATGATGATCCACTAATCTCTCTTTTAGTTCCATACATTTCTCAACCATCTAGACACATAACCCTATCCTCCATGATCTCCTCCATGAGGTCCATGATTTTCTCCATGATCTTTTCCATGAGGCTTATCTTATCAAATTCGAATTTGATCATTCAAGGCCACATAAAGATGCCCTGGAAGCTTCCTTTGTACCTACACATGTCAACAAACTCATTCTAATTGTTAGGTATAAGTATAAGCATATTATTTTCTAAAGTTTAGCCATAAATTCACTTAAAAATGTTAAGAATTAATAAACTTTGGAAAAGCATAGTTATAACCCAATAATGAGGAAAATGGAATGATGTGGAGGTGGAATGGAGGTGACATGAAGGTAAAATGTGAAGATATTGGTGAATAATGGAGTGAAAATAGGGACCATTGTGAGGCCTAACACACCTCCTTCCCCATCATCCGCAGCATAGGCCTTCAAATCCCTGTTGGCCTCCCTACCTAAGAAGAAATGCATGGAAGCAGCGAAGTTTGTGAAGAGGATGGAAGATATCCCAGAGATCGCCATACCGCCAGAAGGACCGATCCAAGTAGCTCTCTCTCTGGCAGATCGGGCCCTGGTTGGGCAGTTTACAGGACTTTGGCCTTCCCCGAAGACAACCGAGAACTGGGTAGCCAGGAACTGGGCACATCTGATACAAAACAAGGTAAATTTTTACTTCCTTGGGAGAGGATATTTTTGGTTTGAATTCTCTGCAAAAGAAGACAAAGATCTCATATTCAGGAACGACCCCTACTTCATGGGCCACCAAGGACTGTATTTAAACAAATGGACTCCAGAATTTGATCCGGCGGTGGATGTGTCGACAACGGTCCCGGTGTGGGTGAGACTCCCCAATCTCCCGGTTCATTGCTGGAACTAGGACTCTCTGAAGCACATTGGAAACACCCTTGGAAAATTTATAGACAAGGCCAACAGTAAGGACCAGTACGACTGTGCCAGAATCTATGTGGAGGTAGACCTGGAGGTCGGATTACCGGAAGCCATCAAGATAGTTGTAGGTCCCTGGGTTCATATACAGAAACTGGACTATGAGCAGTTGCCATTCAAATGCCGGAAGTGCCATGTCTACGGGCATTTTGCAAGAGACTGTCCGTCCAAAGGGGTGGAAGAAAAAGGAAAGGAAGAAGGATGGAATCAGGCAAAGCGCTCCAAACCCTTTCACAGGAAGAATGCAAATGGAAACCCCAAGGCCCCTCAAGCGGGCCCTGCTCAAAAACATTCCATGGAAAGCCAAGGAAATAAGTTCGAGATTCTTGGATCTGAAATCATGAACACTCAGGAGACAGAAATCTCCAAGGAAGTTTCCCCTTCTGAAATCTCCCCCATTCCAGAGAAATCCAAAGGGAGGATGCCAGAAGAAGAGGAAGAAACTCAGGAGTCTGAGGAGTCGGAGGAAGAAGGGGAAATAGGAGAAACCTAGTCATCCCCCAGAAGATCTACAAGAGGACGTAAGCCTGCAAAGGAAAAAAGAGAGCATGAAACCTATAAGGACAAGCTTCAGGGCAGCCAACCAACTCTAGAGAAACTTCTAGCAAAAACCCCGAAGACGACAAGGATCCAAACCTAGAGCTCCAAGGGAGCTCAACAAGGCAAAAATAAATGATGAAGATAGTCTCCTGGAATTGTAGGGGAATGGGCACCACAACTAAAGAAGAAGAAATGAAGAGTTTAATAAGATTATAAGTCCCGGACATCCTCCTCATCCAAGAGACCAAACTGGAGGATACAGCTTTCCTCCAAGCAAGCAAAAAGTTCTGGAATAAAAGTGGAGTGCATGCAGTCTCTGCCCGTGGAGCATCGGGAGGACTTGGATTGCTCTGGAAAACAAATAAGTTCTCACTAATATCTGAGTTTTTGAATACCCATTGGATTTTTTTAAAAATGCAACACCTAGAATCAAAGGAGATTATTTGCCTTTTCAATGTTTAAGCTCCTAACAATGCAGGTGAGAAAAGAAACTGCTGGGACTCTATCAAAAGTCTGGCAGATCTGGAAAATATGGAAAACATAATCATAGCCAGAGATCTAAATCTCATCCTCCTATCCTCAGAAAAAAGAGGTGGGAGTATAGTCAGAGATCCGGCTAGAGAATGGGCGGAAGATCTCATGCAAGATTGGGATCTGCTGGATATAAAGCCGGTTACAGGCACGTTCACATGGTCAAATAAAAGAGTTGGACCAGGTCACATTGCAGCAAGGCTTAATAGGTTCTTTGTTCAAAGCTCTTTCCTGCTTCTTGGGTTAGAGGCAAAAATGCGAATTCTCCATAGCAGTTTCAGATCACAAACCCATCAGCCTAGAGTTGGTGGCTCCCAAGGATCTGGGGCCCATCCCTTTCAGATTCAGCTCACTATGGACCAAAGAGGCAGATTTCATGCAAAGAGTCAAAGAATGCTGGAAAGAGCCAGTCAAAGGCTCTCCCTTCTTTATTTGGGAGGAAAAACTGCGCAGAGTTAAAAGAATGCTAAAAGGATGGGTTAAGACACTGCCAAACCCCGCTGTGGATAGGAAATTAATTCAAAGTGAGCTGGAAAAACAACACCTCCTCCTAGAAACTGCCGAAATTACCAAAGAAGAGTTGGATAAAGAATCACAGCTACAGCAAAAGTTCCATAAGGTGTGTTTGGCAGAAGAAGAGTTCTGGAGACTAAAATCAAGAAGTCTATGGCTCAAAGCTGGGGACCGAAACTCTTCTTTCTTCCACAAGCAGGCTCAAGCCAGGAAATGCTGAAATTCTATATCAGAAATCAAAAAAGAAAATAGCACTTTAAAAGATTTTGACAGCATTAAAAAAGCAGCCTCAACTCATTTTGAGAATATGTACAGTGAGAGTGTTGAATCTGGCCAAAATGACAATCTGCTAGATGGTGTTCCTAAACTCATCTCAGCGAAAATAAACCAGGTTCTGGAAGGTAAAATCACCAAAGATGAAGTTAAGGAAGCACTCTTTGCAATGGAGCCAGATAAAGCCCCGGGCCCAGATGGTTTCACGCTTAGGTTTCTTCAGATCTGTTGGCAGATAGTTGAGAAGGACCTCTTCAAAATGATCTAGAAGTCCCAAGAGTGCCAAAAAATTGGGGGCTGCACAAATTCAGCGTTCCTTGCCCTCATACCTAAAGAGAAAGGAGCAAACACATTTAATAGATTTCGACCTATATCCCTATGCAACATTGGATATAAAGTGATTACCAAGGTTATAGCTAACAGGTTGAAGAAAATCCTCCCCAAAATCATCCCGGAAAATCAAGGAGGATTTATACATGGCAGGCAGCTAGTAGATAATTTTATCTTGGTCCAAGAGGCGATCCATTCCAGTCTCCGTCGAAAAGAAAAAGGTATGGTCATTAAACTTGACTTAGCAAATGCTTTTGATAGTGTAAAACATAGATTTTTGTTTGCTGTACTGCACAAGCTAGGCTTCGGTCAAACTTTCATCAAGTGGATCAAAGCATGTATCTCAGAACCCTGGATTGCACCCTTAGTAAATGGCAGAGCAGCAAATTTCTTCAAAGCTTCTAGAGGGCTGAGGCAGGGGTGCCCCCTCTCGCCCCTTCTCTTTGTGCTGCAAGCCTCTGTCCTCAGTTTCTACCTAAACAAGAAACAACAAGATCAAGACTTAAAGGGACTATGCATTACAAGAGGTATCAAGAGAATTAACCATGCCCTCTTCGCAGATGATACCATGTTGTTAGGAGCTTCAAATCAATTTTTTGCAAATAAATTCAAAGAAATATTGGAGGACTACTGCCAAGCATCAGGAAGTGAATTAAACAGGGGTAAGTGCCACGTTTTCTGCTGGAACATATCAGCTACTGCGGCAAATTCCATAGCCAGGTGTCTAGGCTTTGCAGCCTCAACAACCTGGTCCTCTTTTAAGTACCTTGGGCTGCCCATATTCCACAAGAGAGCTATGAGCAAAGATTGGCTCCCCCAGATTGAAAAATTTAAGGCAAAAATGCTGGCCTGGGGATCGTCCTAGCTCAACATTGCCGGAAAGTCTGTCCTTATTAAATCAATACTAAGCATTCTACCACTTTTCCAATTCTCAGTTCTCTTGGCGCCATCAGGAATCATTAAGAGGATGGAGGAGAAAATTAGAAATTTTCTCTGGAAAGGAGGCAAACAGAACGAAAAGAGAATTCCCCTGGTTAATTGGGAAATCGTCTCCAGGCCATTGTAGGAGGGAGGATTAAATTTCAGAGATCTAAGCATGCAAAACTTAGCAATGGGAGCCAAGCTGATATGGAAGATCATTGCTCCAAAGCCAGGCTGGGTGCAACGGGCATTGTGGAGGAAGTACTTCAGAGGGAAAAGACTGAGATGCCTGGAACATCCAAAAGAGCTCAACAGGACCCCTCTCAGCGCCTTAATCATGAAAGTGGGGCCACGCATCAGAGAAAACGCACACTGGGTGCCAGGGAACGACAAACAAATCAAGCTATGGCACGATAGCATCATGGGCAGACCTCTGTTGGCGAGCGCAAATCTTGGGAATGAGCTGAAAGATTGGATGGATGCGATCTCAACCTGGAGCGGAGGTCACTGGTCTGGCTGGAAGAAGATCAACGTCCCCCCTGCGCTGCAGTCGAAATTGGATGCGTTGATGGAAATGTTGCATGGGGTGGCTCCTTTGCATGTAAAACAGAAAGACTCGAGAGGTGGGGGACCAAAACACATTGGCTACACAGTGTCTCAAGGGTACTCCAAATTCATGGAGAGGCCTCACGTGCCTCCAAACCCGGCGCCCTGGATAGGTATCTGGAACTCCCCAACCATCCCAAAAATCGATTATTTTTGCTGGCTGCTATGTCATCAAAAAATCCTAACAGATGACAGACTCCAGAAGAGGGGATTTCGAGGTCCATCAAGATGCACACTGTGTAAGGAAAGCTCGGAAACTGCATTACACCTTTCACTAGAATGCAACTATACAGGTCTAATCTGGTTCGAGCTTCTGGGAGCAGCGAAAATACCTATCCTCCCCCAATCTATCCAGGACTTGTTTACTGGGTGGCTGGCCAGATACCCAGGCCCAATCCCAATAAAATTTAATTGTCAAAGCAGCATGGAACGCACTGCCAAAATTTATCAGTTGGCAGATCTGGCTGGAGAGGAACAGAAGAATTTTTAGAGGAAAGGAACAACACCATAAACTTGTAGCTAATACAATGAAAGGTCAACTAAATGAATGGCTAAGAGACAAGTGTGATGACTAAAACTTAAATCAGCAAGACATAGAGTTTGGAGCAACCCTCAACCTCACTTTCCAAAATTCGCCAGCCACATATATAAATCTCAAAGATTGGCAAATAAGGAAAATTGAAGAGGAATTTAAATCTTGGCTGTCCAAGCAATCAATCCCCACCCTCTTCTTTGATGGGGCAGCCACGGGGAATCCAGGAAGGGCTCGGGCGGGAGGTCTCATTATAAACCCAACAGGGACTACTACACATAGATTTGCATGGGGACTGAGCCACTCCACAAGCATTCAAGCTGAAGTCATGGCGCTGTTCCAAGGGATTAAAATACTAAGTGGGCTGGGACACAAAGAAGCTGTTGTTTTTGGAGATTCCCAGGTCATCATCAATGCAATGGCGAACAACACAAAACTAGCAGATCTACAACTTGCAAGGGCAATTGCTAGAATTAAAGATATGATAAAGCTCCTAAATCTAAAATTCTTTCATATCCTGAGAAGCAACAACAAAGAAGCAGACATAGAGGCAAATAAAGCAGCTCAGCTAGGTGCCGGAACTTTACTCAGAGACAACGAAATCTTCTAGGATCCAATCCCCTAATTTTCTATGTTTTTCTGTTTTCTGGTAAACTAGTTTGTATGCATTCATAAGCTTGGGAAATCAGCAGCAATAAAGCAAGTGAAAAATTGTAAAAACAAGCATTTTATAAGTCTGTGCGCCATGACTCGATGGTTGGAGAGAGGCCATGAAATTAGTTTCATCCTTTGTAACTGATATTATGGCTTTTCGCCAAACACTTAATGAAATCCCATTTGGAGGACCAAGATTTTAATGAGGTCATCAGGAACAAATGGAAGGAAATTAAGGAATCGGATTCGGCCCTGTTCACCACATTCAGAGAGAAGATTCAGAGTCTAAAGGTGATATCGAAGGATTGGCAGATTCGCAAGAAACTAAAAAACAGTCAGCAGTTGGCAGACATTAAAAGGAAGTTATACTCTGCTCTCAATTCAACCAGTGCAGATTGTATGTCTTTTGATAAAATAGCCTATATTTCAGCATTAGAAAAAGAAAAACAAAAGATCTTGCAAGAGGAGGAAGCAACATGGCGCCTCAAGAGCAGGGCTCTTTGGCTCAGAGAGGGGGACCGTAACACCAAATATTTTCATAAAGTTGCAAACGCAAGGCGAAATATTAATTCCATTTGGCACATCAAAGATGAAAAGGGTGACATAATATATTCTCAACAAGGCATCTCTGTGGAAGCGATCAACTTCTTCCAGAGACAATACTCTCGGCGTCAGAACAACATATCAGACACCCTATGGGCAGTGGATCTCATGCCAGTTATGTTCAACGAACAGGCAAATGATAATCTTTTCAGTCCTATAAAGGAGGAAGAGCTTCAAGCGGTTATAAAAGTTCTTAAGAAGGACAAAAGTCCCGGCCCTGATGGCTGGTCCATCGAATTTTTTTCTCATTTTTATGACTTATTTAAAGAAGATTTGCTTGGGATGGTTGAGGCCACAAGGAGATCTGGAAACATAAACAGCGCCATCACTGCCACGTTTATCGCTCTGATCCCAAAAAAAGATCGCTTCGAGTCTTTCAATGACTTCAGGCCGATTGCTTTATGTAATATCCTTTTTAAAATCATCTCCAAGATCATTGCAGAAAGGATGAAGCCGGTGTTAAATTTATATATTACAAATCATCAACATGCCTTTCTCAAGGACAGGAATATTCTGGATGCAGTGGCCATGACCCAAGAATGTCTTTTCTCAATCATTTCAAAAAACATTGATGCTGCCATTCTGAAGATAGATTTGACTAAAGCTTATGACTGCGTCGACTGGGGATTCCTCCGAATTCTGCTGGCAAAGATTGGCCTCAGATCGCCATGCATAAACTGGATCATGGCATGCGTTGAAAACGTCAAATATGCTGTAATTGTCAATGGCAATCCAACCAGCTTTTTCAAAGCTGAAAGAGGCCTCCGGCAAGGCTGCCCTTTATTGCCTCTATTATTCATTCTCGTGATGGACACTCTCAGCAATCAGATAAGGAAAGCGGTGACAGATCAGAGGTGCAGGCCGGTAAGAATATGCAAAGATATATCTTTATCTCACAACTTATTTGTCGATGACGTGCTCATCTTTGCCATGTTGTGTAGAGCTTCATGGGAGTGTTTGCAGGATATTCTCAACAGGTTCCAATCGGCATCTGGCCTAGTGATTAATAAGGCTAAATCAATGTTGTTCCACAACGATACTGATAATGCCACTGTTTTGTGGATCGCTGATTTATTTGGCATTCCACTGTCTTCTATAAGGAGCGGTTTCAAATATTTGGGCTTCTCACTGAAGGCAAAAGGATATGGTTCACGCGATTGGTCCTGGCTAACTGACAGATTTTTCAAAAAAATCTCTGTTTGGGAAGCGAGATTTCTATCTCTTGTCGGAAGACTCATTCTGGTTCAGTCAGTTTTAGCTCAATTATCAGTTTATTGGTCCCATCTGTTTCATCTTCCGGCCTCCATTATAAAAAAACTAGTTTCTATTGCGGGCAATTTTTTATGGGGAGGAAAATCATTTCAGTCTAAGATAAATCTTGTCAAAATGGATATCATTTCGAGGCCGAAGATTAATGGAGGCTGGGGTCTTATCAACATGAAAATCTTTGGAAGGGCCTTACTGTGCAAATCGCTTTGCAGGGGTATTTTTGGGGCCGGGCCATGGAGCAAGATTATCCAAAATCGATATTTGAAAGGACGCAGCCTGGAGTTCTGGTACCGGAGACCTTCTTTTGGTTTGAAATCGGGTTCGGCTATTTGGAATAGTTTCAGGAAAATTTTTCCTTTCTTCATTCAGAATCTCCGTTGGAGGCTGTATTCAGGATCCTCTATCTACATTGGCATTGACCCCATTGTCAATAATCTGGAGCTTCTGATCCCAAGAAGCCTTTCTCTCTTCCTCCAAGCAAAAGGTATATTCACTTGGGAAAAGCTAATTAAAGAATGGTCCTCCTCTTCTCCTGTTTGGATTGGCGTGGAGGAATTACCGCTTCCTCCTCATTTGAGACAGATTTGGGCCTCGGTGTCCTAGAACTTATCAAATACAGGTTTTCAGCGCATAGGCAACAAAGACAAATTGGTTTGGGCCATATCAAAATCAACTCAGCCGGTTAGGGTGAAGGACATCTACTCTGTCATGGTTGAAGGCCTTCCTGGGGCTGCGGATTCAAAATTTCCGATGTCTCTGTGGAAAGTGTCCTGCCCACTCAAATGCACTCTTTTTTCATGGCTGGTGTTCTCCAACAGGAACCTCTCCTGGGAGGTACTACAAAAGAAGGGGTGGAATGGGCCGGGACGATGCTCCATGTGCCTCTCGGATCATGAAACCAATGTCCACATGTTCTTCCAATGTGCTCAGACACAGAAAATCTGGTATGAATTGTCTATATCCTTTTGTTTTCCTTACCGCGTATTTGCTTCTGTACAGGAGGGCTACAGGTGGTGGAGTGAGCAATGCTTGTCCCTACGATCTATGTTTGTCACGATCATCTGGCTTTTATGGAAGTGGAGAAATAACTGTACTTTTCAAGATCTCAGAACTCCTCTTGCGTCTATTCTGCTGCGGATTACAGATTCCTCTGTCCCTCCTGATATGTAGGGATCTCTCTTCCAACTGTCTCTTGAGGTCCTCATTGCTGCTGCGCACCAATGTTTTTTATTGGAACAGAATTGTTACTTGAGGTCGTCATTGCTGCTGCGCATCAATGTTTTCTTTGGATCTGCCTGATTTTGGAGCTCTCGCTCTATCTGGTGCTTTTGGTACACATGGTTCATATGGAGATTTCATAGTTTTTTTTTGTCTCTTTCTGGTGTGAGATTATCCGCTCCACCCACCTGATCATCTGTAATCCTTGCCTCATACATGGGTTTTATCTGTTTTTGCTGTGGTCCAGGCAATACTGTTATGCTGTATACATGACTTTATATTTCCTGTAATATAATATATTTGGTTTTTTTTCTTCTGAAAAAAATGAAATCCCATAACCGTTCCTGTAAAAATAACAAAAAATTATTTGTTGTTATTTTTCCTTTAGCATGTTTATATCTAAACATAATAAGAATATACATACTAGAAATTTCTACTTAGTTTTTTATATGAAATAGACGCATTAACAAACTCCCATGTGAAAGAAAAGCATTAACAAACTCCATGCGAAAGAAAACATAACTATGGTAAATTGTGGGAAAGTTGAACCTATTAAATATGGACAATAAATGACAAAAGCACTAGATGAACAAAAGCACACTTCTCAATATTGTAACAAAAAAAATTTGTTGTTATTTTTCCTTTAGCATGTTTATATCTAAACATAATAAGAATATACATACTAGAAATTTTAACTTAGTTTTTTATATGAAATAGAGGCATTAACAAACTCCCATGTAAAAGAAAAGCATTAACGAACTCCATGCGAAAGAAAACATAACTATGGTAGATTGTGGGAAAGTTGAACATATTAAATATTGACAATAAATAACATTGCATTAACAAACTCCCATGTGAAATAAAACATAACTATGGTGGAATGTGGGAGAGTTGGACAATAAATTATATATTAATCGTTGGACCAATAATGCTCATAACACATTAAATCAAATAGAATTCACAAAAACAAGGTGTCCACACTTTCCAGTGACACTAAAAACGGTAGATATGCCAACAAAGTGGTATTATTGTGTAAGTGTGATGAACGATGGGATGGATTTCAGCTTATAAAAAAGTATATCGTATTGATAAAATATAAGGACAATTACGTTGAATGGTATATACTCAATCCATACAACATTAATTGCTTTGCTATAAACACATATTGTTAACCATAAATAAAAGGGGAAAAATCAAAATATTTTAATCTTTAAATATATAAAATTACTTAGTCTAATTTATAAATAAAATAAGATAAAATAACTATTTTCAACAAAATTCGACAATAGAATTTTTAGCAAGATTGTAAATTTTTGTTGTTTAAAATGCACTTTTGAATGCATAAATGGATTCAACACTCTATAAAACACGGAGGCACTCGATCTTTACACATTAAACAACTTAAACTTGTGATTTATAAAATTGCCTACTAATTTTTGAATAAAATTAACCACAATTTTTTTTTTGAAAAATGACCATTTCATCTATTAATTAGACCACATATTAGGTATATATTGAAGATTGAATCTTAATCACCATAGTTCCATTCTCATCAATGCTCCAAAGTACTAAGGATATTAAGCATCATGATCATTTAATTAGACCACACATTAGGTATGTATTGAAGATTGAATCTTAATCACCATAGAGTTCCATCCTCATTAATGCTCCAAAGTACAAAGGAATTAAGCGGCATGATCATTTAATGCTACGAGTACAAAGTATATTAAGCACCATTGACCCAGAAGTAGCAAGAACAATAGGTCATTGAAAATATTATGTTTCTTTTGTTTTTTGGTGGATTTCTGATTGGAATACGACATAAAAATTTGTGGTGAAATCTTGATTTGTGTTGTTTAAACTAATTTTTTAATGTATATATGGATCCAACAAAACCCCTAGGCACTTCCATGCTGTAAAGTTCACCCATCAAACTTGTGATTTCAATAAATCCCTTTCAAATTCTAGACAAATTAAATTACAAAATAAACCCAAAAACTTAAAAAAAAAAATCACATTTAAAAACAACTCCAATTTTTTTTTGGAAAATGCTGCTATTGTTTATGAATCATACAATATTCTCACCGGAGAGGATGGAACGGTACCAATTTACCAATTCCAACCCTATTCTTGGGAGGTCACATGAGAATGCACGCTGTGGTGTTACCTCCGAAATAGAGTTGGACAAGGGAAGTTCAATTTGCATTGCGAGAAGATGTGTTTCGCCAAATACCTTTCCTCGGCCCTTCCTCGTCTGTATGGCCTGTTGCATGGCCTATTGGCTCACGCCATGAATAATGTGCTCTGTATGCCCTGTTGGGCATCTCATGGCCTGCGAATTTGAAACATACGGTAAGGATGTAACACAAAATGTCATTGGAAATAATAGAGCGGTTCCATGGATCAAATTGAAACCAATGGCAACCAAGAGTCTTAACTGTGTTTTAATACCAATTTCGCAGCTTCAGCGTACAATATCTGCCGCTGCTTCTCTTCAAATACTAGCCAAGGCCAACACTATCCCTCTCCATCAGCATGTCAAAGCACTGTGTCTACAAGGACAACTGGAGGAGGCGCTTCATATTCTGCAATCTCCACACAGCCATGTGGGTTTGTCTACTTATAGTTCTCTCTTGCAGGGCTGCATTAAGAGCAACGCCTTATCAGAGGGCAAACTAGTCCATGCCCACATGAAGGTGAGCGGATTCATAGCAGACACCATATCAGATAACATTCTTGTTAATATGTATGTCAAGTGTGGAAATCTGATGAACGCCCGCAGAGTTTTTGACCAAATGCCTCAACGAGATGTCTGCTCATGGAGTGTCATGATTGCAGGTTATGCAAAACGTGGACTACCCGAGAAGGCATTGGCACTCTTTCAACAAATGCGAGGAACAGGAATCCAACCCAATCACTTTACTTATTCCAGCGTCCTTCCAGCATGTGCGAGTTTGTCGTCTCTGGAAGAGGGCGTGGAGATTCATCGACAAATAAGAATCAGTGGATTTGAGTGCGACGCCATCGTGGGTAGTGCCCTGATAGATATGTATGCCAAATGTGGAAATATGAAGAAAGCGCGTGAAGTGTTTGATGAAATGCGTCAACGAGACCTTTTCTCCTGGACATCCTTGATTGCAGGATATGCGCAGATTGGGGAAGGAGAAGAGGCCCTGAGACTTTTTAGGCAAATTCGATTTTCCGGCCTAACGCCCGACCTGAAAACATTGTCCAGTGTTCTTCCGGCATGTGGGATTTTGGCAGCTCTGAGACAAGGCACGGAGATCCATGCAGAAATAATCAGAAGAGGTTTTGGGTCGGCTCTCTTTGTGGCCAGTGCTCTTGTAGACATGTATGCAAAATGTGGGAGCATAGAGAAGGCACTGAGGTTATTTGAAAAATTGGAGCACCGAGATGTTCTTTCTTGGACCGTGATGATTGCAGGGCATACACAGAATGGGCAGGCAGATCAGGCCTTGGAGCTTTTCGAACAAATGCAAGAGGCGGGCGTGAGGCCGGACTCAAAAACCTTCTCCAGCGTTCTTCCCGCATGTGCCAACTTGGCAGCTCTGGAATATGGTATGGAGATTCATGAGCGAATAATTCAAAGTGGATTGCAATCGGACATTGGTGTGGTGAATGCCTTGATAGATATGTATGGAAAGTGTGGGAGCTTAAAGAAGGCGCGTGAATTGTTTGACAATATGCACAAACGAGATGTTGTCTCATGGACATCTATGATTGCAGGGTACGCATTGCATGGCTATGGCCGCGAGGCTCTTGCACTCTTTGAACAAATGAAACCCTCTGGTGTGAACCCGAACCACATCACATTCGTTTGCGTTTTGACCGCATGCTGTCATGCAGGTTTGGTGGAAGAGGGCCAAAGATACTTCAAGTCCATGAGCGAACATTATCAAATAATACCTACAACGGAGCACTATAGCTGCATGGTTGACCTTCTTGGCCGGGCAGGGCAACTGCATGAAGCCCTTGACTTTATAAACAAATTGCCAATAAAGCCTAATGCTAATGTATGGACATGCCTGCTTGGTGCCTGTGCAATATATAACCACATAAAGCTAGGGGAACGTGCAGCAGAACGCCTTTTTGAGTTGGACCCTAAAAATCCTGCACCGTATGTGCTTCTCTCAAACATCTATGCGGCAGCTGGCAGGTGGGGTGACACTGAGAGGATATGGAAAAAGATGAAAGACGAAGGGGTGAAAAAAACACCTGGATCCAGTTGGATTGAGGTTGACAAACAAGTGCATGCTTTCCTTGTAGGAGATAAATCACATCCCCAAATGCAAAATATCTGCAATGAGTTGGAGAGATTGTCTATGGAGATGAAAGTAGATGGATATGTTCCTGATACAAAATTCGTGCGGAATGATGTCGAGGAGGAGCAAAAGCAACAACTTATTTACCACCACAGTGAGAAGCTGGCAATTGTATTTGGGCTATTAAATACAGCCCCTGGAACAACTATTCGAGTTATCAAGAATCTTAGAATGTGTGGTGATTGCCACTCTGCAACCAAATACATTTCCAAGATTGTCTCACGAGAAATTGTTGTGAGAGATACTAATCGTTACCATCATTTCAAGTACGGTCAGTGTTCTTGCGGGGATTATTGGTGAGGCTAAGCTCATACAATATCGATAATTGATACAGGGATAATGAGTCGCATAATACAATGTTTGTCTATTTCCATCGTCAAAGGAAGAGTCTCTAAAAGTATCTTCGTCTAGCATCAAGTTCAGTATCATTATTGAAAACTGCGGTGGAGTTGGTTGCTTGGATGGATTTTTTTATTTATGTGGACTACATTTGCTATAGATTGAGTACTTTTGGTGTCCTTCTTCGTCATAGCTGATGCTTATCAATATCCAAACGCTCACCCTTCAAATCAAAAGTTGTCAATGAGGATCAAAGGGAGCCACCTATAATATGTATCTCTCAGATGATATAGATTGTAGTTGGCTGCTGGGGTAAATTTCTGATCTATCTGGACTACATTGGCTATGGCTTAAATACTTTTGATGTCTTTCTTCTTCATGATTGATGCTTATCGATCTCCAAACGCAAACCCTTTATATCAAGAGCTGTGAATGAGGATCAACAGGAACCGCCTATAATACGTATCTCTAAGAGGATAGAGCTTGTGGTTTCAATTTCCTTTTCCAGGGATAATTCCCACAGTGGATCAGTCATACCATTATTCCTATAAATTTTGAGTTGTTCTGCACTGTCCTTTTTCTGTTTAAAGGGACATATTGCTTTAAAATCAATCATGAGCTGAATACAGTATACCGACTATATAAAACAGACGAGCAATCATGATATGAAGTGCTTTAAAAGGATCACGCAAGGATTGTCCCTCATGGAAGTGTCAACGTATAAGCAAATGTTTGAAAATCTCAAGATAAAGCAAGGATAAACCAGGGGGAGGCAATGCAGAGACTTGTAAAGGAATAAATTTTCATAATGAAGGTAAACTAGAGAACCAAACTCGACACAATGTAGCCTTGGGAAGACTTGTGAGATGTCCATCAAGTCCTGAGACATAGCTTAAAATTTGATCCCACGTGAGGTGAACGGTGAACCTTACTAATGGACGACAATACAGAATTCTTTAGCCATGTCTTGGAAGGCAAATGCAAAGAGAATCTGCGGTTGATGCGGAAAGTGCAGACGCTGTTATTGTTGCGGATAGCAAAGAGATCAAACAAGTTTGCGAGTTTTATGAAAGTGTATGGTAAAGAAAATGGTTACAAGGAGTTGCGATGGTGATCCAATTTTTCCAGTTATCCTTTACAATATGAACAGAATTTGATTCTATTAAGTTGAAAGTCCCTGTAGATGGTTTGCCATATAAAGAGAGAATAGAGTTTTCAAAATGAAAATTGGTAGCATTCCAGTTCCAAATGAATTTTAGTTTTGGAGGAAGGTGGAATAATAACCTGATCATTCAAAGTTGCCATCAAAGTGAAAAGTCTAAATCCATTCATCAGAGTATAAATATATAAATATTTGCAGAGATTTACTACAGCTAACTAAGGCCAGACACAATTTTGTCGGATAGAGTGTGACTTCATCCTAGCTGTAATCTTGGCGAAATGCTTCAAAGCCTGTCTGTGCCCAGTTAGGCTGTCAGCAATAGTGAAGGGAAGATGGTCAATGCCCTCTTCTGTAGACTGTAGTCTGTAAGTAGGGGTGTTCGTCAAGGTTGCCCTCTACTATTCATTTGCTTGTATGTTTTTGTGGCTCCTGCCTCATCCAGCCTTTTAAAATTTGACATGGAACCGTTGTAAATATGCAGTTTTTTGGAAATTTTAACTTTCAAACAATGTAAAATCAATCGAGTGCAGGAAATTGTTGGAAGTAATGCTTCCATGTAATGTGAGTTGTCATTGTGAGTCCCTAGGTGTCAATTTAGAAGTAGTCAGTTTCCTATGTGTGAGTTGTAATAGCTATCTAGATGTGTCGTTGTCAATGATCTAGATACTATAAATATGTAACCCTTGAAATCAATAAAATATACTGTGTTTGGTGTTGTGTTTAATGGATCTCTTTGCTTTCTCTCTATTTTCTAATATGGTATCAGAGCCAGTTTTGGCTTGACTCCCTCAAGGGAGGGTCAGGAAAATGTGAGAAAGCCCTGAATCTTATTCTTATAAATAAATAGGTTAGGATATTTTTTTGTTTCTTCTGAGTAAAGGCTAATTCTATTAAAAAAAGAAGAGTATAGTACAATCAAGCTTGCATGCAAGCGAAGCAGAAAAGCAAGGGAGCCCAAGGAGATAGGCTCCACCTTGCTCCTTGGCGAAGAACCAGGAGAGGGCTATAGAGAACATGGAATAACAAAGAACTGGAACTAAGCAGAGAGAACTACCCTGAGGGGGTTGTTACTATCACACGACTTTTTTTTTCCTTTTTTCTTGCTTACTTTGACCCATTAAGTGGAGTTTGGCTGAGCCGAAACAAGTTGAACACTGTTCTGCTCTGGCAGTGGAATATCCTTCTCAGAGTCTGAGGACAAAGTGAAATGAGAACGTTTCTGGGATATCTGAGAGACGGAGGGGTTTGCCGGATCGTCCAAGGGAGCATCCAGCGGAATCTCAACGTTCTGCCCATCTGCAACAATTTCCTCCTCATCCGAACTGGAGGAATCTGAATCGTCCATAGGGGGAGGAGGCGCACAGGGGTTCCAACTTTTGGACTTGGGCTTGCGCTTTAGAATCTTCTTTTTGTCGAGGTACTGGGGACAGGAACTTTGGAGGTGTCCTGTTTGATGACAATGGCGGCAACGGAAGGCTGTATTCTCGTAATCCAAGGTTTGAGTCCAATGGAAATCTCCATACTTGAGATTAATCTGATCCGGCAGTCCTCTGCTTATATCTATTTCTACACAGATTCTACCATATGTGTAGAGCCCATTTGCCTTTCGAGAAGAATCTACAGCAAGGTAGCGTCCTAAAGTTTTTGCAATTGCTATGAAGACTGAGATATGCCATAGATGCGCCGGAAGGTTCGGGAGCCTGACCCAAATGGGAATCTTGGTGATAACAGCTGTAGAAGGGTCGAAGTTTGGAAACCAAGGAGTAAGAAAAAGCCCAGCCGAGCCCCAAAACCAAGGGCCTCCCGTTAAGGCCTTCTGGTAATCTTCATTTCGGTCAAAAACCACAATGAAGAATCCTTTTGAACATAAGTATATCTGGCTTTTTTTAGTCCAATTGGTATGAATCCATTGGTATAGATCTGATGTGCGAGGCCATAGCCCATTGAATCTACATACAAGTGCGGATTCTGCAAAAAGTTGATAGCGATCATCAATCCCAGGATGGGAGAGATTGATGGAAGGAATGTCCTCTGATTTGTCTACCAGAAAAGGCTTTGGAGCCTCAAATGGATGGCCTGCTGTTGAAGAGGACCGTGAATGGGTAGCATCTTTGCAGACAACATCTTTAAAAGAGAAAGAAGGGGCAGAGGAGGTCTGCCTGAAGGAACCCCCTTTCAAACGAAAAGTAGCTACAATAGAGGCGTCCCTCTGAATGCTGTAATAAGAGAGAGGAAGGGTATTCATAAGTTGCTTACCCTTGTATATCAGTCTGAGGCACGATGAGGGGATCCCTAGCTGGCCTTCAAGATTTTGCAAAAGGTCCTGCACAAGATCCATTGCACGTGCCCATTGCATTGCTGTCTTGCCTGAGAGGTTGACTTGGATCTGGAAAACATGTGAATCTTCATGCAGATCCGGTTCAGATCTGGCTCCTGCTACCCGGCTCCAACCCTTGCAAATCTCAGATGAGAGAGGGCTGGAGCTTTGAAGGGCCTTCTCCTCCTGAACTTGCCGCAGGGGAATGAGAGGAGAAGAGGGGAGGGTCCAAAGATTAATGAGTCTGTCAATGCGTTCCGCCCAGGAGAGCTTCCGGGTGATCCGTCGAGGCAGATCCAGGAAGCTTAAAAATTTTTGCAGATCTAGAACAGGGTAATGGCTATTCTGGGGGAACAGATAGAGCGCTGATATGAATGGGCTTCCTTCCAGAGCGGAGAAATTCTTCCCGGGGGCCGCTGCCTGAGGATGGATAAGAGAGTACTCTGCGCGTTCTTCCTTAGCCGCTACACCTTCATTCTGATGGGGTCGGTTGGCGCGAGAAGCGGCTGCACAGGTCCACGATTTGTCGGCTACAGGGCCGAGGGCAAATAGGTTAGGATATTGTGTTGTGTGAGTAAATTATATTATTTTTTTTGTAAATTTGTTCACGGTATGTTTGAGCTAGATTGGTTGTGTTGGGTTTTATAGATCTGAATGTTGAATGCTGGTTGAAGTATTGAGTTGATTCGTTGTGAGTCTTCGAAGATTTTTTTTGTCAAAGATTCCCTATGTGGCTGCAAACGATTCGATACATGAAGGGATTTGTTGTTGTGCTGCTTCTGCTGCAATGTGATTGCATTCGCAACAAATGGGTGGCTTTGCTCATTCGATGCCAAACTGTGATCTCAGGTCAGATGTGTGAAATGCTAAAGATGAGACCTGACAGCATAACACTAATTCCTGCGGAACCCAGATTTGTGATGGAACTGTGGGCATGTGCGTTGATAAGGGTGAATTTGAGGAGTTCATGATGAATTCCGCTAAAGTATCACTTCTCCCACGCTGTGAATTCTTCAATGTGTAAATCTGGACAGCCGTGATAGCAAATATTGAAATCGTTCTTCAATGAGCAGTGAATGACACGTGGAGAAGATCTGGCATATCAATAATGGACAATTCATTTAGATGGAGGTTTGATCTCGTTGGAGGGCGTAAATTGCAGTGGGCATGAGAGTGAATGGAATAATTAAATATTGTATTCACTTTATGGTGCATTCGTTGACTTTAAAGGTTTGATTTTATTAAAGGAATCCAATCCGTAAGCGAAGACTAATGTGTGCATGGTTTAAGGAGACATAAGGGATTAAAGATTAAAGTTTTTTTTATGGTGAAAAAGTTTTTATGGTGAGTGAAATAAAGTTGTGATGATTAGTTGGTATGTATTAAAAAAAAAAGTTGTTGGTAAAAATCAAATGATGCAGAACCACAAAGAACATGCAAATTATTTAATAGATTAATGTGACCCGTCGTGCTCCGGGAGCATTAGTCACAGGTAGTTCTTAATAAGGTCAAGCTGGTGTGACTCGTCGTGCTCCGGGAGCAATAGTCACAGGTAGTTTTTAATAAGGTCAAGCTGGTGTGACCCATCGTGCTCCGGGAGCGTCAGTACAAGTTATTTTATAAGGTCAAGTTGTAGAATTGTTTGCTGAAGACATTTTGTATCTAGAATGCTATCCTAGATAATTGATGAAGGCTGCGGAGGGTCGTGGATTCACAGATGGTGGCAGTTCCATAGGATGGTTCAGTATCAAGATTGACCCGTTGCGCTCTGAGAGGTTGAGAAGCGTCAATTCTGCAAAGCTCATCAATGATGGTCAGAGGCGGTTAGGTTTTAAATGGAGGTCAAGTAACAACGCAAAGATGTGGTGGTGAAAGAGCAGTGTTTGCGAGATTCCAGAGTGGATGTGGACACTGATGATGACCATATCAGACAAATCTGACAAATATTTTTTTATTGTTATAATGTGGGTTTTTTATATTTTCTACATGTAAACATTAAGGGAGGGTGTTGGAAGTAATGCTTCCATGTAATGTGTGAGTTGTCATTGTGAGTCCCTAGGTGTCAATCTAGAAGTAGTCAGTTTTCTATGTGTGAGTTGTAATAGCTATTTAGATGTGTTGTTGTCAGTGATCTAGATACTATAAATATGTAACCCTTGATATCAATAAAATACACTGTGTTTGGTGTTGTGTTTAATGGATCTCTTTGCTTTCTCTCTATTTTCTAATAGAAATGAACCGGATCAATCTCCTGGATGGTTGGATGTGCCTTTTATTTGCATAGATGCGTAAATTGGAATGGGAATACAAAGGCTGATTTTGGCCCAATCTCCATGCATTCTGTGTGTAATATTGAAGAAAGACACTGTGTGTAATTATAAAGACAGATCACTGTTGCAAACATCCCGATTTTATCGCAAGATCATGATTTTTATATTTTGATGGTATCTTAATTTTTCCAATGTTTGCCGATTTTGATGTGAGTGTTGCTATTTGTTATTGATTTATGCACTGTTCACAAATATTCCCATTCTTTCTGCAAGAATCCTGTAACAAGCCCTTAATTTTTTTTAACAAGGTATGAGAGCTCATTTTGGACAGTTTTGAATTCCTAGATTTAATTTCCGGTAGAGCGGTATTCCTGATAGCAGTGAAAATCTTCAGAAGTAGAGGTCTTGAAAATGGCTATCAATGGTGTTTTAGACTCTCAAAGCCTGGTAGAGCAATTTGACAGCCAGATGGTCAATTTCTGGAAACTTTGGATGGAGAGATGCTGTTGGTGGAAAGAGATTTGCTCAGATTGCTGTAAGATTTAATACAGAACTGCTATGGGGTCAATCAATGGATGAGGTCAAAAAATGTAAGACAAGGATTGCAAAGTGATGCAGGAGCATCGAATCCTCAGAAAAATCAGCAAGAACGAGTTCTGGAAGTCACAACTGTCAAAAAAGCAGAATAATATCTATTTTGCAAAGGATTAAGAGGTTGGAAAATCACATCCGTGAGAAATCTTAGGAATTCGTTGAGGGCTTTGTGGAGAAGATCATGTTGGGCATTTTGTGGAGAGGATCATGTTGAGAGCTTTATGGAGAAGAGGGTGGATCATGAAATAATCCATGATACTGTAATTTTCTAATATAAATTGAAAACCCGTGTTATAAAGGGCGTCATTAGAATGAAAATCTGGCCAGCCAAGGCGCCATAGCTGCTATGTAATAGTGTAGTGGTTAAATTAATGAGATTTAATTTCTGCTTTATATAATTCTATGTGTGAATCATGGGTTAATGCTTTGATGGCTTAATGCATTAATACATTAAATTTGTTTGATGAATTAACACTGCATGTCACGATTGTGTGAGCCAAGCCTAAGTTATTGATGCTGCATGCATGCACGAAACAGAGAGCACAACAGAAGCATAGTGGGGCCATAGCCCACAGGTCTAGGAGCGAGACCAAAAAAAACTTGAAAATGAAAAGACCCCCGAAATCCTTTTCATCACAAAGGCCCATGCTTGCATAATTCAACATCTGACTGACAATACTCTTTCTATAGTCTCAGAGGTGAAACCAATAAAGGAGGCACGGACGAAAATTAAAATTGGCCAAGATACTACAAATAAATGATGGTAACACAGCTTAATCTCAGAAAAAATTCTTGGGATCCAGATGCAGGAACCGAAGGCTATGGGAGAATATATGCCAATATTTAGATCCCTCATGGATGAGTCATTGAATTGTGAGCTTGTGGTGGCCCAGTCATGGATGACGATGCTATAATAACTCTTCTCGCAAGCGTGCCTGCCTTTTATGAGATTATAGTGCATATTTTGGGATCGAAGGACAATTTGTTCTTTGAGGAAGCTTATAGCCCTATTCTTCTCTGGTGAATGAAGAGCATGGAAAGGATGTTGAATTGATCCCTCACAGAAGTTCCTCATCAGTCCTATTTTTGTAAATGGTAAGGGCAAAGAAAAGAAAAAGAGCAAGGGCAGAAAAGTTAATGAAAGTTAGATTTCCTGAATGAATGAAAAGTCCAATAGCAAAAAAGCAAAAGGAAGTAGGTGAAATGCTTTTATTTACCAAGAAAAGGGACATCGAAATATAGTGTCCAAAATTTACTGTTGATTAAAGGAGCGAAGAGTAATTTGGCCAATCGCTCTTCCAAAACATTCTTTGTGGCGATGAAGGTGGGTGCAGTTCTTTCTTCTAGATGTTGGTGGTTGGATTCTAGTGTAGCTCAGCATGCGTTTCAATCAGACTTGATTTATGCTATCATACCTGGTTTGTGCAACTCTGTACCATGTACCTCTCCCTTTTTGCTAGATACTTAGATCTTTATCTTCAACTCCTTTTGATAGGAGATGCCTTCGCACTCTCACTTGTATCTACTCTGGATGTACCTTTTATCCCATTGACCTATTCTTTGTGGTCATTCATCGGGCATAAATAAAATTAACTTATATTATGAATAGGCATGAAGGGGAGGAATGTCATTGAAGATGGTGTTAAGCATGATGTTGTGGACATGGGGACTATTTCTGTCACAATGCCAGATGGTACTTGCAATGCTTGCTTGTTCCTGCATTGGTGAAGAACTTGTTAGTTGTGAGTCAGAAAAGAAAAATTCTGGAAAGTAGTAGAAGTCAAAAGAGCTCTCTCTAGACAAGGATAGAAGTAAGTGAAAATGCTTATTTTGCCACTTTTCTACAAGGAATAGCTACTTTGCAGTGTGTTAGACCGGCGTGGATTGATCCAACCCCACCTAGAAATTTTGATAGCCAGATGAACCTCTCTCTCCATTTCCCATTTTGTAAATACTATGGTTTTATAGTCATATAAATATATAAAACATTCTATTTTTCCCAATCAAATAGAGGTACTCTCTCATCATCTATGGATTTCATTGTTAATCATCACATGCTTAGTAATCCCATCCTGGTGCAATCTACAAGATAACTGCTAGTCTTTCGATTAGCACAAGGATCCTTTTTCCTTTTGTTAAGTTTTGAAGATGTTCTATGCTAAGAGCAATTTCACTTTTCTCACAGCAATCATACAAGTAGTTAAGCAAAATGCAGATAGAACATATAAGCAGATCTTACAGAAGACAAATCAGAAACAGGAAAAATGTGTGAGATTGTTTCGGCGGTCAACAGGATGCTTCAACCAGCAAAGTCTCCTTTGGTCAGCTAGCCCAGATGTGTCACAAGATCCCTCCAACTAGTAGATGAGTCAACCCAAGTCAATTCTACAAGAGTCAACGCTGTCCTGAAAAGTCAACGCAGGGGCAGCAAGCTAAAAGTCAACGCAGCAGCAAAACAGTCAACCCTTTGACCTCGATTTTTGTGCCAGATAGTACGGCCTTCAAAAATCGAACTTTCCACCAATTTTCAGCTTGATTGGACCAAGCGTTGACCAAAGTCAACGCTGGTCAAACTTTCTGCGAAACCCTAGCAGCAGAAAATCCGTACGGTCTGTCCTCTTCGTCCTTCCCACGTGTGGCTGAAATTCGTCCTCCAGGTAGCGTACTCTCTAAGATGAGAGAGGAAGATGTGAGTTGAGTTGTGATCAAATTCTCTCCAACTTTTCCTGTATATATATCCATCAATGAGGGTGTGTGACACATCTGTTGGGCATGTGAGCCTACATTACAAAACTGGCTGACCTTGCACATATAATTTATTAAGAATAATAAATTCACAATATAAGTTCTGCTCATCGGATTAAGACTATTTTTATATGGATTTTACACCTCTCAGAAAGAGGAATCCAACAAAAATATTAGCCTCTTAATCTGAGCATCAGAACATGGAGTTTGGACCTAGTTGTCCAAATTTAACACCTTTTCTAGTATAAAAGTATGAAACATTGCTAACTAATTGTTGATACAAATTGACATACACCTAAGGTGTAGAACACTTGGAAGACATTTTAAGTCTAGATCGATCATTGTTGATTTACAATCCTCCATGAGAAATTATATGTAAAGGAGATTTAGAGCATACTTAGGCTGAGAAGGGGAAATACCTTCCTTTGTCTATAAACCCTTTAAATCCAAATAATAATGTAGGTGCTTTCTATCATCTCAAATTGGTTGTTAAGATGGACTTCACATGGTTGATCATATAAGGATCAATGTGGGTAAGAATAAGATCATCAATATAAAAAAAGAATAATGAGCACATCTCGACCCTTAAGTATAAAAATTAGGTTTAGAGTGGAATCTAGAAAATCCCTTGTCAACTAGAAAGCGATCTATCTATTCATACCAAGCCTATGGAGTTTGCTTGAGTCACTTTTAATAAACCCAAGAGGTCATTTCATAAAAATATCTGACCACAAATCTCTAGAGATGCTACAACACCAAACCTCACATCCATAAAAGATATCAAGAATAACATGAGCCTCAAAGTGGAGTTTATTTTTTCCCACAACTTAGTCAGTTGATTTACAATTGTCTTCAAGAACAAAATATACTTTCCAACCTTCATTAACCCTTTTCTTGATGCTATAGTTTTAGTTAAGTTGGTGATGAAGGTCAACTGTGACATATTTTTATGAAGTATATTCCTCAAAAGTTGTTAATGTCATGAACAAAATTAGCATACGTGATGTTTTCATATTTGATAATCAGAACCATTGTTTTGTCAATATTTACTACCATACCCATAGTAGAAAAAAAGTCCTTGAGAATTCTTAGTTGTTTGTCGAGATCATAGGGACACCTCACCAGAAGAACAATATCAATAGTGTAAAGAAGAACGTTGAGTATTTTAACAATAACCCACTTTTTTAAAGCATACATCTAACTTGTGAATGTAAATGCCAGTTTTCATATTTGATAATCGTAACCATTGTTTTGTCAATGTTTACTACCATACCAATAGTAGAAAAAAAGTCCTTGAGAATTCTTAGTTGTTTGTCGAGATCATAGGGACACCTCACTAGAAGAACAATATCAATAGTGTAAAACATTGAGTATTTTAACAATAACCCACTTTTTTAAAGCATACATCTAACTTGTGAATGTAAATGCCAGAAAAGGTAGGGGATAATAAATCCTACAATAACTGCCAAAAAAGGTAAATGCTTAAATCCTACAATAAACCTCAATGTTCCTTGTTGAAAATAGCAACAAGAAATGTTAAAAATAACATCAAGAAAAAAAATCCTAATTTAATTTGTCCTTGAATTAAATTGAGAATTAAATTGTAATTCCAATTCTCATGACAACTTGTAATAGTTAACTAAGTTAATTTGACTTAGTTGGCTCAATTAATTCGAGTTGGTAGTCTAACTAGAGTCATGTAGAGTGTCTCCTACTTTTTATTAACCCTGATTGAGTTTATTTTGAGTTATAATTATCTAATTCAGTTTAATTGAGTTTAATTGAGTTAAACTATTTCCAACTGATGGAGGAATTAGTGGGAGATCCAATAGTGGGGTGTAACCAACACTAATCAACCAAAAAACTGAAGATTCACTCATAATTAATTCATGCATGTTAGATCAGAGAAAGACCCAGTTGAGATTGGAGTTAGGGACAATGTACTATCAGTGGTATGATCATCCGAATTGTATAGGTGGTGCATGCAATAAGAGGAAGGCCTATGAGGATTGCGCAATTCATATTTGTGGAATATCCAAATTAAATATGGGCTAATTTACTAGGAAACAACGCAAAGAAGTAGAGCTTGGAAGACTAGGAATTTGGCTAAGTATTGGCCAAAGGCAGTCAATTAGGCATATGATAGAAAATACTTGTGCAGGTTGAGCTCAAGGTTGAGCAAAGCATATTGTATTCATCCAAGGCTTGTTTAGGAAGCAGTGAGATAGATAGAGATAGTGTAGAGGTTGCTCGGGCTTGAGCAAAGCATTGTAATCTTCTCATATTTTCTGATTAATGCAATATACATATAGTAGGGGTTTTTAGCGGTGGCTTTCCCCAAAAAATCAGTGTGTTATGTGTGATTGAATTCTTTCTCTTATATGATTTGTGATTTCATTGATCGTTTATTGTTTCCGCTGATGAGTAGAGTAGATTCAAGTCAATTGTTTTAGCATATTACAAGCTGCAGTTTGAATCTACAAGGAATTTATACATTCATGAACTTAACAAAAACCTTTTCACACAATCTAATTGCAACAATGCTCAACTCAAATGGAACCTTAACTTTTTTAATCTGTTTTGAAGTCAATTTTAGGCTCCATGTCAAACATTTAAGGCTAAAGTCAATGAAGCAAAATAGGAAATTGGTTTTATTATTATGATATTTCTCAATGATGATCCTAAGCATAACTAAGTGGTCCATGATGGAATAATAACTTCTAAAAGTGGCTCGGAGTTTAGCATTTCTTTCTTGACTTTCTAACCATTTGCTAACATTATTTCCTAAAATTCCATATAACGTGGCTAGAAGAGGGTGGTCCTATAATTAGAGGGGTTGTATTTATCCCCGCTTTTTAAAATAGGAAAAATGAAGTTTGAGTCCATGGTTAAGGGAAACTTTACTTAACTACAAGATTGAAGAGTCTGCTATGTGAAGGATGCAGACAAGTTCTCCAATTTTTAGGATTTTCGCTTGAGAGCTTTCGATGTCCTTAGCTTTCCCTTTTGCAAATCATTTAACCCCAAACTCTATATCTTCCAAAGTAAAAACCTCTTCTTTGCAATAAGGGTTTAATGTTCCCTATGACATTATGGGATTCATAAAACTTTGTAAGGTATGAAGTCCATTCCCTCAAGAAAATCATATCTTTTTTATTTTACAACTTAGGGTTTGCCTCCATAATTTTTTATGATGGACTTTGGAAAGGTGTAATAGCTTCTCTTGTATAACTTAAGGTGTTTTGTTCATATAGAAACCTTACTTAAAGAATATGTTCTAGAAAAAAGCTCATATATGGAGATTGAGAGATCCAATTGGAGTTGGAATGGTGTTTGTTACCACAAAATCTAACAACCTAATGCAAAGCTTCACTAGACAACGTAGGTATTAGGGAAACAAAAAGATCAAGAAAGATAGAGATCGAAAAATTTAATGGTCAGAGTTTTGAATTGTGGAAACTCAAGATGGAGGATCTGTTGGTGGATAAAGATTAGTGGATCGCGGTAGATCCGGGTACTAAACCAACGGGAGTGTCCGATGAAGAATGGAAGAAGTTGGATCAGAAGGCAAAGAACACAATACAATTGTGTGTCTCAGATTCAGTATTGCTGAATGTATCAGGGGAAGCTACAACAAAGGCTTTGTGGGACAAGTTAAGGACTTTGTACCAATCTAAGTCTCTGGTGAATAAACTGTTCATGCGGAAAAAGTTGTATAACCTGAGGATGAAAGATGGAGACTCGGTGATAGAGCATCTGAACGCATTTAATACTGTGGTAAGTCAGTTAGCAAACCTGTAAAGGTGGTGTGTTGGAAATTTCTCGTTATCCATCATCCCCTCTTTACAATTCGTCAGATCATGAGGATGCCCATGTTTGCAATATTGAATTCTCTGATCATGGTGGTCATGATTTCCACTGTTAATCTTTCCAAGCCACCGATCTTCGATGATCCATTTTTTGGTGAGTTGGAACTTCCCAAGTTGTTGAGGCACTTCAGCCCGAGTTGATGGTTATGTCAAGTTCTCGTAGTCTTGAGTTCAGTTCCACTTCTGATTGTGTTGAATTTTTCTAGGCTTCCCATCACTCTGTCGCGCACATTGAAAATCAATCTGTTTTAAAAATTTTGCATCCTCCATTTGTATCACACAATCCTATCACTCAGTCATTGGAGGAGTCTTACGTAGTGAGCACGGTTGCAACGCGATTTTTTTTTCTTTATTTATGTTCGCTCATTTCCGCAATTCCAAAGCTTGTGCTTGTATGTCTTTAGGTCACAATGTGTATACACACCACCATGCACCTGCAGAATGCCTCCCGTGCACATTTCTTTCTTTATTTTCTATGCTTTCTTTCAAACTTTGAATGTTTTGGTTTCCACTATCTTATCTTTTTGTCTGTTGTTATGCTTGTATATATTTCTTGACTTGCATTCCCTCATGTACATAGGCCTACCAATGCGTCGGTTGCTATATTGGAAGTGTCATTTCACGTGAGTCTGGCCTATTCATTGCTAGGTTAGGAGTAGGAGTAGTTGTTTTCTTTTCCTGTTTGTTTCTTTGAATTACTTTCTTTCACTTTCCACTCTGCTTCTTTCCTTTTGTTTGTTTTCTTTTCAGTCATAAGATAGCTTCCGCATGAGACCGTGTTTGGCTTCTTAGACAAGCAAGGTGAAGTCCAAGAGGAAGTTGTACTGCTATCAATGCTTGGTTATCTGTCTATTCCCCCTCTTTATGTGAATCTTGCATTTCTTCTAGTCGATGATACTTTGATGGAAGGTACATTCCTTTCAGAGAAAGTCACAAGTGAAATCATGATGCTTTCACTTGTAACTAGTACCACCTACTCTAATCGTTCTTCTATTTTCAGTTAATCCTTGTCAACTAAGTCGAGTAGAGTAAGGAGGGGAGGAAAACTTTAACAAGTTTGTAATAGGTCTACATAAATATCTTTCTCTGAAGGGACAACCGCTTCTGCTCTCAATAAGTTTGGATCCCTCTTCCGCGCCCATGAAATAGTCATATCACCTGACTTTACACACCTAGATGATATTTCTAACTCACAAGTCGGGAAGATGAACTTGTGAGTTAGAAATATCAGCTAAGTGTGTAAAGTCAGGTGATATGACTATTTCATGGGCGCGGAAGAGGGATCCAAACTTATTGAGAGCAGAAGCGGTTGTCCCTTCAGAGAAAGATATTTATGTAGACCTATTACATACTTGTTAAAGTTTTCCTCCCCTCCTTACTCTACTCGACTTAGTTGACAAGGATTAACCGAAAATAGAAGAACGATTAGAGTAGGTGGTACTAGTTACAAGTGCAAGCATCATGATTTCACTTGTGACTTTCTCTGAAAGGAATGTACCTTCCATCAAAGTATCATCGACTAGAAGAAATGCAAGATTCACATAAAGAGGGGGAATAGACAGATAACCAAGCATTGATAGCAGTACAACTTCCTCTTGGACTTCACCTTGCTTGTCTAAGAAGCCAAACACAGTCTCATGCGAAAGCTATCTTATGACTGAAAAAAAAAAACAAACAAAAGGAAAGAAGCAGAGTGGAAAGTGAAAGAAAGTAATTCAAAGAAACAAACAGGAAAAGAAAACAACTACTCCTACTCCTAACCTAGCAGTGAATAGGCCAGACTCACGTGAAATGACACTTCCAATATAGCAACTGACGCATTGGTAGGCCTATGTACATGAAGGAATGCAAGTCAAGAAATATATACAAGAATAACAACAAACAAAAAAGATAAGATAGTGGAAACCAAAACATTCAAAGTTTGAAAGAAAGCATATAAAATAAAGAAAGAAATGTGCATGGGAGGCATTTTGTGGGTGCATGGTGGTGTGTATACACATTGCGACTTGAAGACATACAAGCACAAGCTTTGGAATTGCGGAAATGAGTGAACATAAATAAATAATTTTTTTTTTCTTTGCAACCGTGCTCACTACGTAAGACTCCTCCAATGACTGAGTGATAGGATTGTGTGATACAAATGGAGGATGCAAATTTTTAAAATAGATTGATTTTCAATGTGCGCGACAGAGTGATGGGAAGCCTAGAAAAATTCAACACAATCGGAAGTGGAACTAAACTCAAGGCTACGAGAACTTGACATAACCATCAACTCGGGCTGAAGTGCCTCAACAACTTGGGAAGTTCCAATTCACCAAAAAATGGATCATCGAAGATTGGTGGCTTGGAAAGATTGACAGTGGAAGAATCATAATCATGATCAAATGAATCATTGAAAGGATCATGACCACCATGATCAGATAATTCAATATTGCAAACATGGGCATCCTCATGATCTGACGAATTGTAAAGGGGGGATGATGGACGAGAAATTTCCAGCACACCACCTTTACAGGTTTGCTAACTGACTTACCACAGTATTAAAAGCATTCAGATGCTCTATCACCGAGTCTCCATCTTTCATCCTCAGGTTATTCAACTTTTTCCGCAGGAACAATTTATTCACCAGAGACTTAGATTGGTACAAAGTCCTTAACTTGTCCCACAAAGCCTTTGTTGTAGCTTCCCCTGATACATTCAACAATACTGAATCTGAGACACACAATTGTATTGTGCTCTTTGCCTTCCGATCCAACTTCTTCCATTCTTCATCGGAAACTCCCGTTGGTTTAGTACCCGGATCTACCGCAATCCACTGATCTTTATCCACCAACAGATCCTCCATCTTGAGTTTCAACAACTCAAAACTCTGACCATTAAATTTCTCGATCTCTATCTTTCTACTGCTCGCCATCTTCTTTTTTGGGGGGGGGGTGATATAGAGAGACAAATAAGGAGATATTGAGGGAAATATAGATATAGATGGAGGGGGGTTAGAGGGAAGAAGAATTATTGCACTAGATGAATTGATTTCAGTGTAGATCATAATTTCTAATCCTATTTGATTACTTGTATTGAAGGAAATAATCTGAAGGAGAGGGGAGAGGAGGAATGAAGAGAGAGAGAGGGAGAGAAGGGTAAGAGAGAGAGAGAGAGAGAGATGGAGACACAAAGATGGACGGGGGAGAGAGGGGGGGAGAAGGAGAAGGAGATAGGGAGGGAGATAGTGACAGGGTTGGAGGGCAAAGAGAGAGAGAGAGTTGGGAGAGAAATGGAGAGAGATGACTTGAGAGAGAGGAGGGAGGGAGGGAGAGAGGGAGGACAAAGAGATGGAGATGGAAGGGGAGAGAGCGGGGGAAGAAGAAAGACACACAGAGAGAAAAGTGGAGTGAGAGAGAGAGGGGAATGAAAAGGAGAGATGGAGAAGGAGAGATGAAGGGAGATATAGATATAGATGGAGGGGGGGGAGAGGGAAGAAGACTTCTTGCACTAAATTCATTGATCGCGATTTCTAATCCTATTTGGTTGCTTGCACTAGATGCATTGATTTCAGTGTAGATGTTGATTTCTAATGATATTTGATTGCTTGCTCTAGATGCATTGATTTCAATGTAGATGTTGATTTCAATCATATTTGATTGCTTGCACTAGATTCATTGATTTCACTGTAGATGTTGATTTCTAATCATTTTTTATTGCTTGCACTAGATGCATTGAATTCAGTGTAGATGTTTTTTAAATCTATTTGATTGCTCGCACTAAATACATTGATTTCACAGTAGATGTCGATTTCTAATTCTATTTGATTGCTTGCACCTATATGCATTGTTTTCACTGTAGATGGTGATTTCTAATTCTATTTGATTGCTTGCACTAGATGCATTGATTTCAGTGTAGATGTCGATTTCTAATCCTATTTGATTGTTTGCATTAGATGCATTGATTTTAGTGTAGATGTTGATTTCTAATCTTATTTGATTGTTTTCACTAGATGCATTGATTTCAATGTAGATGCTAATTTCTAATCATATTTGATTGCTTGCACTAGATGCATTGATTTCAATGTAGACGTTGATTTCTAATCTTATTTGATTTCTTGCACTAAACACATTGATTTCAGTGTAGATGTTGATTTCTAATCTTATTTGATTGCTTGCACTAGACACATTGATTTTAGTGTAGATGTTGATTTCTAATCTTATTTTATTGCTTGCATTAGATTCATTGATTTCAGCATAGATGTTTTCTAATCTTATTTAATTGCGTGCATTAGATGCATTGATTTCAATGTAGATGATGATTTCTGATTTGATGTAACTCAATGTATGATGGTACATTAACTTAAAGTGATTGGATTAACAATGTGCATTGATTTCAGTGTAAGCACAAAAAATGATTGACAATATGCATTGATTTTTGTGTTATAGTAATTCAACCTATTAATATTGGAGAGCAAGAGAGACAAGGTATGATGTTTACTACAATAGTTCGAGTTAAAGAATTGAATGGTTTACGATCTCAACTATCCTTTTCATATAATCGATATGAAAAGATGGAAAAACTAACAAATAATGTAAATATTTTGTAAATATGACCACTCATTAAAAAAAATCAAAATTACATTATTTCTTGACTTTTGCAAAACAAACTATAGATAAAAAAAATCATCAAAATATTTTGAAGGAAATAAATTATTTCAAACATTAGCAATGAAACAAATGATTTCAAGAGTAATCTTGATGCAGTAAATTATTAAAACTACTCTTCAAGATATATTTAGTAATACCCGGAGGGACACTATTAAGAATTATTAATTGTCAAAAGTTGCAATACCTAAAATTAAATGAAGTAAATGTCAATCCTCCTACAAATGATTGACAATATTGTTTCCCTTCTTCATCACCAACTAATTACTAATAGACAATTACTTACACATATAGAAATATGACACAACAATTGTAACATTCACAAACATTACCATCCAAATGCATAAACACACAAACCAGAATGACATAGTCATGTCAAACAAAGAAAACATAATGTAAATTTCAAAGAATGAAGTTTATCTCAAACATATGCATAATAATGATAATCTAAAAATGTGTCATTGTTGCCCTCAACTGGAACCAGTCTAGATCCATCTAACTCTAGATCTATCATGCGTCTAGAGGGATCAAATCAATCCATCTAACTCCATCTAACTCTGGATCTATCATGCGTCTAGAGGGATCAAATTGATCCATCTAACTCCAGATCTATCATGAGTCGAGAGAGATCAAATCCCTCGAGGTGCAAACCTTTCTTCAAATTCTACACTCCAAAAAGAAGGTTTGCACCTCTAGGGATTTGATCCACAGTTAGATGGATCTATGTTGGTCATATTGTTATAAAATATTTTGATTGTGAAATAGGTTATGAGTTTTAGGAATGTGAAATTGATAACCCATATCAATGGAAAAAGTGGGGCTCAATATCTATGGTTAAGAATCTTGTCATATTGTTATAAAATATTTTGATTGTGAAATAAGTTTTGTTTTTTAGGCATGTGGTTAAGCCATGGTATTATATCAAAACTTATTTACAAGTTAATAATATTCAAGGTAAAGTGGGGGTGAATTTCCATGTTTAAGAGTATTTTCATACTGTTATAAAATATTTTGATTGTGAAATAAGTTATGTTTTTTGGGCATGTGGTATTGATAAGCCATGGTATTGGCCCATGGTATTGTAACAAAGCATATTTGCAAATTAATAATATCCATGGTAAAGTGGAAGTGAATATCCATGGTTAAGAATATTTTCATATTGATATAAAATATTTTGATTGTGAAATAAGTTATGTGTTTTGGGCATGTGGTATATTTTTTACAAGTTAATAGTATCCATGGTAAAGTGGGGATGAATATCCATGATTAAAAATCTTGTATTGTTATAAAATATTTTAGTTGTAAAATAGGTTATAGTTTTTGGTATTGATAAACCATAATATTGTAACAAACCCTATTAAAAAATTAATAACAAAATTAAAATATAACAAATTAAATTTTATTATTTTTATTACTTTAACCTTTTATTTAATATTTAAATATTTACAATCATTCCGGATACTAAATTTATACTATTTTTAATTTATTATTTATTATTTTTATTATTATTTGAGTTAACATTTAAAAGTTTACTAACATTCATCCACTCATATTTTTTTTATTTTTATTTTTAATTTTAATTTTAATTTTTATTTTTTTTTTTAAACCACATTTAAAATTATTTACATACACTACATCTGCACATCTAACTGATCTGTAGAATGCCTCAAAACACAATAACCTTAATCATGATATCAACCCAATAACCTTAATCATGATTGTAAATATCATGTATATATTTTACAAATTAACTCCAACACTACTATGTTCCCGTGGAAGCTTTTTTTACGTTAAAAATTCAATATTTGCCTTACTGGAATTAAGGTATTGTAATTGGTGTGAACTCGGGTTTTCGACGGATCTCTATGTTTTTTTCAGAGGAAAAAAGCAATATATGTTATATTGAGAAAATATAAAGTTCAGAAATACATGGAGGAAGGATAGCCACAGGAAGGATAGCCGCATGTCCTGTTCAGGAACTACAAAAAGGCAGAATGTGGCATGTTCTGGAATACATGGGGTAAAGCCACAAACCGAAAAACCCAAAATAACCATAGATGGAAGAGAGGCCAGAAAGAGGCCGCGGAAATGGCTGCATATCGTGTACAGGAAATATAAAGAGGCAAAATGTGACATGATCAGGAATAACTTAGAGGCGTATAGCCGCAACCTGAAAAACCATGATAGCCGCGGATCAAGTTAGGAATACATGAAGGCAAGTAGCCAGGAGTGACCAGAAGAGACAGCAGAAAAATCTGTGGCCGCTGGAGCGGCAAACGGATCTCACACCATATGTGGACTTGGCTCCCTGAGTTTTTACCAGGCTTCGTCTGAAGAGCTGCATTTCGTGGGATAATTACGCTGCGTCTCCTTAATGGATTTCTCTCATATGTGGGTTCTCAAAATTTTACTCTGCCATGATTTTCATTCGGAACTGATCCAAAGAAACCAATCCCGAAGGAAAAATCATGATCTACATAACTCTGTACCCATACCCAGTTATCCATATTGAAAAATGCTACAACCATTATGCAATCGGAAGAGCAAAATAATGGGATTGTATGTTGGGCCAATGTGGGATCTTCAGTGTAGACTGCCTACAACCAGCTCTGTTAAAATTCAAGCCGATGCCAACGATAGTAACTCTGTCAGTGATGTTGATGATGTTACAGCGCTCTGCAACATTTTGCATATTACAGACAACAGCGTAGACTCTTCTACTTACGTTTCTCTATTACAGGGATACATTCGCAAAAGAGCCTTATCAGAGGGAAAATTAATCCACGCCCACATCAATCAAAGGGGATTTGCTGCAGACACATTGTTACACAATACGCTTATAAACATGTATGTCAAGTGCGGGAGTGTGGTGGACGCTCGCAGAGTTTTCGACCAAATGCCTGAACCAAATGTCTGTTCATGGACTGTCATGATCGCAGCATACGCAAGGCATGGTTTCCCTGAGGAGGCATTAATTATGTTTCGCCAAATGAGACGAACAGGCGTTTTACCCAATCAGTTCACTTTCGCCAGTGTGCTCCCAGCATGCGCGATCTTGGAATCTCTGGAGGAGGGTATGGAAATCCACGAAGAAATTACCAGAAACGAACTCCAGTCAGATGAGTTTGTGGCTAATGCCCTTGTAGACATGTATGCAAAATGTGGGAGAATAGAGACTGCACGCGATGTGTTTGAGAAAATGCCCAAACCAAACACGATCTCTTGGACAACTATGGTTGCAGGATATACACAGGCAGGGTACCTTGACGAGGCCCTGAATCTCTTTCATAGAATACCTCAAAAAGATGTGTGCGCTTGGACGGTAATGATTACTGGATATGCACAGAATGGGTTTGTCGACGAGGCCTTGAAACTCTTCAAAGCAATGCCTCACCGAGATATCATTTCATGGAATGCGATAATTGCAAGCCTCACACAGATTGGAAACAGTGTGGAAGCCTTGGAGCTTTTTCGACAAATGCAGTTGGCAGGTGTGAAGCCAAATTTGAAGACCTTCGCTGGTATTCTTCCAAGGTGTATCATGGAACATGGTATTGAGATTCATGGAAAAATAGTTGTAAGTGGGTTTCAGTCTAGCATCGTTTTGTCGAATGCCTTAATAGACATGTATGCAAGAAGCGGTAGAATAGAGAAGGCACATGTATTATTCGACAAAATGCATCAAAGAGATGTTGTTTCCTGGACAGCAATGATTGCAGGGTACGTGCAAAAGAGTTGGGACGAAGAGGCCCTGAAGCATTTTGAACAAATGAATTTGGCAGGCGTGAAGCCGGACTCAAAGACTTTTGCCAGTATTCTCCCAGCTTGTGCTAGCTTGGCAGCTCTGGAAGAGGGTAAGAAAATCCATGAAAAGATTATTAGAAGTGGATTTCAGTCTAATGTAATCGTGGTGAATGCCCTGATAGATATGTATGCAAAATGTGGATGGATGCAGAAAGCACGCGAGCTATTTGACGAATTGCATCGACCGGATGTTATCTCATGGACTGCAATAATTGCAGGTTATGCACACAATGGATCGGAATTAGAGGCCCTGGAACTTTTTCGCCAAATGCAATTAACAGGTTTGAAGCCAAACTCAAAAACCTTTATGATTATTCTCCCAGCCTGCACCAGCTTGGCCGCTCTAGAACAGGGTATGGAGGTTCATGGAAGTATTATTAAAGGTGGATTCCAGACTGTTGTAGCAGTAGCAAATGCCCTTATAGACATGTATGCAAAATGTGGGAATGTGCAGTATGCTCGTGAATTGTTTGAAAATATGCAAAGACAAGATGTTGTCTCCTGGACAGCAATGATTACAGGGTATACACAGAATGGGCAGGGGGAGGAAGCCCTGAAACTTTTTCAACAAATGCAGTCGACAGGTGTGAAACCTGACTCAATGACCTTTGCTAGTATTCTCTCAGCATGTGCCAGCGTAGCTTCTCTGGATCATGGTATGGAGGTTCATGAAAAACTAATTGGAAATGGCTTTTGTTTTGATATTGTTGTCGTCAATGCCCTTGTAGACATGTATGCAAAATGTGGTAGTATAAAGAAAGCACGAGAACTATTTGATAAAATGCATCAACGTGATATTGTCTCTTGGACAGTAATGATTGCAGGATATGCCATGCATGGTTATGGCAAAGAGGCCCTCAATCTGTTTGAAAAGATGAAGCACTTTGGCCCTCGTCCAGATCATGTCACTTTTGTTTGTATTTTGTCTGCATGCAACCATGCAGGCCTAGTGGACGAGGGCTATCGATATTTCAATTCCATGAGCAGCGACTATCACATGTCACCTACAATGGAGCATTATAGCTGCATGGTTGACCTGCTTGGTCGTGCTGGTCATCTAGATGAAGCGCGAGAATTTATTAACCACATACCAGTAAAAGTTGATAGTGCTGTGTGGGGTTGCTTGCTTGGTGCTTGTAGAATACATCATAATGTAGAGCTAGGCGAACGTGTGGCAGAACACATTTTAAAGTTGGATCCTAAAAATGCTGGATCTCATGTGCTTCTCTCAAATATATATGCTGCAGCCGGCAGGTGGGATGAAATCGAAAAGGTACGGAAAATGATGAAAGATAAAAGCATAAAAAGGACACCAGGATGCAGCTGGATTGAGGTCAATAACCAGATGGATGCTTTCGTTGTAGGAGACATGATAAACCCACGAACACAGATAAATTATAGAGAGTTGGGTACATTATCATAGTAGATGAAGGTGGTAGGGTATTTTTTGGGTACAAGTATTGTATTAAATGATGTGCAGGAGATAAAGGGAAAGGACATATTCTATGTCACCATAGTGGGAAGCTAAAAATTGCATTTGGGCTATTAAACACTTCCCCTGGAACAACCATTCAAGCAATAATTAGCCTTTGAGTTTGTGCTGACTCTCACTCTGCAACAAAATACATCTCCAGGAATGTTGCATCAGAAATTGTTGTAAGTGATTCTACTGAACAGTGATTTCAGGATGGACAGTGTTCCTATGGAGATTATTGTTGAGCCAAAGTGAAGTAAGCTTTAAACATATGCTTGCATCATACAAAGAATAGACATGTAAATATGGTAACAGGGCCAGTTTCTCATAAACGAAATGTGTGGACATCTTGCGCACCTTCAAAGGCCTTGAGGCGAGGCATCTAGGCAGGGAATGGCATTGAATGTTAGTCACTCTCTGGATTTATTATTTTGAGAAAAGTAAAGGGATGACAATGTGCATATCTGATATTTTAGACAAAACTTCTATTTTTCTTCCCATCGATGGCATCTCCTGCAGAGTAAGTTGGCTGCATTTGATTGCTTAAATGGATTATAGGACTGTGGTAGGCCATTTGGCTTGGAGTATAAAGTCTAAGGGAGCTCTATAGTTCAGATTCTAAATATCTTTGATAGCTTTATATTTCATCATTGGTGCTTATATATTGTCAATTGTTTATCTTTACTTCGAGAGAGAAATGACAGCTAATAGGTGTCACAAAAGTATCGCTGTCTACATTTCTTTAATGATCTTCCTAGGGTTTTGTTGTTAACTATGCTAAATGGACAGAAAGGTAAGGGAGAAACGCTAATGATGGTGACTATTGAAGTTCAATATTGTTGTATTCCAAGTGCAAGCATAGCCCTGCATGCATAACACTAAAATGTGATCACTTAACTAGGTCCACTGACTCCTTCAGGAAAAGTCAAAATCATATATTCAATATGATTGACTTATTAAGGTTGCCAAGCTTGCTTAGGGGTGTAATGAATAATCAACGAATTCTTGAATTTTGCAACTTCATGTGCAATGCTTTGCAGCCCATAGATTAGGACATAAATTAGTTATACGAACATTAAAGATCATATAAACACTGAGACAACACAAGAACTAAATTGCACAATCATAAGAGGAATTGTTTACTCTCTTATTTTAACATATAGCAATATATATGGATACATTTCTAGTGACAGGCCTCAAAGCTCTATTTTGGCTCAATGGTCAACTCCTACAACTCTATTACATTTACACTTGATTGTCTCACTGTATCCATGACATGCTATACTGACCTGATCCTCTTAGTTGCTATCCTATTTATTCTTACATTACCATATGATTGTAGCTGTCATCATTGCTTCTAAGTCTCCACATCACTTTGTCTTGCTTGACCATTTCATAATGCTCATAACTATCATGCGCATGTTTCTTTACCTTCCATGCATGACCTTAAGATAGCCTTGGGGCAATCACCATCGTGTGCAATCACTGTGTTTGTTGTTATTCACCTACCATGTATGCTCATTGTCATGTCCCTGCCATGCACACTTCTTTTTCCTATACTTGTACCTAATATTTTGTTGTGCTTTTACTTGGTGCACCTAACTCTTGTCACACACTCTCCTTTGATGTGCTTTCCTTGCTTGCACTTTTCTAGTGCATTATCATACTTAATGGAAGCTTCTACATTAACTTCCCCTTGCAAATAAGACATGTCCTTGTGTTGATCCATCATCTCCAGTTGCTTCTGCAATTGCTACTTCAGAAATCCAAGCATTGTTTGTGTTTGGCATGCTCTTCCACATAATTATACATTGCGTGTACCTCATGCTTAATGTTCTAATTACCTTCCATCAACTCCTTTTCAACCGACCACGGTTTCTTCTTTGGTTGTTGGTTGTGCTAAAATGCTTCTACGCTTTCACCCTTTGCATTTCATCTTGATTGACAATGGGATCTCCTTATTTGTACTTATACAAGTAAGTTACATTACAGATATACAATATGTCAATCTCCTTTTAGAACTTAACCTCAAATGCATGATCTTTGAACTTTAAATTGATTCTCTAATGTTTGATCTTTTTCACGTATTGTTTGTTGTATGCACCATTTATATAGCTCTTATTCGTTAGATGCACCATCATTAAATGGCCAATTGCCAAATGATTGAAATCTCATGTGTGCATTAATGCACATGTTATAGGCTACATTATTTTTTTTCAATATATCTTGGATTTACACGCACTTTCTCCATCCATTTTTTTTTTAGAATTAGAAGGGCTTTTTGTTAATCAAAGAAAAGCTTACATGTAGCCTGGCTTTTCAAAGTCTAGAAACTATCGTTTATCATAAAAGGACTACAAGTTTCGGCTTATCAACCAAAAATACTAGTAAATCTACTAATCAACAACAAACTATCTGAGACTGACAATGATAATAATTGCAACAAGAACATACTTATTCTCTAAAGATCAAGGATGAAAACTTCATGTTTTTTTGGGTTGAGAAGGAGGAAATGCCTCTGACATTAGCATGACTTTCCCTGAATTGACTGATTTTTCTCCATTTTCTTGGATCAAGGTCTTAATGCTCTTGTATCCCTTTTTTCTGTCCTCCTTCACCATCTTGGGGGAGTCTTTGAAAGATTGCGTATGAATTTGTAAATGGGGATTTGAAGAACTCAACCCAAATTGAGTGTTATTTGTATGACTCTTGCATTTTAGATATACCATGTAAATAGTTTTGATATGATGGTTTGACATGGATCACATATATCGAGGTAGACCCTTGCCAGAGCAATCAACGTGCATGGATCATCCATATCCATGTCTTTTGGGAGGTCTTGAGTCTCATCCTCCCCCATTACTAAGCTAGTTAGCTCCTTTGGTAGAGAATTTTGTTGATTACCTTTGGATTCTTTTTCTCAGGCTTTGTTGGGGGCAACAAAGATTTGAGAATACTTTCAATAGCTCATGGGGGGACTGATTGATTATCTTCTTGCATTAAGGTCTCATTCAACAAGGGGAGAGACATGAACTTATTTCCAGATATGAGATTCTAGCTAGAATTGGTGGCTCCTTGAGGTCTCAAATTCCTCAAAACCCTCTTGCTCTTTGTGAGTTGATTGATCTGTTGGTAAATCCTTTGCAATTAGAGGACAATCTCTAAAACGATATCCATACTCATGACAACACCTGCATCTAAAAGGGACACTTTTATAATCCAGTGTTTGTTTCCAAAGATTATCTTGATAATAAATGTCTATTGAAGCTAGAAGAGGCCGTGAAATAGTCATATATACACAAATCCTTGCACATGATGTGTATCTCTCTCTCTTGGTTGCCTTAGAAACCTTGACAAAGCTGACAATGGTATTGCCAATGCCTTTAAGGATTTCTTCCTCCCAATATTCATTTGGAAGATAAAAGAGTCAAACCCATATTGGGGTAGCAAGGACGTCTTCTTTCTCATGATTGTACCGCTCTATCCAAAATCACATGAAGAGCTCAACATTATTAAAAAGTAAGGGCCTCATTCGATCCTCCAAGCTGAAAAAAATTGTTATGAAGAATCCTTTTGCTCCTAGCTCCAAATCTATTTGCCCCTTGAGGTTCCATTTATTTTGGATGCAATTGATTAGGGACTTTTCAAAGGGCCGAAATCTGATGAACTTGTAGATTAGAGGATGATCTTGCATATATTGGATGTATTTTGCGATCTTATTGGATCTGACCTCATATGTTGGATTTTGCTCTGCTTTTGGCAGGCAATGCCCTTGAATTTTATTTTGCTAAAATGCTCCAAGCAATAGTTTCTTTGAGTTACCAGAATCTTAAGTTCCTCCAGTTGAGCTTTAAAAAGGATGTGAATGATGAAGAGTTTGGGAGGGGTTTCCAGCTGATCCAACATTCCTACTAACTCTCGAGACAATATGAGTGAAGGAGGGGGTAGAAGCCCCTCTTGTGGAATTGGCCATGAATGGCTATGCAAAAGAAACCCTAGGAAAGAGCCCTGGATGAAAAAATCCTCTACACTACTTTCTCCATCATTGTTACAAATGCCTTTGCATCATCACTTTTTGACATGCTAACTAATAAATTTACTAATTTTGCAATCCGTCTACGATTTTTCTCATACACAATTTTGAACGGTGAAAATCTTGTTAGCATGTTAATAGAGTTGTTATATGCAAACCTAGCCAACGAAACTTGATCCCACTATTTTGTCATGTCGAGCTAACCATATAGAAGATTTCCAAACATTGGTTCATCACTTTGATATGCCCCTCTACATAGGTGTGGTATGTTGAACTATATTGTAGCTTTATTTCCATTTTCCACAACATCCTCCAAAAATTACTAAGAAACCTTGTATCTTTGTTTGATACAACCTTCTTTGCATATCTATGTAATTGCACCACATCCTTGAAAGCTATCTCCACGCAATATGACACATCATTGTTCTTCTTGCAAGGCATGAAGTGCACAACCTTTAAAACCTTTTCTACCACAATAAATACTAAATCAAGTATGCAATGTGCTCTTAACAATGTAAGTATAAATACTTGGATATATGCTCTCAAGGCATCTTTGATTTATTTGTCAATGGTCTATACAATCATGTATTTTGATTCATTCCTTTTCCCTTTTGACATGCCCATCCATCCACAATTTGAATAGAGAAAACCTTGTTGACTTATTCACAGAAATATATACACACTTAGCCCAAAAAACTTGATCCCATTATTTTATCATGTCCAATTAAACATTTTAGAATATTTCCAAGACTTGACTTCACTACTTCAAGATGTCCATCTATATGAAGGTAACACGTTCAACCATGTCCATCTTCTTCCACAATGTCCTCAAAAAAATGACCAACAAACCTTATATATTTTCTTAATGTGATCATCTTTGCAAATCCATGCTATCACATGGCCTCCTTGAAGAATACAAGCAATATGTTGTATCAATGGTCTTTGGTCTTCTTGCCAGGCATTAAGTTTGCCATTTTCAAAAACCTATCAACCATACTGAACATTAAATAAAATTTGCAATTTGCTTTTGCACTCCAAATATTAAATCCATGCATAAAATTTCTTAATAGTGACAATGGTGTGTACAATCCTATGTTATGATTCACTCCCTTTTTCATTTGATATGTTTTACGTTACACCACAACTCCCTTACCCTCCTTCACACTTGACCAATAATATCTTTCACTCATTAGACCTTGTCTTTTCACTTCCAAAATGTCTTCCTCATTGATAGTTGTGCAACTCTTTTATCATTTTTGCATGCATCAAATCTTCTAAAATACACATACTTCCCTATGAACATATATACATCCTAAAGGCACCTCTCTAACCTCACTATTGAAATCCTACACATCTCTATAACTTGTCTGAAATCTTTGTGCCACTCATCCAAGTGCTTACCAATTATCCCACTCTTCATTTCTCCCAATATCAAGTCTGAGTACATTTGTGACATTGTTCTCTTTCTCAGATTTATGCTTCAACACAAAATTGTAAATTTGCAAAATCTTACCCATTTCATATCCCTATAGTTCCACTTGGCTTGGTTGTTAATAATCTTAAACCTTTGATAATGTGTATATAAAGAACTTGTGCAATAACAAATAGTGTCGCTTCAACACAAAATTGTAAATTTGCAAAAACTTACCCATTTCATATCCCTATAGTTCCACTTGGCTTGGTTGTTAATAATCTTAAACCTTTGATAATGTTTATATAAGGAACTTGTGCAATAACAAATAGTGTCTTTGATTTTTTAATGATTAAACAATAATATAAAACTCAAAATTATAACTAGAATATTTACTTTCTGTTTCATTCAACTACTCACTAAAGAATACTACGAGTGGTCATTCTTGACTCATTTTTCCAATAGACACAACAATTACATCACTATATGCTTAAAACACTCAAGTACACTAATGGACCACCTACACTTTGTTGTGTTTACATGCTCTACCAGAGTCCTTTGTGCTTTCATACACCTTATTATGGGCATGCATATCTTCTTGGTGTTTTTTTTTTGTTTTGTTTTGTTTTGTTTTGTTTTTTTTTTTTTATGAATTTTATATAGGAATTTGCTATTTTTAGATACGTAATGTTGAGTAAAATTGTAAATATTATTGTTAAGCGAAGAGATATTTTACAACTTAGTAGTGGGAGATGTAGCAGCTATAAAATGACAATTATATAAGAAATAATATTAATTGTACAGAGAAGTACTTTCTAGCTGTCTTGTCCTATCTTGTCATGTCTTATTTAACATTTTGACCTGGTCAAAGTACATGAATATAAAAATTAAATTAAATTTAAATAAAATAAATTAATAATTAAAGTAAAATAATTAATTTTGTGTTGGTAGTTTTTGGACTCTAGATTTTGAATATAATATTTTTTTTTTTTTAAATATAATATAATTTTTTTTTTTAATTTTTATTTTTTTTTATTTTTTTTAAGCCGCCTTCACAACCTTCGCTGCCTCCTCAGCCTCCTGCTGCTGGGCTTCCTTCTTCTCGATTGGCCCCTCCTCGTGACCTCCCACCTTCTTGGGCAGTCCCCTACTCTCTCTCCCCTCTCTCGGTAGCCTCTAGCTGCTGAGTTTTTTCCTTCATCATGCCCCATTTGGCAGGGGAAGACTCTTCTCCTCAATAAGGAATCGATGAGCAAGAAGCAGCATTTGCATCATTAATAGCAGAACATGGAGCTCCAAAAGCCAGGCCATCTACAAGCAAATTCGTGAAAAAGTTAGCTGACATACCAGAGATATCCTTACTTCCAAACCTCCCTAGGAAAGCTGCCATCTCTTTAGCTGAACGAGGATTGGTTGGACAATTTACAGGGTTGTGGCCCTCCCCCAGAGCGGTTCAAAAATGGGTGGAGAGAAACTGGAGCGCTAACATACAAGGGAAAATAGCTATCAGGTTCTGTGGAAGGGGATATTACACGTTTCTATTCGAAACTAAAGAAGACAGGAATCTAATATTCAGAAATGGACCATACTTCATGGATTCAAGAGGCTTGTACCTGAATAGATGGTCACCAGATTTCGACCCCAAGATGGACATCCCAAATGCTGTGCCGGTCTGGGTCAGGTTGCCTCACCTCCCCCTCCATTGTTGGGGCGACAAGTCGGTCAAAGCTATTGGAAATGCGGTTGGCAAGTATATAGACAGATGTGAGCCAAAAGATAACATGCACGCTTGCGCTAGAATTTGTGTGGAAGTAGACCTGGGGAAAGGGCTATCGTAGGCAATAAAAATCAAGGTGGATCAATGGACTCACATCCAACAGCTGGACTATGAGAAAATTCCTTTTAAATGCAAGGTATGTCATGAATATGGTCATTTTGCAAATAGATGTAGCAAAATAAAGGAAGTAGAGAATGCTGAGAATGTAGAAGCCCAAGAAAACACTTGGGAACAAGTAAAAATGAAGAAGCCTCATAATAAACAAGCTGCTCCGAACCCCACTCAGTCCCATGAAAACACTGCTTCAACCTCTATCCCTCCCATAAGCATGATCCCTTCAGTAAATCTGTCCCCCAATCCATTCGAACTCCTGGAAGAAGACCTGCCATCCCCTCGTTCTCCTACACAAGTCAATGCTCTAGCCATCATCTCATCTCCCACTCAAAGCTTATCCTCTCCCCCTCCCACCATTGACTGAATCCTCACTAGAAACAAAGTTAAAGAATCCAACAACGCTTTGGATCAGCCGAAAAAAGCTGGTAGGAAATCCAACAAAGAACTTAGAGACGAGGCAGCAACAAAGGAAATGGCCATTGGCACCCAACAGCCAATGGATTCCTTCTTCGGCAAACAGAAAGGAAGTGGGGAGAAAAATAAAAAGAAGGAAAAGGTCGGAATCCACCATAAAGCAAGTAAATAATGATTATGGTCTCTTGGAATAGCAGGGGTTTGGGCTCCACTCTCAAAATCAATGCAGCACGAGACTTAATAAAGCAGGAACAACTAGACATTTTAATGATCCAAAAGACCAAAATTAGCAATCAAGAGATTCAAAAATTGATAAAATCTCAAAAAAACTTTGAAGGAATAGCTATAGATTCCATTGGAGCCTCGGGAGACATTGGCATGCTGTGGAAAAAATGGAAATGGGAACTTGTCAATCAAAAACTCAACAACTGTTGGGTCAGGACAAATCTAAAAAACAAGAACACAAATGAAGAGTAAACCTTTATAAATATTTACTCTCCAAACCACTACAGAGACAAAGCTCTATGTTGGGAATCAGTAAAAGAAGAAGCGCAAGAAGTTCAAAGAAGTAATCTAGTCATAGGAGGGGATTTAAATTTGATACGAAACATAGATGAGAAGATGGGAGGCAATTACTTCAGCGATCCTTCAAGAGCAGCTTTGGAAGATCTTATAGTAGAGCACAAACTACTAGACATTCCTCCAAGTAATGGGAAATTCACTTGGAGTAATAAAAGAGCTGGAGCACATAATATAAAATAAAGACTAGATAGGATTTTGATCCAAGAGAATATAGCAGCAAGTTTTTTGTCCATCAAAAGCAAAATAGTGCATGCTTCAGCCTCTGATCATAAGCCGGTGGTGCTGATTTTGGACAGGTTGGAGAACCATGGACTGATCCCTTTCAAATATAGCAAAATTTGGGACATCATGGAAGATTTTGGTAAAATAATAAAGGAAAGTTGGGAAACAGAGGTTATAGGCTCCCCCCATTACGTTTGGGAAACCAAACTAAAAAATCTAAGAGCAAAAATAAAAACATGGGCAAGAGAAGATGCTCTTAAGGAAAAAATAAAAAAATAGAGCCGCAAAAGAAATTTGAAAATTGGAGCAAAGAAAAAGAAAACCAGCAAGACACCGAACAAGAATATACCCATGAAAAATATTTTCTTTTGGACCTTTACAAGCAAAGCAGGCAAGAAGAGGAGGAACTAAGGCAAAAGTCAAGATGCCTTTGGCTCAAAGCGGGGGACAAAAACATCGCTTTTTTTCAAAACAATCTTAAGATAAGAAGAGTGGGCAACCAAATCGAAAAAATCCAAGTGGAAGGACAGAAAATAAAGAGAAGGGAGGAAATTAAAGACGCAGCTCATAATTATTATAAAATCCTTCTATCAGCAGGGGATCAGTAAGTGGACAATGCAGATTTCCTTCAGCAAATCAGCAGCAAAATTAACAAACAACAAAACAGTGAACTTGAGAAAGAGGTTACAGAGGAGGAAATAAGAGAGGCAATTTGGAGCATGCACTCGGAAAAAACCTCGAGCCCGGATGGTTTCACCATTGCTTTCTACAAGAACCATTGGGATACAATAAAAAAAGATCTAGTTAGAATGATTAAGAACGTTTTCAAAAAAAATAAAGTGGGAGAAAACACCAAAGCTTCTCATTTGGCACTCATCCCGAAAGAGCCAAATCCTATCTCCTTCGATAGATTCAGGCCAATCTCCTTATGTAACTCCTCTTACAAAATCATCACGAAAATACTGGCAAATAGACAGAAAAAATTCTTGCCTTGTATCATCTCCAAAAATCAAGGTGGCTTTGTCCCAAAAAGGCAGATAACAGATAATGTAATTCTTGTTCAAGAAACCATTCATAGCAGCATCCAAAGAAATGAAAAGGGTATGGTCATAAAGCTGGATATGGCCAATGCTTTTTGATAGAGTAAGTCATCACTTCCTTGTTTCTGCTCTTCAAAAGTTCGACATCTCTACCAAGTTCATTGAGATCATTATGGCTTGCATCTCCAATCCTTGGATTGCTACATTGACCAATGGGAGGCCAAGTAGATACTTCCGTAGCACAAGAGGCTTGAGACAAGGATGCCCGCTCTCCCCGTTTCTCTACATCTTAATGGCGGAAACGCTAAGTATTCAGCTCGAAAGTTAGAGAGAAAAAAGGGAAATCACTGGTATTAGAATAGCTCGAGGGGTTAAAGAAATAAATCATTCGCTCTTTGCTGACGATACTCTTCTTATTGGGGGAGCTTCTAGTATTATAGCCAGGCGGTTCAAAAAAGTTCTAGATGACTTTCTTGCTGTCTCAGGAGGTCTCCTAAATAATAAAAAAATGCAGAATCTACACTTGGAATGTGCCAAATAATACTATGCAGAGGATCTCTCAAATTATGGAAATCCTGGTTCAGCTGAAATGGGGTCATTTCATATATCTTGGGTTACCACTGGCAAAAGAAGTGGTAAAGACAGAGATTTGGAACAAACAAATTGAAAAAATGAGGGGAAAAATACAAAGTTGGGGGATGATGTGGCTAAATCTTGCAGGCAGAACTATCTTAATTAAAGCTCTCCTTTCAGCTTTACCAATTTATCAGTATGCTATAATTTTGGCCCCAGCTAGCATACATAAGCAAATGGAGCTTATCATTAGAGGTTTTCTTTGGCAAGGTGGGAAGCAAGATTCCAAAAAATTTAGTCTTGTTCGTTGGGACCAAGTGACCCTCCCTTTCGAAAAAGGAGGCATCTCTATTAGACTCCCTAGTTCAACAAATAAGGCTCTTGGTATCAAGCTCGTTTGGCGAATGCTAAATGGGAAGGATCATTGGTGGGGCGAAGCTCTGTCTAGGAAATACCTCAATTGTCAGAGGTCAAAGATGCTTACTGAATTGATCCCAGATCGTCCGTGTACCCAAGTTTGGAAACTTATCAAGAAAATTATCCCTCAAATCAGAGAACATATTTCTAAGAACCCGGGGAACGGGAAAGACACTTCCATTTGGAATGATAGAATAATGGGGGCAACTCCCTTGTCTCAAAATCAAAATTTAAGAGGTCTGAAAGATTGGATGGAGGAGAAAGGCACAACCTCTTTATACTCTATCTCTGAGTGGGAACAAAACAGATGGACTGCTTGGAGAGAGCTGCCTCTTCCAAATAGACTGACAAATCAGTGGGAAGAGCTGAAGCTTCTGCTTACAGGAGCAGCCCCCATAAATAAAAAGAGCCAGGACAACTATATATGGGACCCAAGCGGAGGAAATTTCACTGTTAAATCAGGATACAACTTTCTCCAAAATTACAACAATTATGAAAATTGGAGCCTTTGGTCAGCTGTTTGGAAGAATGAATGCCTTCCCAAAATTAAATTTTTCGCTTGGACTCTTCTGAAAGGCAAGATCCTTACAACGGAAAATTTAAGGAAAAAAGGAATCCATGGGCCCTCTATATGTGTTCTGTGTCAAAAAGAAGAAGAAAGTACTCAACATCTTTTCTTGAATTGTGCCATTGCAAGGCATTGCTGGAAACAACTTATCAACCCCCTTAAAATGAACATTGACACAATTGAGCAGCTGTCAACTTTAAATAAGAATTGGGTACAAAGCTATCCATACGCTAAGAAAGCAAACTCTGCCATAATGCGAATTTGGAAGTGTCTCCCCTCCTCCCTTTGTTGGCACATATGGCTAGCAAGGAACAACTGCATCTTTAAAGGCAAAAAGCCAAACTCAGGTTCCATCTTAGCCAAAACTTGGGGACAAATTGCGGAGATGGTCAGTGCTAATGGAGTGCCAATCACGGACCAAAATAGTTGGCAGCAAGAAGAAAAGGATTGGTATAATAAAGCCCTCATTGAAGGCTCTACAAGGAACCAATCTCCAAAGAAAACAGGAAGAAACCTTAGAGATTGGAAGCTACGAGGAAATGAAAAGGAGATAGAGGGTTGGATCAAAAATCAAAGAAATCACATCCTTTTCTTTGATGGAGCTTCAAAGAATAACCCTGGAAGAGCAGGGGCAGGCGGGTTAATTCTCGATCAGAAAGGTGAGACAATTTCCTCCTATGAATGGGGGCTGGGGACTATGACAAATAATAGGGCGGAGGCTTACAACCTGCTAATGGGCACCAGCATCCTCAAAAAGCTTCAAGCAAAAGATCCCATCATTATTGGAGACTCAACAATTATTATTGCTGCTATGGAAGCAGGGAGAGACTTTAAAAACCAAGCCTTAAATAAAATCAAGCAAAGAATTTTGGACAATATCAAAATGTTGGGAAAGGTTGTTTTTAAGCACGTTCTAAGAGTCCACAACCAAGCAGCTGATACACTTGCCAACAAGGCTGTGGATAGGAGGGTTGGGACTGTGAAGGAAAATCAAGAAATCTATGACAAATCAATACCTTAATTTGTCCCCTCTGGAGGACCGGCCCAAGGTTCATTGCAAAGTCAACTACAATAATAAAAAAGAAGCCAACACTAATACGAAGAATCAGAAGGAGACCCCCCATCACATGACTGATAGGAAAATCTCAGCCTATCCGCCTTGTGCAGTGAGGAAAATCATCATCATGAAGATTTCCTTGCATCGTGATTTGCTACAGAGGAAATTTCGTCTTCAGGACCACAACAAAGCTGATATAAGTCATATCAATCACAGAGGTGCCCATACTGTTATGAAAGGTAAGTCGGGCAATTATGGTACTCAGGGGATCACTCCTGAGAAAGTAGAGAAGTATCACGAGAAGAGTATGCTCAATCAAGGTTATAAGAAGCATCCCGAGTGCAGGATACTCCATCAGAAGAACCACCTTAGCGCAGATAGAGTGAGAGAGCCTAGCTGTAGGCAAGCTCAAGAGAGTAGTGGGCCAAGTGTGTGGAGGAAAACTCGCAGCATCTTCAACTTGCAGGATTCGGGTAGAGGTAAGAAAGTGGTAGTTTCTTTCAGGGGCGATAATCCTTTTTTTATTCACCTTGTTTCGCATGTGGATTTTCACTGCAGCTTCATCATTGAGACCAGAGTGAACAGGTCCCGGTTAATTGCAATTTTGTTTAACATCTTTTGGCAGCTCTCTCCTCTTGCCACCCTGCCTTATAATACCGCCCTCTCTAATCAGATCCTGTCTCAGTCGAAAATATCCTACCTTCTCCCTTTACTTAATCAGAGAATTCATCCGGCCCCGGCTTCTTCTTCATCTTTTCACCACAGCTGTGCTATCGATCCTTCTCAAAATACCAGAGACTTTTGCGTGTACTGCCCCTGGTTGAACTACTCAGACCTCTCCAATCCTCTCAGAATCCCTATCTTCGGACAGCTCCAAAATATCAGACCCAAAAATCTCATCCCCTGCTCGTTCATCTCTCAGAAGAATTCTCAGAGTGTCTACAACAACAACAAGCGAATTCAGCTCTACTTGTACACCAAAAGGAACTCGCAAAAGGAAAAAAACAAAACCCAAAGATAGAGTGTTGCTGATCAACATTACAGCAAGCACAGAAGTCCCCAGCAAAAGAACAACAATAAAAAAAGTAGCACAGTTGCCAGGTCTTTAAAAATGTCTTGTAACCCTTTAGAGAAAGTGGAAAAAAATGATAGTTGTGTGTTGTGTCGCGCCAATAGATTCATGATCAGGCATTTTATCCAAACACTCAAAGATCTCCGCTCTAAGGTGAAGAGTGTGAACAATTACAAGCAAACCAAAATAGAGAAACAAAGAGCTGAGATTGAAGAATTGAAAGATATGTGTTAGCATCTTGAGGATGCAATGAATTATATAAATTCTCTGAATCAAAGTGAACAGGGTGAAACCTCTTCAAGATATAGCAAAAAGAAGGGTCAATACCCCGAGGAATTTGTTAATAAATTTTGGTGACCTGCTTGTTTTATTCCTTATATGCTTTGCAAATTTTGTTTGCTGCTTGATCAGTTTGTTCGGCAATATGTGTATCTTCTTTATCAATTTTTTACAAACAAGGTCTATTATGTTGAGGTAGGGACTGCGCTCCCCTTTTGCACCTCCATAAGACCTCTTGCAATCGAAATGTGATAGGACCTAGTCCTTTCCCTGTTGTTTTTATAATACAAAAGTACCTGATCTTGTTAATATATATATATATATATATATATATATATATATATATATATATATAATTAAAAAAAAAAAATTACTCATTTTTTATTGGGCTTATAGGTGCTTTCTAGAGGTGTAATGTAACATGACTTAATGTAATGTAAACATTTTGGCTACATAAAAATAAAATTAAAATATGGTTGAGATGTGTAATTTATTGTAAATATAATATAATGTAAACATTTCAACTAGGTGAAAATAAAATAAAAATAACCCTATAAAAATTAAATAATTAAAAAGTACCCTTGGTATTGACCCATGGTATTCATGTGGAATATAACCTATTTAAAGGGGAAATTAAACTAGATTAGATCCATTTTAGTTTGATGTTATATTTAGATACATAATTGGTTGTAGAAAATGATGGTGTTGAATCCATGTATAGGTAAAACATTTTTATGGATATGTTCAGGTTGGGCATTTGTATAGATTTATTTGATGACCTTTTGTTACGTTTCTATATCAACACATCATGTGTATATATGCATAGAAGCTTCATAGCTTCTTGAAGGCTATTCAATGATTTAGGAGGGTGTTTTTATTGCCCAACATACAAAACTCATTCTAATGGCTTATTTGATAATCAATTTAATATAATATATGTAATATATTCCCTTAATTTATATGTAATAATATAGTATAGAAATAGAGCTGAGATGGATTAATATTATTATCCAACTTTAAGGTCATGACCAAGTCGGACACCAAATTGGTGTATGAGACCCCCTTGTTTGTGGGACAAGGGATCCACCACCCTTCAACAATTTGATTGCTAAGCCTATGAAGACATACATACTGTTGGAAATAATACTGAGAGGGGGGGTGAATCAGTATTATCAGATTAATCAAACTTTTTAAATGCTCAGAAACATATACGCTACTTCAGTTAAGTTAACCAGCGTGTACACGCTACTGTGATGAAGTAAAACAGCGTATAAGAAGAAAACTCACAATTTAGTTAGCTTATTCTTCAATTAAGTGCATCAGGACATTATTCACCACATTAACAGTAAACATGTGCAGTATAACAGAACAGATAAAAAGCCACACACATGAACACCAAGATATAAGGTGGAAACCCAATGTGGGTGAAAACCACCTGCTGCAAGTTGTCTCTATCTTTCTTTAATATGAAACTTCAGTTTACAATCTTTTGTACTGGTGCAGCCTTATACCAGTACGCAGGCTACAACCTGCAGAAGGCTACAACCTTCTCTCGTTCTCCAAACTTCCTTGGAAGGGAGCTCCAACCCCCTTTGCTCTTGTACTAGCCAAGATACTAGTACGTAGGTGCTGACCTACAATCTTCCTTCTTTCAGATATCACTTTTCATACATTTTCAGACTTGGATATTCCTGAAGCACAACATTACAATCTGAAGACCACAAATCATTCAATTTCCACAACAGATCATTGAAGCATAAAACAACCAAACTTTGAATCACTGAACCACTGAACCCTGTCAATCACCAGTTACCAGAACACAGAGCAGACTGCAGAACTCTGCAATAACAGTCAGACCCCACTGTAAACCCAAAATCAAGCTTCAAAAGATATACGCTACTTCAATGAGCAAAACCCGCGTATACACGCGCTTTTACCGAAGCCAACCTGCGTACAGATCTAAAAATAACTTTCTCAATTTGCAGCTGTACCAGACATTAGTTAGATCCAAAACGTAACATTGCGACAATATGCAGATCTAGAAATACGCATAATCAACCATATCATGATAGTGCATTTCAAACCATTAGATCCCGATCTATCCTTAGATCTAGTCTTCCATCAACCGATGTGATCTCTCCTTGGCTTAGATCAAGCAACCCAGAACCTGCATATCAGATCTCTTTCTCTCTTAGATATTCAAGCCTTGTCGAAAGATGATTTTGCCTAATGATCTTCTTCTCCTTATATAGTCTTAGGCCTAGCTCAATACCAAGAGCCAAAACCATAGTAACACAATACCATCAACTTCAAAACTAGGGATCGACACGCCCGTCGAGACACAATGGTCCGAAATCATAGGCACAACTTCCAAGGACTAACCACCATGGACCAAAGGAACCTTTCCACATACACGCGCTTTTTATGAATCGAACTAGCGTGTACACGCGACTTGGGCTTAACGAAACGGCGTGTATGAGCTTCCTTGGCATGCTGTATACTGAGATCTGTCTTCTGATTAAGTTGCCATCACCTGTACCAACCTCTGAGCACCTGTACCATCCTCTGAGTGAGTTGCCATCAAGGACAACACTTGAATCATAATGCCAACAATCTCCCCCTTTGGACTTGATGGCAACCACCACACCAAGTCACTCTCCCCCTTTGACATCAAGGGCAAAGGGCTGTGCTCCCCCTGAGGACATGCTGATACCTCTGCTTGGCTGTGCTGACTCGTGCTCCCCCTGACAGTAGGCCAGATCTGAAAAAGATGTTCTTCAACAAGAACCAAGATTTATACACCATAAGGGACCTTCCTATCACCAAAAGACTCAATACATACATCCATACTCCCTACCAAGAGGGGACATATCAGAAACAACCAATTATATTACAGCATTCATCCCAGGCATAGTGGGGAAACCAACATAGGCCGTTACATGACCTTGACACCATAAAAGAGATATGACAAGAGAGATACATGACATAGAGACAACAGATCTAGACCAAGACTTAGGAAAGACACCAGCAGCATCTGATAAACATCTTGTTAGATCAGCAACCAGAATTTCTTTCTGAGCTCCTTCTCCTGAAACCAACAACCAAAACATCTGAATGCCAACAATGCTTTATGAGACTTTTGAGCTGCTCCCCCTGAACCTGTGCCTGTTGCACTCCCTGAAACTGTGCCTGAAGAATTCTGACATTCCTATTGCTGTTCAGAACTTCAGAGTTTTCCCTTGCTGTTCAGAACTTCATATACGCGTTTTATCCTGTATAAAACAGCGTATGTACGCGGATATTCTTTCTGCAACAAGCGTCCAGTATACACGCGACTTGCCTAGCATTAATCCGCGTGTATACGCTCATATCCCTTCCGTAACCTGCGTATACCAACTTTTCTGTAGAACAAACAAACTTCAACAACAGGATGAAGCATCAACTACTCCCAGCTTTTGTCTGAGATATTCAAAAGTTTCCCTGGGCAGTGGTTTTGTGAGAATATCAGCAACTTGCTCCTTAGAAGGAACATACTCCAACTTGACCTTCTGCTCAAGCACTTGTTCCCGAAGAAAATGGTACTTGATTGGTATGTGCTTGGTCTTTGAGTGCATGACAGGATTCTTTGAAATGCTGATTGCACTTGTATTATCACATAAGATAGAGACAGGTGGAGTGCAAGTGATTTGAAAGTCCTGCAAGGTCTGCATCATCCAAAGAAGTTGTGTGCAACAAGATGCTGCAGCCACATATTCTGCTTCAGCTGTAGATAAGGCAATCGAACTTTGTTTCTTGCTGAACCAAGATACTAATCTGGAACCCATGAAGAAAGCACCTCCACTTGTGCTTTTCCTATCATCCACACTTCCAGCCCAATCTGCATCTGTGTAAGCATGAAGAGTGAGATCAGTATTTCTAGGATACCATAAGCCATAGTTTTGGGTCCCTTGAAGATATTTGAAGATTCTTTTGACTGCCTGAAGATGAGTTTCCTTTGGGTTGGCTTGAAATCTTCCAACCATTCCTACTGCATGTGTAATATCTGGTCGAGTACCTGTCAAATAAAGCAAACTCCCAATCATGGATCTATAAGTGGGTTGGTGAACTGCTGCTGATTCATCATTTGCACTGAGGCTGCATCCTGTAACCATGGGTGTACATACTGGCTTTGACTCTTCCATGCCATACTTCTTCAAGATCTGCTTGAGGTATTTGGTTTGAGACAAGAAGATACCTCCTTCATTTTGTTGGATTTGCAATCCAAGAAAATATGTCAATTCTCCAAGAAGTGACATTTCGAATTCTTTCTGCATAACCAAGGCAAAGTTTTGACTCATGGTCTCTTCATTGCTGCCAAAAATAATATCATCTACATAAACAACAAGAATTAGCAATTTGTTATTTTCAACTTTTATATAGAGATTGCTATCTGCTGATCCTTTTGAAAAGCCTTGTTGGTGAAGATATTTGTCCAACCGATAGTACCAAGCCCTTGGAGCTTGTTTGAGCCCATAGAGTGCCTTTTTCAATCTGCATACAAGGTTTGGATCATTTCCAAGAATGAACCCATCTGGCTGCTCAATATATACTTCTTCTTCTAAGTCTCCATTCAGGAAGGCTGATTTCACGTCCATTTGAAATACCTTGAAGTTTTGAAAGCTTGAGAGAGCAAGGAACATTCGGATGGCCTCTAGTCTTGCCACAGGAGCAAAGGTCTCTTCAAAATCTATTCCTTCTTGCTGTGCATACCCTTTACAAACAAGTCTGGCCTTGTTTCTAATTACTTCTCCATTTTCATTTAACTTATTCTTGAAGACCCATTTTGTTCCTATTACATTCTTATCTTTTGGTCTAGGAACTAATTCCCAAGTGTTGTTCCTTTCGATTTGCTCAAGTTCTTCATCCATTGCTTTGACCCAACATTCATCTTTGCATGCTTCTTTCACATTTTGTGGTTCAATGGAGGAGAGTAGAGCCAAGTAGCTTGAAGCTTCTGCAAGTGTCCTTCTTGTTTGTACTCCTGCTTCTTTCTGCCCCACAATCTGAGTTTCTGGATGATTCTTTTGGACATATCTGGATGGAGTCTTCTCTTCTATTCTTGTCTGCTCCTCTGGTTCTTCTTGAGATTCTTCTTCTTCTTGAGGTTCTTCTTCTTCATCATTTCGCCTTTGAGAGTAACCTTCATCTTCTTCAATGTCTTCATGATGAACTTGCCTAGGAATATATCCCTTCTCATCAACCACTATATCAATACTGTCAACAATTCTGCCAAGTCTTTTATTGTAGCACTTGTATGCTTTGCTATGTGGAGAATAACCAAGAAGAATGCCCTCATCTGCTCTAGGTTCAAGTTTGCCAAGTTGCTCATCAGTATTCTTAATATAACATTTGCTCCCAAAGATTTTGAAATGCTTCACGGAAGGAGTTTTACCACTCCAAAGCTCATGAGGTGTTTGAGTGCTGTTTACTCGGACATTTGTTTTGTTAAGAATGATAACAGCAGCATGTGCAGCTTCACCCCAGAAGGTTGCAGGAGTACCTGATTCATCGAGCATAGCACGAGCCATTTGTTGGATAGTTCTGTTCATTCTTTCCACAACCCCATTTTGCTGAGGAGTTCTAGCTGTAGAGAATTCTCTTCTTATCCCATGTTCATCGCAGAAATCGAAAAATTCATTTGATGTGAACTCCCCACCTCTGTCAGATCTGAGGCACTTAATTTTGTGTCCTGATTCATTTTCAGCCAATGCTTTGAAGGATTTGAATTTTTCGAATGCTTCATCTTTGTGCTTCATAAGCCCTAACCAAACAAACCTTGAGAAATCATCAATGAATAATATCAGATATTCTTCTCCTCGAGGTGTCCTTTTCCTAAATGGACCACATACATCTGTATGGACTAGCTCAAGAGGCAAGCTAGCTGATCCTTCCTTTTCTGGAAAGTTAGTTCTGGTTTGCTTTCCAAACTGACAAGATTTGCATATGGTGTTGTCTGGAATTTTGATATCTGGAAGATCGCGAACTGCCTGATATTTGCATGCTTTTCTTATTTGTGAGAAGCTTAGATGTCCCAACCTTCGATGCCATAACCAGTGCTCTTCATCCTTGCTAAGATAGCATTGTTGTTGTCCTTCTTCAAATATGTACAGATTATTTGGAGTTCTTTTGCCTTTGAGAACTGTTTTACCTGTATCAAGATCACGAACAAGACATCCATTCGATCTGAAAATAACCTCGGTTTTTTGATCACACATCTGACTGACACTTAGAAGATTATGCTTCAATCCATCAACATACAAAACATTTCCAGCCTTGACCTTTTCTTTCAAAGGAGCAATACCTTTTCCTTTTATAGTTGCAGGAGTATCATTTCCAAAAGAAACTTTCTTTCCCTTTTCTAAAGTAGAATAAGATTCAAGTTTTTCTTTATCACCTGTCATATGTTTCGAACATCCACTGTCAATGTACCATAGATTTTCCTGTCCTTCTGCATAAAACGCTATCCCACATCTTTCTGTCTGAGGTTCTTTTATTCTCCATTTTTTGGTGCTCGTGGCTTGTTCCTTTTTCTCCTGAAACCTGCTCCTGCATTCAGATTCTTTATGACCAAAATTATTGCAAATAGAACATTCAACTTCATTTTCAAGAACCGAAAAGTTGTTATAGGTCCTCTTTGTAATCCCTGTCATACTTCTTTGTTTTTGAGCTTCCCTAGTCATGATTGTTTTATATGCAACACATTGAGCTGCTTTGTGACCAAAGTTATGGCAAGAAAAGCATTGTCCATTGAAGAAGCTTCTGCGGTTATTGAATCTACCAGCCAACTGATTGTAATTTCTATTTTCATCTATTCTTGTGCCAAACTGAGAAGATTTTACCTGTGGTTGGTTGTAGCTTTTGTTCACCCTTAAGAAGGATTGTCCCTGATAGTTTCTGTTTGTAATTCGTCCCTGCTTTACCTGATTATCTTCATTGTTCTTCTGCTCATTTCTTCTTGCTGCATCAAGATAACTCTTTGAGGTGGATGCTTGAGAGGTTTCTCCATTATAGCCCAAACCTGTCTTGTTTAGAGGAGACCGCTGCACATTGATAATCTCATCCAAAGTTTCAGATCCTTTGACAAACTTAAGATTAATAGCTTTTGTTTTCTCAATTTCTTTTCTGAGACCAACAATTTCACCTTCTAGTTTTTCAAGATGTTTTTCCTTTTCATCAATTTGAAATTGCAAAGTATCAATGATCACACTCTTTTCTTCTATGCATCTCTTGAGTCTAGTAATTTCATTATAGAGATTATCCACATCTACAGCATCCTCATAATCATCATCTTCAAATGCCATTAATAGCTTATATTTATTACCTTGTTCATCTTCATCACTGTTTGATAAGCCATCACTATCTTCATGGGTGTAGTAGCTTTTCTTATTTGCACTTTGTTTCTTATTCCATCTAGCAGGTTCTTTTCCTTTATCCTTATTAGGACATTTTGCAGCATAATGACCTACTCTTCCACAAGCAAAGCATTTGAAAGGTAGCTTACCTCTGAACCTTCCAGCACCCCTTTGAAGATTTCTGACAAAATTTGATTCTTCTTCCTCTTCTTCTGGAACATGGCTTGCTTCATAGTAATCTTCTTTTCTTGATGCCTTAAAAGCAGCTTCCCTTCTGTCTGATGGACCTCCCTTTCTCATTTCATAAGCAGTTAGAATTCCATGTAGCTGAGACATAGTGAGAACTTTGAGATTTTCCTTTTCTTCTATTGCAGATACTTTAGATTCAAACTTGGGGGATAATGATCTTAGAATCTTTTGAACTACTATAGTCTCTTTTATTTCTTCACCCAAATTTTTCATACAATTAACAATCTCATCTACCCGAAGAAAATAATTAGCCACACTTTCATCATTATACATCTTGAGGGTCTCATATTGAATCCTGAGAGTTTGAAGTTTAGCTTGCTTTACCTGTTCATCTCCTTCATAGCTAGTGATCATTTTGTCCCATATCTCTTTTGCTGATTTGAAGTGCATGACCTTCATGAATTCTGTTTGAGATATACTTCCTAATAGAGTACTGACTGCTTTTGCATTTGTTTCATATGCCTTTTTCTCAGCTGGATCTGTAGGAGTAGCTGAAGGAAAAACATAGCCTGTTTCTACAATGTCCCAAACTTCTGTACCAAGAGATTGAAGATATGCAGTAACTCTTACCTTCCAATAATTGAAATTTGTTCCATCAAAAACCGGTGGCCTGATTGATGCTTCTTTCTCGTAGTTGCTCATGATGAAAGATCTTCCTTCAAGCGATCAAGCTTCTCTGAAGGACCTGCTCTGATACCAATTGTTGGAAATAATACTGAGAGGGGGGGTGAATCAGTATTATCAGATTAATCAAACTTTTTAAATGCTCAGAAACATATACGCTACTTCAGTTAAGTTAACCAGCGTGTACACGCTACTGTGACGAAGTAAAACAGCGTATAAGAAGAAAACTCACAATTTAGTTAGCTTATTCTTCAATTAAGTGCATCAGGACATTATTCACCACATTAACAGTAAACATGTGCAGTATAACAGAACAGATAAAAAGCCACACACATGAACACCAAGATATAAGGTGGAAACCCAATGTGGGTGAAAACCACCTGCTGCAAGTTGTCTCTATCTTTCTTTAATATGAAACTTCAGTTTACAATCTTTTGTACTGGTGCAGCCTTATACCAGTACGCAGGCTACAACCTGCAGAAGGCTACAACCTTCTCTCGTTCTCCAAACTTCCTTGGAAGGGAGCTCCAACCCCCTTTGCTCTTGTACTAGCCAAGATACTAGTACGTAGGTGCTGACCTACAATCTTCCTTCTTTCAGATATCACTTTTCATACATTTTCAGACTTGGATATTCCTGAAGCACAACATTACAATCTGAAGACCACAAATCATTCAATTTCCACAACAGATCATTGAAGCATAAAACAACCAAACTTTGAATCACTGAACCACTGAACCCTGTCAATCACCAGTTACCAGAACACAGAGCAGACTGCAGAACTCTGCAATAACAGTCAGACCCCACTGTAAACCCAAAATCAAGCTTCAAAAGATATACGCTACTTCAATGAGCAAAACCCGCGTATACACGCGCTTTTACCGAAGCCAACCTGCGTACAGATCTAAAAATAACCTTTCTTAATTTGCAGCTGTACCAGACATTAGTTAGATCCAAAACGTAACATTGCGACAATATGCAGATCTAGAAATACGCATAATCAACCATATCATGATAGTGCATTTCAAACCATTAGATCCCGATCTATCCTTAGATCTAGTCTTCCATCAACCGATGTGATCTCTCCTTGGCTTAGATCAAGCAACCCAGAACCTGCATATCAGATCTCTTTCTCTCTTAGATATTCAAGCCTTGTCGAAAAGATGATTTTGCCTAATGATCTTCTTCTCCTTATATAGTCTTAGGCCTAGCTCAATACCAAGAGCCAAAACCATAGTAACACAATACCATCAGCTTCAAAACTAGGGATCGACACGCCCGTCGAGACACAATGGTCCGAAATCATAGGCACAACTTCCAAGGACTAACCACCATGGACCAAAGGAACCTTTCCACATACACGCGCTTTTTATTAATCGAACTAGCGTGTACACGCGACTTGGGCTTAACGAAACGGCGTGTATGAGCTTCCTTGGCATGCTGTACTGAGATCTGTCTTCTGATTAAGTTGCCATCACCTGTACCAACCTCTGAGCACCTGTACCATCCTATGAGTGAGTTGCCATCAAGGACAACACTTGAATCATAATGCCAACACATACTCTACCCCGCTCTAGTTTTGAACCCGCGACCTCTTAAGAGGAAACACATGCTCTTATCTATCAAAGTGAGTTGGGGTGAAGGGAGGAGATGGGGGAAATATTAGGTCAAATGTAATTATTACATTTTATCTAATATTTATGCCTAGTTTCCCCTCAAATTGTCTACTTTTTATTGTAATTTTTCTTTATTTTTGAAGTTTAAAAGTAAACAAACTTAACTATAAAATTAGCACGGATGAGGGGAAATATTGAGTAATATGTAATATCTAGGCTGTGATGTGAAATATTAAGTAAAATGTAATAATATTGCATTTTAATTAGTAATTACCCCCACCTTGGCCACTTTTTATTGGGTGGAAATGGTAATATATATTGGCTAAAATATAATACTATAATATTATATTTTATACAAGATTTCCTCTCACCCCATCCACTTTTTATTAAATTTTTTTTTTTTATATTTGAGGTTCATAAGTAAACTTAACTTCTATGTAAATATTTGATCCCAGTATGGTAGAGATGTTGTAATGTTTAACATTTTGACTCAGTCAAAATAAAATAAATTTAAAAATAATAAGATAAAGTAAAAACATAAAATTAATATTTATAATTATAATTATTTATAATTAATAATTAAAGTTGCCTAGATCCATCAATGGACCAAATTTTTGGAGATGCAAACATATTTTAAAGTGAAAAGAGATTTGATCCCTCTTGGCCCTTGGTAGATTCAAAGTTAAAGATGGATCTAGTTTGCTAATAATAAAACATAATGTCATTTCAATTAAATAAGTAATACAAATAATAAATCGATTCAATTTGTTTTATTATAATTTTATTTTTATTAATAAAATTATAACTATTTTTTAATTAAAAAGCCATAATATGTATATTACATTAAGATAAATTTAAATACTAATAATTCATATTCCTTACCATGATATTTCATACTATATAATTAATAAATATATAAAAACTTAATAAATTTAATTAATAAACATATAATTAGAAATAATAATATTTTATATAGAAAGATGTGAAATATATATAAAATATAAATATTATATATAAATTAAGATCCATTTACCATATAAATTAAAATAATAATTTATATTCATAATCATTATCTTTTAGAACTTTATATTTAAATTTAATTAATAAGCATATAAAAACTTATTACTTACAATAAACACTCTCTCTCACATTGAAAAACCTATATAGATCATCTTAAGCACTGATCTAATATGAGCGGAAAGGGATAAAATTTCTTCACATGCAAACTTTTTTAGAATACAAAATACAACTTGTAATTTTTCATTGTTTAAATTGCATTTTTAAATCCTATATAGAGTATATGGAAGACCAAATTGTAAAATCTTTAGACCATTTGAAATGTTTTATCCATAAAAACTTATTTTTTACTTCTAATTACTTTACATCATATTCATTTTTTTATTTTATTATAGCTAACATTACTTTTGTATTTAGAGGGTATTTTATTTTTTATTTTAAGAGAGACACATGTCAACTCAACTACACATTGTACACTAATATACTTACACATCCCCTCATACTAGGATGTAGAATGAGCCTCTTGGCTCAATAATTTTAAAAGAATTGTAAAGCTTGTTTAAATTGCATTTTTAAATCCTATATAGAGTATATGGAAGACCAAATTGTAAAATCTTTAGACCATTTGAAATGTTTTATCCATAAAAACTTATTTTTTACTTCTAATTACTTTACATCATATTCATTTTTTTATTTTATTATAGCCAACATTACTTTTGTATTTAGAGGGTATTTTATATTTTATTTTAAGAGGGACACATGTCAACTCAACTACACATTGAACACTAATATACTTACACATCCCCTCATACTAGGATGTAGAATGAGCCTCTCGGTTCAATAATTTTAAAAGAATTGTAAAGCTTGTCAAAGAAAAATGCTAAGCCCAAATAATATAAATAAATAATATTATTAAGAACCAACATAGATCTATATTAACTCTATATCTACCAAGCACCCAGAGGAATCAAATATCTCCGGGTGAAAACCTTTCCCCAAGTTTTACACTCACAAAATGATTTGCATCTCGAGAGATTTGATAATGTTGACACTTGGAAGATCGAGAGTTAAGATCGATCTATGTTAATAAATATAAATGTAGAGAAATATAAAGAGTAAATTTTATTGTAAATATAAATGTAAAGAAATATAAAGAGTCATAGTTAGATAGGAAGAGTAATTTGAACATTGGAATATGAAACCAAATCTTACTTTACTTTTTATTAATATATGGACGACCTTAATAAAATTCAATAATCCTAGGATAATTTTAACTCCATGATTCCCATGTACAAAAACACCTCTACAGATTGATCACTCTAAATTATAATGTAATAATTACATTTGACCTAATATTTCCCCCATCTCCTCCCTTCACCCCAACTCACTTTGATAGATAAGAGCATGTGTTTCCTCTTAAGAGGTCGCGGGTTCAAAACTAGAGCGGGGTAGAGTATGTATGTCTTCATAGGCTTAGCAATCAAATTGTTGAAGGGTGGTGGATCCCTTGTCCCACAAACAAGGGGGTCTCATACACCAATTTGGTGTCCGACTTGGTCATGACCTTAAAGTTGGATAATAATATTAATCCATCTCAGCTCTATTTCTATACTATATTATTACATATAAATTAAGGGAATATATTACATATATTATATTAAATTGATTATCAAATAAGCCATTAGAATGAGTTTTGTATGTTGGGCAATAAAAACACCCTCCTAAATCATTGAATAGCCTTCAAGAAGCTATGAAGCTTCTATGCATATATACACATGATGTGTTGATATAGAAACGTAACAAAAGGTCATCAAATAAATCTATACAAATGCCCAACCTGAACATATCCATAAAAATGTTTTACCTATACATGGATTCAACACCATCATTTTCTACAACCAATTATGTATCTAAATATAACATCAAACTAAAATGGATCTAATCTAGTTTAATTTCCCTTTAAATAGGTTATATTCCACATGAATACCATGGGTCAATACCAAGGGTACTTTTTAATTATTTAATTTTTATAGGGTTATTTTTATTTTATTTTCACCTAGTTGAAATGTTTACATTATATTATATTTACAATAAATTACACATCTCAACCATATTTTAATTTTATTTTTATGTAGCCAAAATGTTTACATTACATTAAGTCATGTTACATTACACCTCTAGAAAGCACCTATAAGCCCAATAAAAAATGAGTAATTTTTTTTTTTATATATATATATATATATATATATATATTAACAAGATCAGGTACTTTTGTATTATAAAAACAACAGGGAAAGGACTAGGTCCTATTACATTTCGGTTGCAAGAGGTCTTTTATGGAGGTGCAAAAGGGGAGCGCAGTCCCTACCTCGACATAATAGACCTTGTTTCTAAAAAATTGATAAAGAAGATACACATATTGCCGAACATACTGACCAAGCAGCAAACAAAATTTGCAAAGCATATGAGGAATAGAACAAGAAGATCACCAAAATTGATTAACAGATTCCTCGGGGTATTGACCCTTCTTTTTGCTATATCTTGAAGAGGCTTCACCCTGTTCACTTTGATTCAGAGAATTTATATAATTCACTGCATCCTCAAGATGCTGACATTTATCTTTCAATTCTTCAATCTCAGCTCTTTGTTTCTCTATTTTGATCTGCTTGTAATTGTTCACACTCTTCATCTCAGAGCGGAGATCTTTGAGTGTTTGGATAAAATGCCCGATCATGAATCTATTGGCGCGACACAACGCACAACTATCATTTTTTTCCACTTTTTCTAAAGGATTACAAGACATTTTTAAAGACCTGGCAACTGTGCTACTTTTCTTATTGTTGTTCTTTTGCTGGGGACTTCTGTGCTTGCTGTAATGTTGGTCAGCAACACTCTGTCTTTGAGTTGTGTTTTTTTCCTTTTGCGAGTTCCTTTTGGTGTACAAGTAGAGCTGAATTCGCTTGTTGTTGTTGTAGACACTCTGGGACTACTTCTGAGAGATGAACGAGCAGGGGATGAGAATTTCGGGTCTGATAGTTTGAAGCTGTCCGGAGGTAGGGATTCTGAGAGGACTAGAGAGGTCTGAGTAGTTCAACCAGGGGCAGTACACACAAAAGTCTCTGGTATTTTGAGAAGGATCAATAGCACAGCTGTGGTGAAAAGAGGAAGAAGAAGCCGGGGCCGGAAGGATTCTCTGATTAAGCAGAGGGAGAAGGTAGGATCTTTTCAACTGAGACAGGATCTGATTAGAGAGGGCGGTATTATAAGGCAGGGTGGCAAGAGGAGAGAGCTGCCAACAGATGTTAAACAAAGTTGCAATTAACCGAGACCTGTTCACTCTGGTCTCAATGTTGAAGCTGCAGTGAAAATCCACATGCGAAACAAGGTGAATAAAAAAAGGATTATCGCCACTGGAAGAAATTGCCACTTTCTTACCTCTACCCGACTCCTGCGAGTTGAAGATGCTGCGAGTTTTCCGCCACACACTTGGCCCACTACTCTCTTGAGCTTGCCTACAGCTAGGCTCTCTCACTTTATCTGCACTAAGGTGGTTCCTCTGATGGAGTATCCTGCACTCGGGATGCTTCTTATAACCTTGATTAAGCATACTCTTCTCGTGATACTTCTATACTCTCTCAAGAGTGATCCCCTGAGTACCATAATTGCCCGACTTGCCTTTCATAACAATATAGGCACCTCTGTGATTAATATGACTTTTATCGGCTTTGTTCTGGTCCTGAAGACGAAATTTCCTCTGCAACAAATCACGATGCAAGGAAATCTTCATGATGATGATTTCCTCACTGCACAAGGCGGATAGGCTGAGATTTTCCTATCAATCATGTGATGGGGGGTATCCTTCTAATTCTTCATATTAGTGTTGGCTTCTTTTTGGTTATTGTAGTTGGCTTTGCAATTAGCCTTGGGCCGGTCCTCCAGAGGGGACAAATTAAGGTATTGATTTGTCATAGATTTCTTGATTTTCCTTCACAATCCCGACCCTCCTATCCACAGCCTTGTTGGCAAGTGCATTAGCTGCTTGGTTGTGGACTCTTAGAACGTGCTTAAAAACAACCTTTCCCAACATTTTGATATTGTCCAAAATTCTTTGCTTGATTTTATTTAAGACTTGGTTTTTAAAGGCTCTCCCTGCTTCCATAGCAGCGATAATAATTGTTGATTCTCCAATAATGATGGGATCTTTTGCTTGAAGCTTTTTGAGGATGCTGGTGCGCATTATTAGGTTGTAAGCCTCCGCCCTATATTTGTCAAAGTCCCCAGCCCCCATTCATATGAGGAAATTGTCTCACCTTTCTGATCGATAATTAACCCACCTGCCCCTGCTCTTCCAGGGTTGTTCTTTGAAGCTCCATCAAAGAAAAGGATGTGATTTCTTTGATTTTTGATCCAACCCTCTATCTCCTTTTCATTTCCTCGTAGCTTCCAATCTCTAAGGTTTCTTCCTATTTTCTTTGGAGAACGGTTCATTGTAGAGCCTTCAATGAGGGCTTTGTTATACCAATCCTTTTCTTCTCACTGCCAACTATTTTGGTCCGTGATTAGCACTCCATTAGCACTGACCATTTCCGCAATTTGTCCCCAATTTTTGGCTAAGATGGAACCTGAGGTTCGGTTTTTGCCTTTAAAGATGCAGTTGTTCCTTGCTAGCCATATGTGCCAACAAAGGGAGGAGGGGAGACACTGCCAAATTCGCATTATGGCAGAGTTTGCTTTCTTAGCGTATGGATAGCTTTGTGCCAATTTCTTATTTAAAGTTGACCGCTGCTCAATTGTGTCAATATTCATATTTAGGGGGTTGATAAGTTGTTTCCAACAATGCCTTGCAATGGCACAATTCAAGAAAAGATGTTGAGTACTTTCTTCTTCTTTTTGGCACAGAACACATATAGAGGGCCCATGGATTCCTTTTTTCCTTAAATTTTCCGTTGTAAGGATCTTGCCTTTCAGAAGAGTCCAAGTGAAAAATTTAATTTTGGGAAGGCATTCATTCTTCCAAAAAGCTGACCAAAGGCTCCAATTTTCATAATTGTTGTAATTTTGGAAAAAGTTGTATCCTGATTTAACAGTGAAATTTCCTCTGCTTGGGTCCCATATATAGTTGTCCTGGCTCTTTTTATTTATGGGGGCTGCTCCTGAAAGCAGAAGCTTTAGCTCTTCCCATTGATTTGTCAGTGTATTTGGAAGAGGTGGCTCTCTCCAAGCAGTGCATCTATTTTGTTCCCACTCTGAGATAGAGTATAAAGAGGTTGTGCCTTTCTCCTCCATCCAATCTTTCAATCCTCTTAAATTATGATTTTGAGACAAGGGAGTTTCCCCCATTATTCTATCAGTCCAAATGGAAGTGTCTTTCCCGTTCCCCAGGTTCTTAGAAATATGGTCTCTGATTTGAGGGATAATTTTCTTGATAAGTTTCCAAACTTGGGTACACGGACAATCTAAGATCAAATCTGTAAGCATCTTTGACCTCTGACAATTGAGGTATTTCCTAGACAGAGCTTCGCCCCACCAATGATCCTTTCCATTTAGCATTCGCCAAATGAGCTTGATACCAAGAGCCTTATTTGTTGAACTAGGTACTCTAATAGAGATGCCACATTTTTCGAAAGGGAGGGTCACTTGGTCCCAACGAACAAGACTAAACTTTTTGGAATCTTGCTTCCCACCTTGCCAAAGAAAACCTCTAATGATAAGCTCCAATTGCTTATGTATGCTAGCTGGGGCCAAAATTATAGCATACTGATAAATTGGTAAAGCTGAAAGGAGAGCTTTAATTAAGATAGTTCTGCCTGCAAGATTTAGCCACATCATCCCCCAACTTTGGATTTTTCCCCTCATTTTTTCTATTTGTTTGTTCCAAATCTCTATCTTTACCCCTTATTTTGCCAGTGGTAACCCAAGATATATGAAATGACGCCATTTCAGCTGAACCGGGATTTCCATAATTTGAGAGATCCTCTGCATAGTATTATTTGGCACGTTCCAAGTGTAGATTCTGCATTTTTTATTATTTAGGAGACCCCCTGAGACAGCAAAAAAGTCATCTAGAAATTTTTTGAATCGCCTGGCTATAATACTAGAAGCTCCCCCAATAAGAAGAGTATCGTCAGCAAAGAGCAAATTATTTATTTATTTAACCCCTCGAGCTATTCTATTACCAGTGATTTCCCTTTTTTCTCTCTAACTTTCGAGCTGTATACTTAGCGTTTCCGCCATTAAGATGTAGAGAAACGGGGAGAGCAGGCATCCTTCTCTCAAGCCTCTTATGCTACGGAAGTATCTACTTGGCCTCCCATTGATCAACGTAGCAATCCAAGGATTAGAGATGCAAGCCATAATGATTTCAATGAACATGGTAGAGATGTCGAACTTTTGAAGAGCAACAACAAGGAAGTGATGACTTACTCTGTCAAAAGCATTGGCCATGTCCAGCTTTATGACCATACCCTTTTCATTTCTTTGGATGCTGCTATGAATGGCTTCTTGAACAAGAATTACATTATTTGTTATCTGCCTTTTTGGGACAAAGCCACCTTGGTTTTCAGAGATGATACAAGGCAAGAATTATTTCAGTCTATTTGCCAATATTTTCGTGATGATTTTGTAGAAGGAGTTACATAAGGAGATTGGCCCGAATCTATCGAAGGAGATAGGATTTGGCTCTTTCGATATGAGTGCCAGATAAAAAGTTTTGGTGTTTTCTCCCACTTTACTTTTTTTGAAAACGTTCTTAATCATTCTAACAAGATCTTTTTTTATTGTCTCCCAATGGTTCTTGTAGAAAGCAATGGTGAAACCATCCGGGCTCGAGGTTTTTTCCGAGTGCATACTCCAAATTGCCTCTTTTATTTCCTTCTCTGTAACCTCTTTCTCAAGTTCACTGTTTTGTTGTTTGTTAATTTTGCTGCTGATTTGCTGAAGGAAATCTGCATTGTCCACTTACTCATCCCCTGCTGATAGAAGGATTTTATAATAATTATAGCTGCGTCTTTAATTTCCTCCCTTCCCTTTATTTCCTGTCCTTCCACTTGGATTTTTTCGATTTGGTTGCCCACTCTTCTTATCTTAAGATTGTTGTGAAAAAAAGCGGTGTTTTTGTCCCCCGCTTTGAGCCAAAGACATCTTGACTTTTGCCTAAGTTCCTCCTCTTCTTGCCTGTTTTGCTTGTAAAGGTCCAAAAAAAAATATTTTTCATGGGCATATTCTTGTTCGGTGTCTTGCTGATTTTCTTTTTCTTTGCTCCAATTTTCAAATTTCTTTTGCAGCTCTATTTTTTTATTTTTTCCTTAAGAGCATTTTCTCTTGCCCATGTTTTTATTTTTGCTCTTACATTTTTTAGTTTGGTTTCCCAAACGTAATGGGGGGAGCCTATAACCTCTGTTTCCCAACTTTCCTTTATTATTTTACCAAAATCTTCCTTGCTGTCCCAGATTTTGCTATATTTGAAAGGGATCGGTCCATGGTTCTCCAACCTATCCAAAATCAGCACCACCGGCTTATGATCAGAGGCTGAAGCGTGCACTATTTTGCTTTTGATGGACAAAAAGCTTGCTGCTATATTCTCTTGGATCAGAATCCTATCTAGTCTTTCCTTTATATTATGTGCTCCTGTTCTTTTATTACTCCAAGTGAATTTCCCATTACTTGGAGGAATGTCTAGTAGTTTGTGCTCTTCTATAAGATCTTCCAAGGCTGCTCTTGAAGGATCGCTGAAGTAATTACCTCCCAGCTTCTCATCTATATTTCGTATCAAATTTAAATCCCCTCCTATGACTAGATTACTTCTTTGAACTTCTTGTGCTTCTTCTTTTACTGATTCCCAACATAGAGCTTTGTCTCTGTAGTGGTTTGGAGAGTAAATATTTATAAAGGTATACTCTTCATTTGTGTTCTTGTTTTTTAGATCTGTCCTGACCCAACAGTTGTTGAGTTTTTGATTGACAAGTTCCCATTTCCATTTGTTCCACAGCGTGCCAATACCTCCTGAGGCTCCAATGGAATCTATAGCTATTCCTTCAAAATTTTTTTGAGATTTTATCAATTTTTGAATCTCTTGATTGCTAATTTTGGTCTCTTGGATCATTAAAATGTCTGGTTGTTCCTGCTTTATTAAGTCTCGTGCTGCATTGATTTTGAAAGTGGAGCCCAAACCCCTGCTATTCCAAGAGACCATAATCATTATTTACTTGCTTTATGGTGGATTCCGACCTTTTCCTTCTTTTTATTTTTCTCCCCACTTCCTTTCTTTTTGCCGAAGAAGGAATCCATTGGCCGTTGGATGCCAATGGCCATTTCCTTTCTTGCTGCCTCGTCTTTAAGTTTTTTGTTGGATTTCCTACCAGCTTTTTTCGGCTGATCCAAAGCGTTGTTGGATTCTTTAACTTTGTTTCTAGTGAGGATTCAGTCAATGTGGGAGAGGGAGAGGATAAGCTTTAAGTGGGGGATGAGATGATGGCTAGAGCATTGACTTGTGTAGGAGAACGAGGGGATGGCAGTTCTTCTTCCAGGAGTTCGAATGGATTGGGGGACAGATTTACTGAAGGGATCATGCTTATAGGAGGGATAGATCCATTTACCATATAAATTAAAATAATAATTTATATTCATAATCATTATCTTTTAGAACTTTATATTTAAATTTAATTAATAAGCATATAAAAACTTATTACTTACAATAAACACTCTCTCTCACATTGAAAAACCTATATAGATCATCTTAAGCACTGATCTAATATGAGCGGAAAGGGATAAAATTTCTTCACATGCAAACTTTTTTAGAATACAAAATACAACTTGTAATTTTTCATTGTTTAAATTGCATTTTTAAATCCTATATAGAGTATATGGAAGACCAAATTGTAAAATCTTTAGACCATTTGAAATGTTTTATCCATAAAAACTTATTTTTTACTTCTAATTACTTTACATCATATTCATTTTTTTATTTTATTATAGCCAACATTACTTTTGTATTTAGAGGGTATTTTATTTTTTATTTTAAGAGAGACACATGTCAACTCAACTACACATTGTACACTAATATACTTACACATCCCCTCATACTAGGATGTAGAATGAGCCTCTTGGCTCAATAATTTTAAAAGAATTGTAAAGCTTGTTTAAATTGCATTTTTAAATCCTATATAGAGTATATGGAAGACCAAATTGTAAAATCTTTAGACCATTTGAAATGTTTTATCCATAAAAACTTATTTTTTACTTCTAATTACTTTACATCATATTCATTTTTTTATTTTATTATAGCCAACATTACTTTTGTATTTAGAGGGTATTTTATATTTTATTTTAAGAGGGACACATGTCAACTCAACTACACATTGAACACTAATATACTTACACATCCCCTCATACTAGGATGTAGAATGAGCCTCTCGGTTCAATAATTTTAAAAGAATTGTAAAGCTTGTCAAAGAAAAATGCTAAGCCCAAATAATATAAATAAATAATATTATTAAGAACCAACATAGATCTATATTAACTCTATATCTACCAAGCACCCAGAGGAATCAAATATCTCCGGGTGAAAACCTTTCCCCAAGTTTTACACTCACAAAATGATTTGCATCTCGAGAGATTTGATAATGTTGACACTTGGAAGATCGAGAGTTAAGATCGATCTATGTTAATAAATATAAATGTAGAGAAATATAAAGAGTAAATTTTATTGTAAATATAAATGTAAAGAAATATAAAGAGTCATAGTTAGATAGGAAGAGTAATTTGAACATTGGAATATGAAACCAAATCTTACTTTACTTTTTATTAATATATGGACGACCTTAATAAAATTCAATAATCCTAGGATAATTTTAACTCCATGATTCCCATGTACAAAAACACCTCTACAGATTGATCACTCTAAATTATGTCTCTTGTACTATAGTAGCAATGTGTTCCTTCCATTTTTACATCAGATCTCTACCTTCTTTTGTGTCTAACATTATTCATGATATGCATTTCTTCTCCCCTCATTCTCTACGTCCAATATTTCCTCATTATGCGCAATCCAAACTTGACAAACACTATCTATGTTCTCTTCATGTGTAGAGTGAAGCTTGATGTCAGAGGAAAAACCTTCAAAACCACAATGTTATTGCTCTCACAACACTTCTCCATATCGGTGGTGGCCTTTCTAGTGGCACATGCTTTCTCTTTATTAGCACATCACCTCCACCATCGGATTACGATCTAGCCACTCCAAGACGTCAGCTCCTGTCTTTCTTCTCGCATCTACTAGGATAACCCTTAACCATGTTGTAAGCATAGATCTCCATTAAGTTTCTTGCTCCACTCACAAAAATGCTTGATTTTCCCAATTATGTTCAACTGTCTATTACACGATCCAATGATTTTTTAATGAGGATCTACCCTATTACTGGCTATCAAAATATATTATGTTGATAATAATGTCAAGTAAGGCTGACAAGAGATGCCATAGAAGAAATCATGTGAATGACTGAGTTCTCCATACACAACATCCTCCTCCCATTGATTATATATTTAGAGCCATCCTAATGTGACAGGATGAAGAATTTCACCTCACACTTAAGGATCTACATCAACCTCATTATTGAGAAATTGTAGTTGCAGTCGGTATTTTCATCATCAAAATCAAAGGAGAAATTAATTGGTTTCTAACTGTCCAAGTCAACCCTAGTTTGATAGGTCGGCCCCACCTCATGAAGGGGTTTGACCCATGGTCAAAACCCCTCCAATTAGACGTGTATGTATTAGCAAGAGACTCACCTCATTTGGAATCCATTGGACATCAATTCGGATTTGTTCTCAAGACATTTGTTCACATGTGCGAAGGAGAAAGAAGACAAAAGTTGACCAACAAGTTTGACCTCTCTCATCTACTTTGATTAATGTTGACTTGGACTATTCTACTATTGTTTGACCAAATCTTTGACTAAGGTTGGAGGCCGAATATTCTTGGAATCCTTGACCCATTGTTGATTGAATCTGTGAAGTTATTTCTGGGTGTTGACAGATCTTTGACCGCAGGTAAAAGTCTGTGGATTGATAGAGAATTCTGAGGCTATTGCCTGACCGAATTTCAGCCCTTTGACCAGGTGCTACAGGCCCAAATTTGACCCCTTGACTAGACTTGACCAGAGAGAAAAATATTGAATTTTCCTCTCTTTTAACTTGATTTGACTTGGCATTAAATGTGGTCAAGGGTATGATATTTTGACCGGAAGAATTAGATGTACAAAGTGATTGAATTGAACAATTTCTTATCAGGAAAGATTACTGGGTTTTCCCCTTGTGGGGTTTTGTCCTAAGAAAATTTTGGTGTCTCTTGTATCATTGTTCCATTGTGATCTCTGCTGCTCTACTGAATTTAAATGGTTGAAAATTTCTTAAGATTAACTACTTGATAATTTGAATGCTCTAAGAAAAATTATATCATTGGAAATAGTTATCTGGAAGAAAATTGTTCTAGTCTTTCTTGCAACTAGAAATTCAACATGGTACCAAAGATATGGTTGAAGAGGGGTCTTGAAAGTGTAATATCAAATGAAGAATAAACACCACCAAGTACCATGTAATCAGTGCCCTAAAAAGGTTTGTCGAGGGCCTGAAAATAAACATAAGTTTTGTCTTAAGTATGACCTTGTGTCAAGTACAGACAGAGGATGAATCTTATCTTAGATAAAAAATGAAGGGAATCCTAGTTTGCTAGAAGACCTAATTGAAATCTCTGTAGAAGGGTCCAAGTGTCATTTTGTTGATGGGAGAAAACCATGCTTTTCTAAGAAAGTCGAAGTTCCGATCTTGAAGGAAGACCGAGTTGCCTCATTCCACATATTAAATATCAAAATACTCAAGACCTAAAGAAGGTTGAAACCTTAGTGAACAAATATCAGAAGATTGAAACTTCTGTGAAGGTTGAAACCTCATTAAACAAATATCAAAAGGCCGAAACATCAGTGAAGGTTGAAACCTCATTAAACAAATATCAAAAGGCTGAAACTTCAGTGAAGGCTGAAACCTCAGTGAACAAATCTCAAAAAGCTGAAACTTCAGTGAAGGTCGAAGCCTCAGTAAAGGTCGAAAATCTGTGTCATGTTGCAGAAGGTCAAAAGGCCACAAAATTAGCCTAAAAAGGTCAAAAGTAACAATCTCAGGCCGAATTTGAATGACCTCTGGATTAGTCATAAAAGATGAATTTAATTCAGTAATAGCACAGATAATTGGAAGATGCGAGAGTCGGTCTGCATTTTGTTTTAATACATTACTCATTAGAAATAAGTCACGAAGCATGAGCATGAGATGAGCCTCTATTATTAAGGTTGAGTAGCCTCAACCAACTTGAAGAAGTCTTCTTGTTTGAAGGAATTCATGGTTGATGCAGTCTCAAACGATACATTTTTAAGAAGTTGAGCTTGTGTTATTTCGAAAGGAATAGTCAAAAGGGAGTTTGACATCCTCCCTATCCAAAGAATTGAAGCAAAGTCAAAGTCAAGCATTGACATTACATTACATAATTGACAAGATTGAAACATATTTTTTGGCTCATATCTTGAGGAAATTTCCATACAAAATCATACTACATAATAGATGTTTGAGAAAAGCCTCTTTGAACTCTTTGGATGTGAGGTCTGAATACTTATATCATAATATGCTTTGGAACTAATGATATATTAGTATGCCTTATTTCTCCTTAACTAGAAGATAGTGTCAATGCCCTACTTTACAAAATTATATGAAAGACAATGGTGCATACATCTAATGATATGTGGTATGATGTATTCAAGTATGATATGGGGTGATTTCAATAGCCTGTGAAAAGTCTGCTATGTCTTGTATTACTCCATTGAAAGATGTGTAGTTGTCTCAAATTAGATTGTTGATCAAAGACAAATACTTATCGAACATTTTTTTTGCATAAGACAAAATTTTGAAGTTACAAAGATTGGAAAACTCCATTTGCTGACTTTTTTTTGCATAAGACAAAATGTTGAAGTTACAAAGATTGGAAAACTCCATTTGCTGACATGAACCTTATGCTATTGCATATACCTAGTTGGAATGAGTTAGGTAGTCATGAAAAGCTTATAACAAGAAGGAGGTTGAATGTTTCTTTAAGGTTGAAGGTTGAAGTGCAGAACTTATTGGAGCAGAGCCTACTTGGATTGAGGGACCAGGTCATGTCTAAACAAGAATACATGATTTCTAAAGAAATATCTAATGGGTCTTCCATATTCCTCTCTTGATGAAGGCATCTTACTGGAATATCCCTTATCATGACATATTTATTTGTTGAGGGATTAAAATTCTATGATATTTGAACATTTGTATATGTCAAAGAATGTTGGACTTGCAAGAAGATGTATAGTGAAGACTGAAAGCCTTAGCTATGAAGTATTCTAAAGTCTTATGTGTTTGAATACATAGGGTTAGTAAACCCTAGCAAGAAAAAGGGTTTTGACAAGAAAGCCCTAGGAAAAAACCCTAGGATTAGACGTTTCCCCCGAAAATAGAAACCCTAACTCTTGCAAGGAAGGTATGACATCATGTTGATATGGATGAGGTTGATAAAGTTTCAAAGTGGATGCAAGAAGGAAAATATCAAGGGGAGCTGACATTCTTCTCAAAAGATAAGTATCTTATATCTCTCTTATTTGAATTATTACTATTTTTGTTGTTTTATTAATAGTTAATCTCTTGCCCTTGTATCCTTTGCTTGGTTGTAATTGTTATTCTATGACCTCCCAGTGAGGATTGCAATTGAAGGTTGCCAAGGTCGTGGCAAAAAATAATGGAAGAACAAAATAAATCTTGTGACAAGAGGACTCGTGTTGAGAGATATTGTATTACATGAGTTATGGACTCAAAGGGAATAAATTGATTAACAAAAGTGAAGTATGCCTTGATCTATGTTGAAAAGAAGTTAGTTGTGACTTTCAAGATGAAGATGGCTAGAAGTAAAAAGAGAAGGATTACCTCAATAAGAGGCAAAATATTATGAAGAGTCATTTTCTCTCATTGTCAGGCACCTCATGCTTAGTACTCTCAAATTGATGGGTATTTGTTGAGCCTTAGTTTCTCAAGAGCGACGTTGATCCAAATACCTCAAAGTAGTTGAAGACGAGATCGTGATTTTAATACTATATGTTGATGATCTATTTTTATAGGGGCTGAGGATCTCATTGTCCACTGTCAGAGGAAACTAATTTCTAAATTTGAAATGAAGGATCTGGATTTAATGCATTACTACCTGGGATTAGAAGTGTGGCAAAATCTTGGTGAAAATATTTGTTGAGATCCGTTGGAAATTTGGTGTGATGGACTGCAAGTCCATGAACACTCCCATGGTGACTAAATTGAAGAAGCTATGAGACTGATTCTAATCCCACTATGTATCGTCAAATGATTCACTCGTTGAACTACATGGTTAACACCATAATTGATATTTTGCTATGATATGAACATCTTGAGTCAATTCTTGGTTGAGGCCTGGAATATGCATTGGATTGCAACGAAACATATGTTGAGATATTTACGTGGAACCTTTGATTATGGATTGAGACATGTCTCGAATGTGAATTGAAGTTTCATGGATCTACAAATTTTGATTGGGCCAGATGCACTGAAGACAATAAGAACACTTATAGATGTTTTTTTAGTCTGGGCTCTACTATGATATCAGGGGTGAGTGGAAAGCAGACCCCTGTTTCACTTAGTACGACTAAAGTTGAGTATATAGCTTTCTTTTCAGCCTGTTGTGAAGTCATCTAGCTTCAAAAGATGTTTGCTAGTTTGTTTGATCAGGTGTTGGAAGCAACCATGTTATATTGTAACAATCAAATTCGTGTGAAGCTTTCTACGAATCCAGTTTTTCCTGATAGGTCGAATCACATTGAGAACAAGTATCATTATATCTGGAATATTCTCTAGAGAGGAGTTGTGAAGCTTCAATACATTTCTATTGATGGGTAGAATGTTGATGTTTTGATAAAGTCATTGTCCTAGATGAAGTTTTCTTACTTCAAAGAGAAGCTTGGTGAGTAGGAGCATTGATTGTATAACATCATGAGATTTGCAATCATCTTTGGGTCATTGGGTTTAACTGAGAAACCATGGTTTATGGTTGGGAAGATTGTCCTAACTTCCCCCTTAGGTTATTGAGTTTGACCGAGAAACCTTTATGGTTGGGGAGGTTGGTTTTGAGGCTTCGAGTGCTCCCTTAGGTCAATGTGTCTGACTGAGAGACCAATGGGCTTGTTCAGGAGATTGATTTTGAGTACTCTCTCCCTTAGGTCATAATGTTTATTCGAGATACTATATATTAAAGGAGATTGATATTGAGATTGGGAATCCTCCCTTAGGTCATGGGGCTTGACCAAGAGACCTTTGTTTATGGTTAGGGAGATTGACCCTGAGTACTCTCTTTGGTCATGGGCTTTGACCGGGAGACCATGATTGTTATGGTTGGAGAGATTGATCCTGATTACTCCCTTAGGTCATGGGATTTGACTGAGAGACCAGTGGGTATGGTCGGGGAGATTGACTTTGATTACTCTCTTGTGTCATTGTGTTTGACTAAGAAACCATTATTTATGGCTGGAGAGTTTGGCCTCATGAACAATACTAATTATTCCCACGGTTAGTGCTTCCATTGGTTTTGGCTTGTGGGATGAGCTTGATGTTATAAATCATTCCTTATGAAGAAATTATCTCATCATTTGTACGTCTGATGGAGTCACTGAAAAATACCTCCCTCGCTAAGAGGAAGTGTTGAGAAATTGTAGTTGTGGTCGGTATTTTCATCATCAAAATCAAAGGAGAAATTATTTGGTTTCTAGTAATCCAAATCGACCCCAGTTTGACAGGTCATCCTGACCTCAGGAAGGGATTTTACCCATGGTCAAAACCCCTACAACTGGACATGTATATATTGGCAAGAGGCTCAACTCATTTGGCATCCATTGGACGTCAATTCATATTTGTTCTCAAGACATATGTTCACACATGAGAAGGAGAAAGAAGACAAAAGTTGACTAACGCATTTGACCTCTCTCTCATCTGTTTTGACCAATGTTGACTTGGACTATTATGATGTGTTTTGACTGAATATTTGACTGAGGTTGGAGGTTGAAAATTCTTGGAATCCTTGACCAATTGTTGACTAATATATGAGTTTGTTTCTAGGTGTTGATTGAGATTTGACCACAGGTCAAAGTCTGTGATTTGACCAAGACTTCTAAGGCTATTGCGGGACTTAGGCCCTTTGATTAGGAGCTGCAAGCCAAAATTCATCCCTTTAACCATACTTGACCGGTGAGAAGAATATTGAATTTTCTCTCTCTTTTATCTTGATTTGACTTGGCATTAAATGTGGTCAATGGTATGATATTTTGACTGAAAGAATTATATGTACAAATTGATTGAATTTAACAATTTATCATAAGGAAATATTACCGTGTTTTACCCTTGTGGGGTTTTGTCCCAAGAAAATTTTGGTGTCTCTTGTATCATTGTTTCATTGTGATCTTTGCCGCTCTACTGAATTTAAATGGTTGATTTTTTCTTAAGTGTAACTGCTTGATGAATTGAATGCTCTAAGAAAAAATGTATCATTGGAAGTAGTTGTCTAGAAGAAAATTGTTCTAGTCTTTCTTGCAACTAGAAATTCAACACTGATGAAAAATATAGGCTGGAGTTTTTGGCTTGGGAGACGATAGCAAAATTTAGTGTTGTTTATTCCACTAAGCTTCAAGGAGTGTGTCAGAAGTGGAATGACCTGGAATAATGGTTTTGTTTTTTTCACCAAGCCTTAAAGAAGAGGCTTGATGAGTTAATCCAAAAAGAAGTCATTGAAGGACAAGGCCTTGGAAAATCAAGAAATTTTTTAGAAGTGAGATGAAGTTATAATTGTTAAGCAACAAGCTTCTTTTGCCTATGTATAAGATGTTGATACTTTGAAAGGAAAACTACCAAATTAAGATGGGATATCTAATATTCATTATGTCCATTATGGTAGAAATGGAAAAGAGGCAAATGCATGTAGATTCCCTTGGGAGAATATCGAATTCAAGTAAATATAAAAAATAATATAAAGGTAAAGCATCAGATCTAGAGAAAGCTAAGGCTCCTTAATCTACTTATAATATTGTTTCCCATTGCAATATTGGAGCAAATGAGGACTTATTTTAAAATTAATTTAATTTTTTGAGAGATGCATGGCTACTTGACACAGGTGCAACATACCACATGACTCCAAACAAACTTTGAAGATTTCAATGACAATGTAAATGGTACAATAAATTTTGTAGATAAATCAAGTCTCAAACTTTTAAGAATTGGCATCATCAGACTTCAATTACCTGGATTCCTGAATTTTCTTTTACATGACATGCTCTACCTTATGGAGTTGTGAAGGAACTTGTTGTCCCTTGTGAACATTCGACAACAAGACCACTCCATTCATATCTTTGATGGAAAAGTTAAAACAAGACTTTGAACAACATGGTTGTTATGACATGAGTGGACATTGAAAGATTGATGAAGTTGAAAGAGGCATCTTCTCCTACAAAGAATTTGACATGCTTCTTTCACCATGATGATACATTTATGTATAGTATCTTATGGTATACTATATTTTGACACATTAATTATGATATCCTTCATTTGTTGAAAAGGAATGGTGTTTCTGGTTTTCCTACTATTCCTAGGAAATTGAAGCAATGTGATGATTATATCCTTGGAAAACATAGCAAACAACATTTCCATGATTCCACTTTCAAAGCATGTAAAAAAAATGGATTTAGCATTTTTATTTGTGTGGCCCTGTATCTAATCTATCTACTAATGGTAATGAATATATCATGTCTTTTATTTATGATCCTAGAATGGGTTGGTTGTACTTGTTGAAAGATAAATCACAAACTTTTGAAACCTTTAAAATAAATTCATATATGGATACAAAATGAAGCACAAAACTTATTGGCACTCTCCATACTAGTAATGGAGGAGAATATACATATAATGAATTTAAAAGCTATCTTCTCGAACATAGGATTCAACATCAAACCACCATTCTATACAGACCTCAACAAGATTTTGTAGCTGAAAAAATGAACATGACTCTATTAAATATGGTTCTTTCTAGTATAATGTTTTAAAAAAATGTGAAGTTGATTTTTTGGGTTCATCATGTTTCTATGTGTAGCATTTGTGAAAAATGGTTGTGCATATCATGTGTTTAGAAATAAGACTCCATATGAAATGTGGTTCTTGCATTCCTTTGGTGAGGCATCTCAAGGTCCTCGGTTCCACCTATTATAACTTGATTCCTAAGGAGCAAAAAACAAGTTTGATGCAAGGAATCATATGTGCATCTTCTTGGGGTATTCAAATACCACCAAGGCATATCATAGGTAAATAAAAAGTTCATTCTTTCCAAAGATTCATTTTTTCTTGAAAATTCCAAGCATGACAAATCTATTAAGAGGTAGTTTGATAATATTGATAGATTCACCAATGTAAGAACATGCCACGAATTAATGATAATATTCCACATCTTGAAGAGAGGATCAATATCTTAAATAAATACATGGAATCTCCTTTCGAAGTATTATCTACCCCTCATGAAGAAAATCTAACCACCTCATCAAAATAAGGAGTTCAATTGGAAAATGTGTTTGTGAGGATTGAAAGGACGAGCCTTTACGAGAATTTAGCACCATCTCAATCAATAGAGCAACCTAGACCATCTTAGAAAGATCCACCATAGTGGCTCTCAAATATGAGATCATTACTACACATTAATTGAGATATCATAAATTTAGAATTAATGTCTATTTGTGGACCAAACCATTTTTCACTTGATAAATATTAACATCTAGAAATTAGAGCACTCAATGAAATGATTATTGTGCTTTAATGAGTGTGGGATGAGATGGGATACCTCCTAGTGATTATTATGCTTTAATGTCGATATGATCACATCAATGAATGCATAAGGAACTTGGCCATTTAATTTAATTATATTTACAAAACATTAGAAAATCATTGAAACTAATGTGAGTGTCACTTTAGTTAAATGTTTTTTTCTCTTTATTTTTTTATATGTTTTTTTATTTGATACAAGAATTTATAATTATTTTCAAGAATTAATAAGAGAAGTTTTCATCAGAAAAATTAATTTAAAAAATCAATGAAATCTGTTATAATATTTTTAGTGTTTTAAAAGCAAGATGCTATCACGATTTGCAATATTAATAATATGAACTAGAATTACTAAGGTTTTTTTTTTTTAATCTATGTGGTTCATGGACCCCAAATATCGGTAACCCATCCATGGAATATTTGTACTAGTTAGATCCACCCAAAGGATCACTTCCTACTAGCTGAACCATGAAGCCTAACCCTGAGAGTATCGAGAGAATTGAACCAGTGACCACTCAATAGAAAAGGCGGTTTAACAACAAGGATTCAACCAATTGAGTTAACCCTTAGTGCTTGTATCATCTAAGTTTAGCTGAATGTATCTTTTTTTATCTTTGTTTATATTTGATATAAAAATATATAATTGTTTTCATGATTTAACAAAAATATTTAATAGAACAAATTGATTAAAAAAAATAATCAAATATGGTTTAGGATTGTTTTCATGATTTATTATAATCAAAATAATCTAATTTTAAGGTCATGACGAAGCCAGACACCAAATTGTTATGTGAGACTCCACTGTTTGTGGGACAAGGGGCCCCCTTCATGTAGTGATTTAATTGTTAGAGTCTATGGAGGTGCACGTACTCTACCTCACTTTGGATTTGAAAATATGACCTTTTAGGAATAAACACGTGTTCTTAACCATTAGGCCCACTCAACTTGTACACCTCATTATGCAAGACGTTATCATTATGCAAAAGTGGAAGAATAATTTTTTCTTATATTTAACTATCATATTATTTAAAAAGTCGAGTACAAATATTTAACAATAAATTTATGAAATATCATTTAATAGAATAATTTGATTTACAAAATTAATCAAATCATGAAATCATTGATTGAATCATTTACTCAAATATTTAAACATTTTAATCAACACATTGTATCTTATTGGACAACAAATTATTCCCCTTGAAGAAGAGTTAAATATATAAAGCATTAATGCTTGTAAGTTTTTGCAATCATAACCCAAAAATGATTTTATAGAACTAAGTTAAACATAATGGTAAATCTAAAGTTAATTGAGTGATATAACTCAAATTTTATTTAAAACTAGAAAAATAATAAATAATGTTAATCACTATTGTATTCATAATACATTTTATAAATCAAACAACAACATCAACACGATATGAAAAAACATAATATACATCAGCAGTGTACATACCATATACATCTCATCAAATCAATCAACATGTCACACACACACACACCCACACACACACACACACACACACACATATACATAAAGTCAAATATACAACAAACAATACACTTGTCAAGTACCACTGCTAGCTAGGTCCACCACCAAAGCCAAAGGTATTAGTGCCTCTGCTACAAAAGGTTGAGGGTTTGTCAGTACCCATGTCAAATAACAGTGATGAAAGTAGAGTATGATATATCTCTCCACTAGGATGCATAGCATCTGATGTGACCATAATGTGTATAACATCAATATGTAGTGCAGTAGTTGTAGTATGTGGAGGAGGACGAGGAAATGATGGGTGGAACTATGAAATGTGGTGCAGGAACGATGGAATGTGGTGTAGTTGGTGACACATGTGGAGGAGGACGAAGAAATGATGGGTGGAACTGTGAAATGTGGTGCAGGAACGGTGGAATGTGGTGTAGTTGGTGACACATGTGGAGGAAGGGGATCAATGACTGGATATATGTGATTGACATGATTATACTAGAAGATGAAAGTAAATTTATGTATATATCTCCAATAGAAATAAGTTTTGAAGAAATTAATTATTGATATATCAAATATTTTGATGAATAATGTGCATGATAGAGTTATTTTTTATTTCCAACATAGACCAATAATCACTATTTTGAACAAAACCTTTTCACATTGTGTCAGATTGACATATGGGAGATGGAAGTAGATCCATGTATCTATCTCCACTAGAAACAAGTTTTGAAAATGTGATGATTTGATGTCCCCAATATACTAATGAACAACCATAACACATAATTTTGACAATACATATTTTGGGACAAGCAATTACTAAATTGGGCATAATTTTTGCATATGATGTGAAAATGAAGTGATTCAATTGGGGTTGTGGACTAAATTCCAAGGATTATCACCCCTAGACATAGTTTTTAAATTTTTCTTCATTTGGTGCCTCAAGAAATGACTATCCATTTTTTTTTCATTGATTTGTGAATTCAAAATTATTGCTTAATTTTCCATATAATTACAATTTTTTTTTTTTTTTTTTTTTTTTTTAATGACAATGTTCCTCTGTTCACTTATAAGAATATGATATAGAATAATAAAATATATGGAAACCAATTGTACTTGTGGGCCTAATATTAGTACTAAAATATTGGTTGAGAACCTATTTTAGTCCAAGGCCTAACATCAATCTGGCTATAAATATGAAACCACTTCATCCTACGGACATATTCCCATTTACAAAGACATCCTGGTACCCAACTAGGGTACTTGTCAGTTCTCTAAAATAATATTCTAAATACAAGGTGCATCAACATTAATCTTACATTCTTTATGCACTTGCCAATGGGGACTTATAACGCAATAGTCTTTCACCAAGAAACAATTAGAGGAGATGAGACATGTACCTATATTTTTTAATGCAAACTCAAGAGTGACTACATAATATTTCCATGTGGGATACAAAACATTAACCATGATGCTCCCAAGAGTAATACAACCATTAACACCTTAAACATTGATTCATTGGTTCATTACACATATTCCTAAAATAAGAGACTAGGTGTATGGCAGATATAATCAAGGTTGAAGAGTCAAAGGCTATAGATTTCATAAAATAATTATGGGCCAATGGATGGAATAGGAGGGAGGGAGGAGGAGTAAGAAGTAGCTACGTTTAAATGAGAAAAATGGGAAATGCAAAAAAATGAGAACACCAATGGAGTGTAGTAATGAAAGGAGTGAAAAGGGGGAGACAAGAGATTAAGAGTGATAAAGAAGAATACCATAAGATGGATAAAGGAGAGAAGAGTAGATGGAATTTCATAATATATTATTCAAATTGTGATATGCTAGTAATGAGAGTCTGACACAAACACCATCAAAATTCTAGGGAGTCAATGTAATGTCTCATTTTCTGTGAAATTTTTGCCACACCTTGTTTCGTAGGATCTAAAGAATAAGACTAATTTGAGAATGAGTGATCTTCAATGCATGCCAAAAATTTAAGAGAAGGTTTGTAAGTTTCATAAAATATACCTTCTTGAAATAACCACCCACTGAATCTTTCTCTAGTGAAATCCTCATTCACCAATGCTTCTTCCTCTTACCAATTTTTCTACAAGGAGATTAGTATTATGGGTGGCTCTTAATGCACCACGAAAATATTTAGTAACTTAATCCATGCATCTATATGACCTAATTTAAATGCACTCAAATACCCATACCATGTGTTATGCCGAGAATTAGTGGAAGAGTATTATTGTGCCTTTGGCAACTCCCATGGCAATGATGCCAAAATTATGGGTTCTTTAACTTCCTTTCTAATTCATAGTGAAGCAAGTAAATAGTATGTGCATTAAAATTGTCAACCTAGAGTTCTGGTTTTACTTGCGAGTTATCGTGCACCATATATGCCAACTACACTTCCTACTTTCACCGGTTTGTCTAGCATGTAGTTGCAATTTCAACAATCACATTTACAAGCAATGGAATGCATAATCACAAAAATGTTATCAAAGACACAAGCAATCACGCTAACATTGAAAGTATAGTGTACAAAAGTAAATTGATAGGAAAATAAATTTTATATTGTGCTAGAAAATAAATAGCAGAAAAGTAAATCACACCATGCATTAACAGGAAAGTAATTGTATGAAAGTAAATCACACCATGCATTGATAGGAAAGTAAATTGTGTGAAAGTAGAGTCCAAATATTAACTATTTTCAATTGTGATAATTGTCCATAACCTACATAAATAAATGTAGTTGTTGAGAGAAACAAAATTATCCTTTGGAATTGAATATAACTTAAACTTATTGAGATGAGCCCTAAGGGGTGTAGTTCGATTGGTGATTTTTGTGATATGAAGATGTTGTGCAAGTTTTAGTTTCGAGGTTCAAATCCACTGATATGTTGTGTGGGTAGTGTGTGGGGGTGCGTATGGGTTCACCTAGAGGTTATACTTGTAGTGGTCAGAATTGACCCGTGTCACACAAGTATGAGCCCAACCTAGTTGTTGATTCCTCTAAACGACAAAAGAAATGAGACGAATGCAATCCTATGGAAATGAATACAACTTACAAATCTGATTTAGACACAAGGCACAATTCTATTGAAATAAATAGGATAAATGAAAAATATAATTCTACCAGAATGAGTATGATAAATCTAAGTTATAAACATAATACAATTCTACTTAAATAAAAAATCTGATTTACAAATAAAATATAATAGTGCCTAAATAAATAAAATGGATCAAACAACTATAATTATGGGAATAAAACTAAAAATAATGTGAAATATAATCCTATAGAAACGTAATCATAAATAAATATAATCTAGTAAATAAATCCAATCCTATATAAATGAATAGTTGCATAAAAAACTAAAATTATACAATAAGAAATAAATAAATAACCACCCAAATTGCATAGCATTATGTTATATTGGATAGGAACCTACCTCTATAAAACATATTGTTAATATTAACCTACATTAGCATTCATTACTTCTACAACATAAAAAAAATGAAACTAATAAAAGAATAGTTGTTACAATATACACTAGGAGAGAGACTTTCACTCTTCTTCAGCATCCCTCTTTTATACATGAGCTTGCTTTGAAGAAGAAATAACAAATATTTGAATATAGAGCCACTTGAGAATTAATAAATCTCCCAACTTTTTTATTTTATTTTAAAAACTAGGTTGAGCCTAGGCCAGTGCCGTCCCCAATGTTGGATGGAATAACGATCTTCCCCCTAGTGGGTTTCTATCATCATGATTGTGTGAAGCTCGATCTAGCTTCGACGCCCCTTGGGATAGTTAAATTCCCTCAAAGGTGGCTTCCATCGTCAACCCCTTTCCATGATGTTTCAACCTAAGAGCTCGTGGGGAATAAACCCTGCACAAACCAATTGGTCTACACCTCACGCGTAATCAATGTCTAACTATTACAACCATTTTGCACCTTTAAAAACTATAGAAAATAATTTCCGATATTCATGACAATTCTTAATGGTTTTTGGAATGTCTTTTATTATCAAATTTGTAATAAGTTATGTGAGTTATGATAACTTTCCCAAAATATGTTCAAAATAATTATTAATGGCATTGGTCTCCCTAAATACATGGAACATATATGAGAGATCTTTAAATCTATAATTGTAATACCCCCACACGTTTATAATGTAAATATGTGTACTTGTTATTAGGATGTGTGCCTATGCATTTTAATATGTGGTCTGCCTGCCCATATAGATATGTTATGCATTGTGGGGCCAACGCGTTTGGGGATATGTGTCGGTGTCAGTTAAGTGGATGGAAGGCCCATATTGTAAATACATTGTAATTTATATATTTTAATAATAATAAAAAGACTAGCTATGAAGCCCACTCCATGGTAAGAGTATGGGGGGCGTACAACTCCATAGATATGGGGAAACATCGTTGGCAATAGAAGTTGGTGTTGAGAACACCAGTGGACTCACGTGGACATATTATGTGCCACATGACAAAAGGTAGACACATAGAGAAAAAGTGTGACAACCTCGGTTACCTTTTTCCATTTATTGTAAATTAAATAAAAGTAAACGTGCTTTGAGTCAAAGGGACACTAATTCTAGGGATAAGAAGGATTTACATGTTGAAATTATAATTAGGTTTGTTCTTCATAATTATTGTATTTGTATTAATATGTATTTCTTGTAAAAACAAAAAGAATTATTATTATTATTTTTATTAGCAAGCATGTTCTTCATGCCTTTTTTTTAATAAAAAAAAAAGTCAAAAGGCATGTTCTTCGTGACCCTATAAAAAGATGAAAATTTTAAAATTTTGTAAGCATCATTTGTTCCTCCGTGTTTCCAAGTCGGCCCTCCAAGATTACAAGTCAGCCTGCCCAAAACTTCTGTCTTTCCACATGAGGAAACAACTATATGTTGTCATTGTTCCTCCATTTGGAAAGCAAGTTCGGTCTTCCTCTATTGAAGATAATTTGACTCTGTGGCAAGGAATAAGGAAGCACCTTCACCTATCATGAATGGGAGCTTCTTGAAGATACCATGTTATGTGAAAATGATGATGCATATTCTCTGTAATGATAATGATGTAGTTTTCTATGACATGACTCGCTTTAATGATGTGAACTCCCATGATATTGATGCAAGTTTTAGAAATAAGTCTCTCCTTGATGATACAAAGATTCTATGGAATATTTTTATGCTATTATGAGGTTTTTATCAACATTCTTTACGATAGACCAGACCTTATTTGGCACCTATTCTTCTATGACATGGTGGTATTATATAAATAGATAGATTGAACATCTTGTTGATGCATTATGTCAGAATTTAGAGGGCTGGCTTGGCAATTTGATCTTCTAGATGTGACTTGGATTTATCCTATTAATGAATGATCTATAAGGAAAGGATTGACAGATTTTTGCCTTGTGGGTTTTTCCTTGGCTTGGAGCCTAACTTATGTTGTCTCTTGTCTCTTGTGCATTGTGATTTATATATTTTGTTAATGTAATTTCTTGATGACATAACTAATCAAAGTAAATACTTAAGAAAAAAATGCATATCAGTCACAAGTAATTACCATGATAAGAAATTCTACATTGTTTCTAAATTTCAACATGGTATCAGAGATATGGTAAAGACATGAGCACTATTGAGAAAGCCCTAAGCCTAAATTAAAAATAGAGAAAAAGTCTAGTATGCAAAAAGATCTAAGAAGCCAAGATCATAAGGGTTATTGAGATCAAGGATTACTCTAATTTACTATGAATATAATCGATCTATAGTAGTTGTGATCAATATTGTGAAGGTTGAAACATAGATGATTCTTTGTGATATGAAGGACTAATCATCTCTACTCTGAGGCACAAATTTCTTTGTTATATGCAAATATATGAAGCATTGTTCATGCAATCAATCCAAGCCTCTCTGACAACATTTCTTACTATAGCATCGCAACATCTATGATGACAATGAGCTACATAGAGCATCCAAAATTTTTATGAGCAATCAAATGATGATTTCTCTATGGAAAGGAATAACATCTTAACCATTTGTTTCTTTGTGAAAAGTCGATATCACAACACTATGAAGTTTTGATAATTCTACAAATATTAAGATTAATTAGAGGAAATTTCAATCTAAAAGTGGCCTCCTAATGAAAAATAATAAAATAATAGTTAAAATAATAAAATAATAGTTAAAATAATAAAATAAGAGTTATTAATTTTGGAGGGAAAAGAAGAAAACTAATTTTTTTAATAGTAGTTTTTTCTTATCTCCTTATAAGTTTACTAAAATTTCAAGAGTAGATGCTCATCGGATGCAGAATTAAATTCCACATCTAATGAGTACCCATTATGCATACTTTTTAGAAGACCCACATTGATCAGAATTGAAGATAATGCATTAAACATGCTTGTTGAACACATTTTTTTTAATGTATTTTCAATTTCTATCAATGTGGTATTTTCAAAAGTATACATAATGTGTACTCGTTGGATGTGGAATTTAATTCAGCATCCAACAAGCATCTACACTCGAAATTTGAGTAAACCTATAAAGAGATAAGCCAAAAATAGTAACAATTAAAAAAATATTTTTTCTTCTTTCCCTCCAAAAGTTTAACATGTACCTCTTTTTAAATTTAAAAGATTTTGATTGGTTTACATATTATGGCATGGAAATTACTGTTGAAAATAACAACAAGAAATGCTAAAAATAGCATTGGTATAAATAACATTTCAGGATATATTCCAACTCTGTTGGAAATAATAAAAAATAGAAATGCTAAAAATAACATTGCTATAAATAGCATTTCGAGATATATTCCAATTTTAATATGTCTTTGAATTAAAATTGAGAATTAAAATTCGAATTTAGTCACACTAGCTGTTTTAAAAATAATTAATTAATTCATTTTGAGTTAATTAGTTGAGGAAATTCAAACATGAAGTCTTTGTGAAGACATGCAACAATTATCCCTTTGATTGAGGAAGTTATCCCTTAATTAAGGAGATAAGGATGAGTTGTATTTGAGTTGTAATTAGTTAGCTCAGTTAATTGAGTTAAGTTTAGTTAAATTAGTTCCAAACAGTTGGAGGAACTAATTGTGAGTTCAGTTAGTTAATTCATGCATGCATGCAACTAGTGTTCTCCAGATAATTGAATATTCTCTCATAAATAATTCATGCATGTCAGTTCAGACAGAGACCTAGTTGAGATTAAAGACAGGGACATTGTACTATTAGTTGGAGGAATTTTCCTATAAAGGAAACTCATCCATGCAGAAGGAATTAACTCCTTCAGGATTGCGCAGTTATTTCAGAGGTCAGTGTTGTGTGTGAGGTGAGAATCACACAAGTTGCAACCGGAGGACCCAAGAGAAACTACGCAAGGAAACAGGAGGCTTGGAGGACTGAAGGCAGGCATATGTGTTGTCTATTCTGTCCATGAGCAACAGTGAGGGATTGTACTAAGAGCTGGATAGCTTGAGAGCTAAAGCTTTGTGTAATCTTGAGATATTTCCACTTGTATGATAATACAGATAGCAGGGTTTTTAGCTGAGGCTTTCCCTAGAGTATTCTTCTGTGTTTCATGTGTGATTGAATCTTCTTCTCTGTTATATGTGTTCTATTTGATCTTGCTCAAAATCGATTAAGCTTCCACAAGTTTGATTGTAGAAGTAGATTAAGTATTTTGCTTTAGTACATTACATAATCAGTTTAATCTACGGTGAAATTTCTACATGGTATTAGAGCAAAGGTGATCAAAGCAGAGAACAATATACAAAGAAGGGAGAAGTTCGAAGGTTGAAGTTCTTGATTATAGAAATCAAATTCTTATCACATCTCAAAGTTCACCAATGGCGTTTAATGGTTTGAGACTCGAGTATGCCCTGGATGGCAGCTTGAATTATATAGCCTGGAAGGATTGCATGGAAGCGGTATTAGAGGACAATGGTTTGAAGGACTTCATTGATCAAGAAGTCCCCAAGACAACAGTAGCTAATGCCCAAGAATTGGCGGAATGGAAGAAATGTGTGGCGAGAGCGAGGAGGATTCTTCTGGAGGGAGTTCGAAACCAAATTGTCTCAAGTCTCCATGGGAAGGAGACACCATTTTCAATGTGGAAAACATTGAAGGATTTAAATCAGAACAACAACGATCAGAGGAAACTGGCATTGAAAGACAAGCTTCGGAAAATCAAGTGTGAAAAGGGTGACATGATCTCTACATATCTGAACAAGTTCACCACCTGCAGAGATGAGCTTGGAAGTGTAGGAATCACGATAGCCGATGATGATATGGTGAGTCTTGCTCTCCTCGGTCTTCCTAAGAGCTGGCATAGCTACCAGGACTCAGTGAATGGAAGAGAGAAACTGCCAGATTGGGAACAACTGTGGTCGGATCTGATGTAGGAGGAGATCAAGAGAAGCACCAGAGATGGTTCTTCATCCAAGGAGGATGAAGAAAATTGCGCCTTAGCGAGTAAGGCAAGGAAAGGGAAGGAGAAGGATTCTCATCCCAAATCAAGTTCTTCTCATGGAGGGAAGAAGATTGACAAATCTAAAGTGAGATGCTTTAATTGTCATGAGGTGGGCCATTATGCAACTAATTTTCCATTGAAGAAATCCAAGAAGGGATCCTCGGAAGGATCTGAAGGTGAGGCATTGGCCTCTCAGTTCGAATTGGATTTTACCCTCATCGCATGCATGGTTTCATCGATGATGGGTTGTGGTTGGTTTCTTAACAATGGAGCCTCATTCCACATGACCGACGATAAGAGTTTGTTCAGTACCTTGGAGGAGAAAGACCTCAAGATACTCATAGAGATGGGTAATGATGAAAAGTATAGTGTTTCAGGAGTGGGCACAGTTTCTTTTCAGAGGGAGCATGGAGCTCGCATTACCTTGACAGATGTGAAGTATGTGCCAGGATTGAAAGAAGAAATTGGTATCGGTCGTGATGCTGAAGGACAAAGGCTATGATGTAGTCTTCAGTAAGGGAAAGGTTTTCCTTAGACACATCACCATGAGACAGGTGAAGCAGATCGGTTCACGAGTCAAGAACCTGTATGCTCTTGAGGCTCAAGACACATGCAAAGCCTTAAGGAACAAGGAAACTATTGGAGACTTGGTGGTTGAGAGGGAGAGGACATTATCTCTCAACATGCAGTGCCAGAAGAAGTCTCAGACAATTTTGGAGGAGCCACAATTGGTGAAGCAGCTTCAGGAGGTTGTGGAGCAGCCACAATTGGAGAAGCCGAGAGGAGACTGAGTGGAGGCATCCACTCATGCAGAGAACTCTAGTAGGGGGAAATTTCAAGCCAAGTGGGTATAGGGATCACATGTAGCCATACCTCTAGGTGTGAGGTGGGGTGAGTAGTAGGACTGGCTGAGTGGGTAGAGACAGATGCAGATGAAGAGACAGAGGGAGCTTCAACATCAGAGGGTGTTTCTAGCCCAATAGGGAGGTCAGTTAGGAGATCAGTTACTTACTTCTCAGTAACTGAGTTGCAATGCAGCAGTGGGCAACACGATGCAACATGATGAGAGGAGATGCAGTGCGGATGCATGCTGGGAGATATGACCAACAGCAGCACGGATGCAGCAGTAGGAATCAATGTGATTGATGTAGTCATAGATCAAAGTGACAGAGGCTAGAGTAGTCAGATACTGAAGAGCACAATGGTTCAAAGTTTTTCAGTTGACAAAGGCAATAGTAGTCAGAGACTTTGATGACAGAGGCGTCATTCTGATTCAGGTTGGATCTTTTTTGTGTTTCTAGAGTTGCTAGAGCAACAACACTTGAGAGAAGTGTTGCATGTAGAACATTCCAAAGGTTCAGGATCGGGTTCGAGTGGAATGCCTTTCTTGTTGAGAGGAAGTATTGAAAATAGCAACAAGAAATGCTAAAAGAAGCATTTCGGGATATATTCCAATTTTAATTTGTCCTTGAATTAAAATTGAGAATTAAAATTCGAATTTAGTCTCACTAGCTGTTTGAAAAATAATTAATTAATTCATCTTAAGTTAATTAGTTGAGGAAATTCAAACATGAAGTCTTTGTGAAGACATGCAACAGTTATCCCTTTGATTAAGCAAGTTATCCCTTAATTAAGGAGATAAGGATGAGCTGTATTGGAGTTGTAATTAGTTAGCTCAGTTAACTGAGTTAAGTCTAGTTAAATTAGTTCCAAACAGTTGGAGGAACTAATTGTGAGTTCAGTCAGTTAATGTATGCATGCATGCAACTAGTGTTCTCCAGATAACTGAATATTCTCTCATAAATAACTCATGCATGTCAATTCAGACAGAGACCCAGTTGAGATTAAAGATAGGGAAATTGTACTATTAGTTGGAGGAATTTTCCTATAAAGGGAACTCATCCATGCAGAAGGAATTAACTCCGTCAGGGTTGCGTAGTTATTTCAGAGGTCAGTGTTGTGCGTGAGGTGAGAATCACACAGGTTGCAGCTGGAGGACCTAGGAGAAACTGCGCAAGGAAATAGGAGGCTTGGAGGACTAAAGGAAGGCATATGTGTTGTCTATTCTATCCATGAGCAGCAATGAGGGGTTGTACTCAAAGATGGATAGATTGAGAGCTAAAGCTTTGTGTAATCCTGAGATATTTCCACTTGTATGATAATACAGATAGCGGGGTTTTTAGCTGAGGTTTTCCCCAAAGTATTCTTTTGTGTTTCATGTGTGAATGAATCTTCTTCTCTGTTATATGTGTTCTATTTGATCTTGCTCAAAATGGATTAAGCTTCCGCAAGTTTGATTGTAGAAGTAGATTAAGTATTTTGCTTTAGTACATTGCATAATCAATTTAATCTACGGTGAAATTTCTACAATTACATGAAAAAATTCATGGGAACTTTTAGGCTGAAATTTCATCTAATGATTTCTCTAAGAATGGACTAGAAAAAGGAATATAGTATCATCCCTTTCTTAAGATCCTAGTTGATGAGGAAAGGTTCTATATAAGAAGACATTCTTGCAACATATGAATTATCCATCTTTGAAGTCTATGGAGTACATAAGCAAGATAGGAAGGTAATCTGAACAATGCTAGTAATCTGAACTTATCCATGGTATAGTAATTCTGTGTCACCCGAGCTCACTATGGCACTTATGTGAGATCAATATAAGGCATTCAAACTTATTACCAATCTGATCAGCTATGAATAGGCTTGAGTTACCTCAATTCTTAAATTTTTAATCATCCAAGACATACAATTTTCCTGAAGATTAATTAGACATGTTTTGGGACAAATGACAAGGTTAATGAAGTCCATCTCGTTCTCTATTTGTTTGTACGAATAACTCTCAGAGCAACAAAGTATTTACAAGAGAAAAAACATGGATCTGAGTCTATGACAAACCTTTTTTGGATACAAATTTTGAACCTTTTGTGATACTGTAGTATACGAAATTTTCTGTGGAACTGTGATATGAGATTTTTTTATGATGAACTAAACCAATTGAAGGTCAAGACTTCTCAAGAATCAAGCATCAAGCCTCAAGCCTACGATAACGGAGAACAAGACAACGAACTTTGAAACAATATATATGTGGAAGCATGATATAATGCAAGCAAGGAATCTGACAAGAAATTCAAAAATATATGAAGCCCATCTTCACGGTATAAGTATATATAAAAAGGTTTGAAGAGTATATAGAGACTAAACGACGAATGTGAAAATTCAATGAACCTAGACAAAGGACATTACAAGAAGCCCTAAGATATCTATCTGGCTCGATAGTTATAAGTTTGAAGTATCTCTGGTTGGAAGAAGATATCAACTAAAGTAAATTCAAAGATCAGATCTTTGCGAGGATGGGCAGGTAAGGTTGAAAAAGGTACATATAATATTTATTCATTTGCAACTAATGACCTATGTCAACTATATTACATATGATGCTAAGTTTTCTAGGTCATGGTGAAATATTATGAAGATTAAGCTAATTATCTCATATACTTTTTGAAAAATAAGTAGCATATTAGAGATCATTTATATAACATTTGAAGTCTCTCCTTGCATATGAACACTAGGTCTTTATGATCAAGAAATTAAATCTTATATAGATGGCTTGTCAATATCATCTTTAGGGTTTTTGTTTAGTTTAGGTAACATTGGTATGTTCTATGCTTAAGAGAAATTGACTTCAATTTATTTATTAGCCCAATATCAATATCTAGTTTAGCAATCACATCAACATGATAGTAAAATGCAGATAGAACATAAACATAAACAGTAGAAGACAAGCCAAGACAAGAGGACACAAGATGTGGCACCATCCAGGGACAAACCCCAATGTGGGGAAACCCTTGATCAATTCTTCTTATATTCTTCAATAGTTCAGCAGAGAGAGATAATACAAATTACAAATTTGATAATTTATGACAGCAGCAAGAAGCCCTAACCAGAAAAGTCAGTGCTGGTCAACAGGGCATAATTCTTCCTCTAAATAGCTCAGTCTAACCCAGTCAACTTCGACCTCCAACAACAAGCCCAAAACAATGTGAAAAAGTCCAGTCAAAAGTTGGTCAACGAAAGTCAAACTGTGGCCAAACCTAGGGAAGTCAACGTTGGTCAAATGAGAGGTCAGATCACCTCGATTTCAGTGCCCAGATCTGCAGCCTGCCAAGGAGAAGATACCTCACCCAATCCGCAGTCAAAACAGGTCAACGCTAGAGGTCAACGCAGTCAAACAACAGTTCTGCAGTTCGGTCAACGCTGGTCAACGCAGTCAAACAGATCCTCCTTCCTTCGCACATGTGAGAGATAGCTGCCCAAATTTGCATACCCAATCAAGTGAGGAGAGAGAGATGAGTGAAGATGAGATGATGATAAAATGACTTGAGGTCTCCTCCTTTTATATGCAACATTGAGGATGAGTTGAGGGTTTGAATGCCTGTTTTGCTTGTTGGCCGACCTTGACAATTTGTCCATAATATAAATAAATTCATATATTCATTTGTACATGTCAGAATCAGATGATCTTTAGATCAATCCTACACCTCTCAGAGAGAGGAATCTAAGAAGAATATCAGCTATCATAAATAAGATTACCCATGTGGAGTTTGGCCCTTGTTTCCAATTTTAACACTCCCTCTCAACTAGGGAGAACTCCATCTCCTAATCCATCTAACAGTCGGTACTATCTCTGCCATCAATGCACTGCTCTGCTGAACTATGAAGAAGAAGAAGTGATCGAGAATGTATCATACCATTCTCTACTGACCCGAAGTCAGCCCCAGATAGAAGAGAGTGTCTCATACCACTCTTATTGACCTGAAGTCAGTTCCAATCAAAAGAGAGTGTCTCATACCACTCTTACTGACCCGAAGTTAGTTCTAATTGATCCCAGATCAATGTTGATCATCCTAGCATAGGGATTATAGTAGTACACGATGCGTCCATCGGTAGTACTATGGTCCCTATCCTCATTTCCCTACTCATTGGCCAAATAAGAGGTACTTCCCATGAGTCCCAGACTGCATGGGTAGGATGTCTCAGCAGGAGAAGGATGAACCACTTATCACAGGGGAAGGCTAAACCACTCACCCTGTACATAGCAAACCACTAGGGGAAGGCTGAACCACTCACCTTATGGTTTCTCATCGCTCCAAGAAGTACCCCAAGCCCCCTGGAGCTCCTAGAGCTCAATGTCCATATCATACAGGACCCTCAGAAGAGGGTCTCTCCACGACTCCAAGTCATTCTCGGAAGGCTAAGAACTTGACCTTCCCCAGGGGCTTTATCGTAATATCAGCGACCTGCTCATCAATTCCAATGTGATGGAGCCTTATTGCTCCTTGTTGTACCATATCCCGAATAAAGTGGTACCTAATATCTATGTGCTTGGAGCGATCATGAAACAAAGGATTCTCTGATAATTAGATCCCACTCTTGTTGTTGCAGAGGATCACAATGGTATCTAACACATGTCCAAACAACTCACTGAAGAGTTTCCTCAACCAAAAAACTTCACAGGAGGCTATACTAGCAGCTATGTATTCGACCTCAACGGTGCTCAAGGCAAACGATTTCTGCTTCCTTCTCATTTAGGATATCAAAGCAGAACCTAAAGAAAAAACGCACCCAGAAGTGCTCTTGTGATCCACCACACTGCCAGCCCAATAAACATCAAAATAACCATTCAACCTAACATCTCTGACAGTGTATCTCAGTCCATGAGTGATTGTGCCCCGAAGAATCTTAGAAGATTCTTGGCTCCAATCCAATGTATATGATGAGGCTCAACCATATATTGGATCAACGTATTAACTGAAAAACATATGTCTAGACGAGAGTTCACCAAGAACATCAGTGCTCCTATGAGTTGATGATACTCAGAAGCATTTCCCAATTTAGGTCTGGCAACACTACCACATAACTTCTTGAAGTTAAGTTCCATCGAGGTAGTCACAGGCTTGCAGTCCACCATCCCAAATCTTTCCAATATCTTCACAACATATTTTCCTTGAGATAGGAAAATTTTCTCCTGGCTTTTGCTAGACTTCCAATCCTAGGAAGTAGTGCATTAGCCCTAGGTCCTTCATATCAAATTCAGAATCCAAATCCCTCTTACATTTGTGAATGAGAGGGTTTGGACCTGTCAGAAAGAGGTCGTCCACATAAAGTACCAGTATGAGAGGTTTATCATTTTCAACCTTAAAGTAAAGGTTCAGATCGGCTTCATTTCTAGCGAATCTCAGCTTCATCAGATAGCTATCAATCCTCTCATACCAAGCTCAGGGTGCTTGCTTCAAGCCATAGAGAGCTTTATTAAACCTACATACATGATATTCCCGATCATGAACCTCACACCCCTCAGATTGTTCCACATAGACTTCCTCTTTGATCAAACCATGCAAGAAGGTGGTCTTGACATCCATATGATGTAGGTTCCATCCTTGTGAGGCAAAAAGGTCTATGATCGAGCGGATGGTGGTGTATCGGGAAACAGGTGCAAATATCTCATCGTAATCTACACCTTCCTTTTGAGAGAAGCCTCGAGCAACAAAGCGAGCCTTGAAATTTTTTGCACTTCCATCAGCTTCATGCTTGATTTTGTAGAGCCACTTAGAGGTGACAACCGAATTGTCCTGGGGTCTAGGGACCACATCCCAAACATCATTATTCATAATTGACTCGTATTCTTCATTCATAGCATCCTTCCATACTTGTTTCTTCATGACTTCTTAAAATGATGAAGGTTCATTTTGATGATAGTGCTCATGACAGTCAAGTATCCTTGATACATGTTTGACTTTTTGCTCTCACGAAAAGCCCCCCTTGGTGCAATATTTCTCTCGGCATCTTCGAGAGTCTCCCTAAGCCATGAGGGTCTCCTCTTAGAGGAGGTGGGCTCTTGGGGAGGAGGATCAATAGGATCCATAGGTTCATAAACATCAGGCATTGTTTCTGATGGGAATGAGATTTTGGTAGTTAATCAAGATCCATTTCCTTTAAAATTGATCTTGAGGCCTATGGGTTATGGCCCACAAAGCCTTTCGGAAGTGTTTCTTAAGCTTTAAGCCTTTAAAGTCATGGACCAATTAATATTATCAGAGCTTGAGAACTATCGGTTCTGTTATATCGCATTGATGCGTTAACGCATCAAAATACGTTAACAGCCCCTTTGGAAACATATAAACCACAGTGCACCATTGGCGGCTTTGAACTATCAAGAGCATTACATATACACTGTCGGCGATTATTTCACGAGAACTGAAATAACATATCAGAGCTTTAACATTGGTGATTCATTGATGCGATAACAAGTGGCTCTCAGCAATCGCTATCGGCGATTCCAACACTCCAATGCCAGGTTTCTCCGCTCCGGTCTTGCGATGCGACAAGCTTGCGAACTTTATAGCTTATCAAACTCTCCTCTATAATATTTCAGTTCCGAGGTATCGCTACTTCAGACTTCGGAATTCTGCCATCTCGATTCCTCTGGTCCTTTGACTCACCGATCTGCGATCAGCCTTCCGGACCCGATAAGGGTATAGACCATGCTTTATAAAATTTCAAGTCCGGGCTCTTGAATCCGCTAAGTGTTTTACACTATTTCCTGGTGTAATTGGGATTTGGCTTGCAGAACTATCATTTGTTAAATAATTGTGCCGATCCGATATTTTGCCCACCTGCGTTCACACCACGACATTCATATATATAACAATAATCTATTGGATCGCCATCGACCCTATTGTGGTTGATGGTCGATCAACACTTACGAATAGGATTTAACCATCAGCGCATATATATATATATATATATATATATATATATATATATATATATAACAGAACTAAAAAGGGAAATATACACAGACTTGCAGAGATCACATAACACATATATTTATTATACATATACAGGGTTCTGTTACATGCTAAGGCATTCCAGCCTTAGAACATTTTCTCCCTCGACTACATCTTGTCTATGCACTGATTACACAATTCCTATTCTATGCTCTCTACTATTCAACACGCAGACTCATATAAATATATAAAAAGGAACATTTGGATCGGATCACTGAAAGGATCCGATCAATCCTCTCCATGAATCTCTCTAACAAATCGCTCCATAATGCATGCATGGCAGATAACAAATAATAAAGTCTTCGAGAGACTTATCCAATCCATCTTTATCTCTGTTTTAAAACAGAAAAGTCCCTGTTTTTCTCCCTGGTCCACGTCCTCCTCTTTGCTCCACTTTGGATTCCTCCCTTTGACTAAGGGTGTTGGATGCTCCTGCATCAGACTCCCGAGGCACAAAAATTTATGACCTCCTGGCCATATGCTTCTCCTTGTTCTTAGCAATTCTACCCACTGCATTTCTTCAGTGGAACTGCTTTCATGGTCTTCTGTGAGCTGCAACCAAACCTCTATAGTAACAGTCTCCTTCTGCTACATGATACCTCACCAAGCTCTCCTCACTCGGTCTTTTGGCATCCTTCAGGTTCTCTCCTCTAGAACCATATGCTGACTAACAATTCTACCCAACACTTTCTTTTG